>JAKOGI010000461.1:255000-422500 GCA_029747015.1 Carnegiea gigantea
AATCACTTGGAGGAATCGGAAAGCCAAACCGATGAACCCGGTTTTTTTTTTGGGGGGTTGGTTTCACATATGAACGAATCCAATACTTATATTATACACTTGAGAGTTTATACTTCTAAATTTATGTGGCATACATGTTGGCATTTTCTCTTAAAAATAGGAAAATTAAATTATGAAAAAAAAAACTGCTCAACTCCCTATTTACCACATTTAATAGCCTGTTAGTGCAGTTCCTTCTTCTGATTTGCTTCTTCCCCCTTTCTCTTCCCGTCTACTCAATGGCCTTTCTCTCTGTTCCCTCTTCTTTACACCAAAGATTGAAAAGAAGCCATAAAATTTACCAAAATTAAACTGAAAACACAAGAATTTCAATATCTCATGCGAAATTCTGAATAGAATCTCTATGTACTCATATTCTTCCTTGCGACCTTAAGCAGAATGGCCAAGAATATTGCAAAATTTTTTGATGCTCAAGCAACCCGGAAAGACCATAAGAACTTTCGCTGCTATGCCGTACTGCTCTCTCATGTTGCCTTGTTGCTTCTTCCTCTACAGTTCATCACAAATATAGTGAATAGAAGGGCTGCCAGAACTTCAATTGCTACTTAATTGACTATCTTGCTTATTCTTCTCCCTCTCGTTGCTTCCCATCTTGTTGAAATTTTAGTGAACAATACTCAGCAGCTTGATGAACTAACCAAAACTCAACAAGGAAGTAAACTAAAGTCTAATAATGAACAACCATCAACAACTTATTGAACAAACTGGATTCTCATGATGAGCTTCTTTTGAAGCTCCAAAGAACCAACTGTGTTTTGTCGGAGACTATAGCTTATCACCAACCTCCATTTAATTTCCATGGTAGAGAATAGGATTCAAGTTAGGAACAAATTGGAGTCATAAAGTAAGCAATGTTGAGGGACTGATGAACATGCTAAAGATTTATAGCCTTGTATCTTGTCTTTTAACTTTGTTCATTGTAAAGCTTCATTTTATTCATCATTTAACCCATTATTATTCACCATAAGCTTGATATTTGTGTCATCAATGCACGTTTAATTCATTGTAACATTGAGAGTGATCACTATCAGAATTCAACTTGTTCATCAAGTGCTGACGGGATGTGATCCCAAACTTTCGAAGTTTATTTAATCACAATGGTTGTTCACTTTAAAATTTAGATTTCTTGAGCCTTCTACTTTAATGTCATCAAGAAATTAGGAACATTTTTCGTGGAGACTAAGAAAAACAGATAGAGGGGTAGAGGTAGAATCTACAAATCAAATGGAAACAATGATTGATGATGTGTGAGAGAGAGAGGGGGGTGAAAGAATGTGGATTGTAATGTTGCAACTACTTTTACAGGCTACGGCTAACAATTTTTTCAGTTTTAATTTTTCTTTATTTTAACATGGCTGATGATATGGTGCTGACATCACAATGGGAGTACAAACTCTTAGATGTATATAATAATTTGCAGAACGAATCAGACTTGAGTATCACTGATGAGTCAATAGGACCAGTCGAAAGACGAGGCCTAGTCGTAGATGGGACAATACATTCTTTCTTGCAAGTGGCAGGCATGGCTTTTGGAATAATCAGATGCATAGATCATGAAGCTGCACATGGTGACTTGCAGAGAGAGAGAAAGGAGAGATGTAATATGTGGCGGCGAAGATTTGTACAGCTGAAAAGGGAAGAATCCTAGGAGTCATAAATTATGGAGCTAAACTAGTAAGACACGGGCCTCTTTCAACCTCTTTTCTCTCTTTTAAAAATAAAAACAAATTAGGCTATTTTTGGTGAAAATAGTGACTTTGGTACTTTTATGCCATTATTTTTTCTTAATGTAAAGAAACTATTAAAAAAATACTATTAATATTACTATAGAAAAAGATTAGTCTAAGATTTATCATGTTAGAACGGTCCAATCTGATTTAATAGTAAATCATATCAACCGATTCAATCCCGGTTCTAACGGTCCAACCAGTTGATCCATTGATCCACTTATTCAACCGGATCAATCATCAGATCAGTTCAACAACCAAAGTGAGCAAATGGGTTTCCCAACCCCCGTGCTCTCAAATTGTGTCATACAACAGCCTCCGAACACCTAAGAATTTTCTTGTTTTGGACTGTGCTTTCAATTCTACATTCTTCTTCATTAACGAAAGGATGGAAAAAATTTTCTCCAAAAATCAATAAATAAATCAATGGGAAAAGGTGATACTTTGCCGGAATATTTTTTCCCCCTTCTTTCCACCTTAGCAGGCTGGGGTGTTCCGACAGTCGTGGGAGGATTAGATGGTGTTTATTCAAAAGCTAAAACTTGAAGACCAGGAAACTTCATCACCAGGACTACGAGTCACATCATTGTCATTTTCTTGCGAAAGGTATGAGATTTCACCATCCAATGAAACAGAAAATACCAACAAAGCTATCACACTTATAGACAACGATACAATCCAACATACAATCATTATCTACGCGTTTTCCTCGTTCCTTTTTCCGGGGGTGTTTGTTTTTGGAGCAGGGGGCACAGGAAGCCCAATGCTTTCAGGTAACAACACATGACAACTGACACCTCCACAGAATACTCCACAGCATCCACAACAGCTGGTTGTATCATTCAAATATGCCCTTGGCAGCCTTGCTGAACATGTGCTGAACCTGCATGATAACTTGTTAGCATTCTGCACACTTCTACAGCCCCAAAGGTTGCTTGAGTCCCCATCTTGGGGGGAAGGGGGAAGAACATAATGATTAGTAATTCCAACCTGCTTGGATGAAAGACCAATCTTCTCCAAATCAGTCAACTGCAACATTTTAATGGTAAGTCATATGTTAAACTCTTAAAGCCACGACAATGAATCCATGATGAGGATGATAAATGGTCATATCATATTTTACCGATTTCAATGGACTGGTTTCTCGAAGGTCAATAACATACTCCGCTCTTTTTACGCCAATTCCCTAAATTCAAGCAGATTGGTGAAAAAAGATCAAATTGATCAGAAAGTCCTCAGTTTTTTTTTGGGGGGGGGGGGGGAGTTTGATGTGCATCTTATCTGACAGCCCAATAGTATACCTTCAACTCCACCAGTTCCTCCCTGTGAAAGGAAGAAAAAAAATAGGCAGGGTAAATACTAAATGTCAAACAACTTTCGTCCTAATTTTCAAAATACCGAATAAAGGGCACTACTGGATAAATACTGAATTTCAAAAGACATACCTAGTTGCAGTGTTCAGGAAATCAATGTACTCTTCAACTAGAAAACTCTGGAACATTGGAAATTGAACTGTAGTCACACACTCAGGAGGTTTACTGAAATTACCCCGATATGCTGAATAAAAAATTGTTCCCATACCTTGAGATTAGAAGTACGCGCGCTAAATTTATCCAACGGAGTATCGAAGTCTTGAAACTTTTCTCGAGTAACAACAAAAGGAGTTGTTGGATTCTGTGACTCCAGGAGCAGTGAAAGCATGTTTTCTTTTGCGGAGATATCCTCAATTGGTATTCTACATATATTGGAGTTAACAGGTGAGAGAGGATTTCTCAATGGACTCTGATATGATTTGGTTTTAGGTCTGTTAGGTGGAGATTGAAGGACAGTGTGCGCTGCATCACTTGTCATCTTTTCATCTTCCTCCAGGAGCTCATCTGTAGCAGGGTATGCACCACAACTTAAGACTCAATTCTTTGTTAATAGCAGCTGCGTAGTATGACAGCTTTAATCGTTGACCACATGATGCATCTTACCTGGTAAACAGGATGCCAATTGAATTCTGGTCCTACCTACCGCAAATTCATTTATACTCTCCTTGGTACCTGTCTTCTGCACCAGCCAAGATATCAAGTTCGTGACCAACAAACTGAAGCAAAGTTTGTTTGAAAGCTAAGATTTGTATGCTTTGCAAAAAAACAATAGAAACCTCCTGTAAGCAGTGATGAGAGTCATATAAATTTACAGAAGATGAATTTCTCTTTAAGCATCCGTCTTCAAGGGCCACCAAGGACTCACTTGTGCTGTTGAAGCAATGTTTTATATCCTTGTACTTGTGCAGGCTCTCACTCTGCAATAACAAGCAAGTTGAAGACATCAATGAAGAACCCGCAAACGTTCCTGCAAATAATTGAAATTGAAGGCGGTACAAGGCATGAAACTACTCACACTTGTACTCACGTCTTTGGCAAAAACAGATGAAGCTTCACTATCAAACAACTTTCTCTGAGGTGCGGACATGAACCTTCTGGCGAAAAAAACAAAAAATAAGGATGATCTACTGCATAAGAGGGCTCAGTTCATTGAGTTTCCCAGCGAAACAGCAGGAAATGATGCCTGTTGACTTTCTTACGTTTCTTTCACAACAGTAGTTGCATTATTCACAGCTTTCATGTTCACAGAACCATGGTTTACAGCTGTTCCCTCCATCAAGCTAGCAGAGCCAGGAGTCCTAGTGAATGACGGAGAACCAACTGCTCCCATTCTTTGAGTAGCATATGTCTTCCCTTTTGATTCAAGCCAAGCTCTCAATTTTGCTTCCATGTCAATCCTGGCCTTTGGAGTTGCTTGTTTTTGTGCTGAGGGAATGACATTAGAGATTTGCCGTGAACGAGCCGCTAAGCTGACTGTATGGACCGACTGTTGATAATCACCAGGGCTCTGTTTGTCAGAGAGGAGAACTATCAAAAAATGCCCTCACTTCTAACTATAGAAAGTCAATATGCAAATACTCAAGTTCATACCAGACAAGCCACCATAAGTGCATGGTTAGTTTCTCTGAGGGAGTCCTGTAATATTCGAGTTAGCTTGCTCTCCCTGTATGGAACCCATGCTTTGTTGTTGTTCAATGCATATATGACATTGGATAAGGCCAAAAGTGACTGATTAATCTTAGCACTCTCTAGCATCCTTATTCCTTCATTGCCAGACCTTCTGTTGTCTTCATTACCTGTTTATCCAAGCACGGTTTCAAATTGGTTTTGGAGGGGGGGGGGGGGACTACATACGGTTAACTATAGATGAAAATTAATCAAACCCATGTGTCTTTAATAGATTATCCAACCTGCTAAATCAATAAGGTTCAGCTTCCCGATAATGGCGGCCTCCGATTCATTATCAGAAGGTGTTGCAACAGCAATTACAAGCACACCATGGCTTCGACTCGAAACATCACTTAGACCAGTGTGAGCGACTTTTCTTCTCTGTATGCCACGAGCAAAGACCTCGTGAAACTCAGACATTGAATTCACTGGAACCTGAGACAGTCCTCTGAGATGGATTCGCCCTTCCTTATCATCCAACACAGCAATTTCATTTGCTTTCAGGTCCAATAGATCGTAGCACCTATCCAAGTATACCTCATAATATGATATCTCAGCTATGCACCCAGTAGATTGGCAGAAGGACAGAACAGTTGAGATGGCTAGCGGCATCAAGCCTGGCTGCTCATCAGTCCCCTGCAACAAATGCAATTTTTAAGTAACAAAAGTGCAATGTATTTCACTGTGCCTAGGAAAATTTAAGTAAATAATAGTTGAATTTGTTTCTAATTGTTCTTTATTTGATAAGTAATTTCCATCTCGAAAGGGGAAACAAAAAACAAACGGATTCTGTTCAAGACTTCAAGTCACAGATTATTCATGGTAGCTGAAGTGGTGGGGAAAAAAAAAAAAAAAAAAAGATTCTATCCAAGTCACAGATTATTCATCAGTCCCCTGCAACAAATTTACACAGAGCCCCTTAAGCCCAAATTCCACCTATGACACGCATGAGTTTAGTGGGGTCAGTAAGAGTGTTCTACCCTTACCCAGCTTTAGGAGCTTCTCATTAAGAGGAACGTTGGAGAATACTCTTTACTCTCCTCGGCACCTCCTTAAACCTCAATTCACTTGCAAAGGAATACTAAATGACATTACTGAATATTTGATTTACCAATTATTATAGTAAATCCCAAATACATCACCAAGGATTTAAAACGCGGATGCGGGCGCATTTGCGGTTACGGTCGCATTAACATGGGAGCATTCAGATACGATGATCGCGGAACGAATTGTGTCCGTCACGGCATGAGTAGGTTCATATGGTTGATTTTGTCATCTGTATTTGTATTTGAGTACCAGAATTCACTAAGTAATATTATTTTGTAGCATAGTTCTTATTTTAGCAAATTACAATGGGTCAATTGTCACGATAGTCAAACAAAATACCGTTCGGAAGTTTTACCGAAAATTATAAGGTTATAGAATAGTACAGACGGTATAACATTGAAATAGTTTGTTTAAACTAAACAAAGGAGTAAATAAAAGATACAACACAATTCCTATAAATACCATATAAATAACATAATTAAGATAAAATAACATAAAAGTTTCATAAGTAAGATAAAGATAATATGATTATAAATAACATAAAAAGTAACATAATCAACAAAAATTATGATAACAATAACATAAGATTACCATAAATATAACATAACAATAACATAATAACATAAGAATGACACAAAATACAACAATGACCGCATAATTAGCATAATTATTACTAAAAATCACATAATTTACATAATTATCATAAATATAATTAATATATAAACATAAGTTAATACGTTAATTTGTTCAAATATTTTACAACCCATCACTTACATTTTTTAACCAAAAATATAATTTTCTAAATTAAAAACAAATTACCATCAACCCGCCCAAGCGCCCAAAAATTTCGTTTCAATTAAATTAATGCAGGTATAAAGTGCCGCCTTAAATATTAAAAACCTATCTCTAACTCCTCACTTCCCTGACCCTTTGCCTCTCCACTCCCCAGTCCCCAGGCTACCACCCCTCTTCCCAGGCTACCAACCCCCTCCAATCCCCATACCCTTCGCCTATCCCTAATTCCCCAGGACTATGCCGGTGACTACCCGTCTTCGCTCCTTCACTCCTTCCCCTGCCCCGACACCGATGCACCACCCACTGCCGTCTGTGAATCCATTGTCCCTGTGGTATTTTTGGATTTTAGTCCGAGTGGAGCGTCTGTGACGCGTTACGACACAGCTGTTGCGTCCGTTCCTCTGTGACTCGGTCTTCACACCGATTACAGTGTTTTTCGGTTCGCTAATATGAAAAACCGTGTCAACAAGGCCGTTCCATGACGGAATGGCCGAGTTTTAAAGCCCTATATACCACCTTTCAATCAAAATATAATCCTAAATCCGAATTATTTGTTCTCGTCTATACTCTATATTTGGCTGTCAAGGATGGGAGATAAATGGAGGGTAAGTGTGTCACTGTGTTGGGTTCCTCCATAATTGGTGAGACCCACTCGTAAAAAGGTTAAGCAAAAGCTTGCAAAGTTGCGGCAACCGAATTCCATCAAAAGAAAAAGTGATGTCATTACGACAATGCATAGTAGCCAAGGTAACATTAAGAAAGGCATTTAATGCCATAAACAAGCATATACTCCAATTTGCTAGCAAAGCATTTTTAGATATCAAGAAATTCAACTGGTGTTTGCCCAAGGATTTCTAAGAAACGAATAGAAGACTTTCTTCGTGGCTACTGTAGGTATACATCACTAATGCACATTTGTAAAATCTCCAAATTTAATTTCAAGCTCCATTCTCCCCTACAAAATAAGATGTATTCGGAGTGTTGAGGTGCAAAACAAGATTGAGCAAAACACTTGAGAGCTAAGTGTGCATCACCAAAAATAGGTGAACAAATTCCACCAAAATTAGGTGAGAAGAATCTTGAAATTCCATCACGAGTAGATGAGGAGATAATTTGTAATCCTAATATTTTAAATAATGGAGGTATTTTTGGACTTATGGTCCCATGATTCTTCCCTTCGTCTTAGAGGATTTTTCACATCAAATTTCGTGTCTTCATATATTATGATTTTATAAATTTTATTGCCTATCTTAAATTACGCAAAGAGGGAAAAGGGTCTTGCTTCCACATTATCAATCCGCCTTTTCCCAACAATCGTATAAAACCTCGGGTTAAGTGACTATATTCTTGTGTAATTCAAGATGGATGATACTGTCACTTATGACACTGACATGGTTAGACTTACAATAGATAAATTCCTATTAGAAGTCCATGATGGAGGGCCATTGAAATTGCAAAGACTTGTTTAGTGCATTCTAAATGAGAATAGCCTAACAAGCAAAGATGCATACAAGTGTAACATGTTAAATGGCAAGGCTGTAGCAATGATTCGGAAATACACCGACACGAGTTTGTTTAAGCACAAGCCAACCTTTGACAATTCATACAAACCTTAGAAACACCTTAAGTCCTTGATCCAAAAGAAGACTCCTTGTAAGACGGTTGGTGAAGGTGGAATATAAGGACGATAAAAATATGGCTGAGCGATTGAACAATCCCAAGGGGCTCGTAAATCAATTGACGAAGGCTAAGATGAAACTTGATGATGAGATACAGGCATTGGTGCTTCTCAACTCGCTTTTCCAGAGTTAGGGACATGTAAGAAGTAATCTTACGTAACTCCGCTCCTTGAGGAAAATTGACAACGAATTCCATCACCGATAGTCTCCTAAATCAAGTGGCCAAGAGAAAAGAGAGAGGCATGTCGATGAAATCTGAAACCAATTTGCTGAGAACCATGGTAAAAATGAGAACCGCAGGAGAAAATATGGACGAGGAAAGTCCAAGGGGACATCCAAATCCTGCTTCAAACTAGTTTGCTACTACTATGACAAGCCAGGTTATACGAAATCTGATTGTTGAAATTCCAAGAGAGATCATAAAAACTAAAAAAATCACAAGATCGAACACAAAAGAGAAGAGAAGAGCATTACTGATGTTGCATTTCAAGATCACAATGAGGTATTCCTCGTTTGCGAAGAAAATATGTTAATTTGGCTTGTGATGATTCTTCATGGATCTCAGTGTCTCCTTCCACGCCATTCCACATATTAACTATTTTACATCCTACCAAAAAGATGATTTTGGTGCTGCTAAGAAGAGAAACCAAGTTTCAAACAAGACTATCGATATAAGTAACGACAACCAACACTAGATGCAAGCCCATGCTGAAAGATGTGAGGCATGCTCCAAATTTGCATCTCAATCTTATATCAGCCGGAAAACTAGATGACACCAGCTTGGTGAATTACTTTGGTGGTCGAAAATGGAAGCTCATCAATGAGAACTTAGTACTTGCCAAAGGAGTAAAAGAAGGTTCCTTGAATGTTATACAAGGAACGCTGTGCGAAGCAGAAATTAATGTTGTTCATGATGACTCAAATTTAGAGGTGTGGCACAAGAAGCTTAGAAATATAACAAAGAAAGGATTGTAGATCCTCGCTAGAAAAGTGTTCATCCCTGGCTTCAAAGGCAAGTCACTTGAACCTTATACTGATTGTTTTGTTGGCATACAACATAGCTGACATTCCCCCCCCCCCAAAAAAAAGGGCCGATCTAGTAGGAGAAAGCACATTCTTGAGTAGGTCACACTAATATATGTTCCATGACTGGAAAGTAACTTCACAATGCATTATACTTTGCCACTTTTATTCCTGACCATTCAAGAAAAGTTTGGGTTTCTTTACTGAGATCGAAAAATGAAATACTTAAAGCACACAACAAGTTCCATGCCAAGGTGGAATAAGAAATTGGCCAAAAGTTAAAGTGCATTCGAGCTGAAAACGGTGGAGAATACGATGGTCCCTTTGAAGCATATTGCAAGTTACACAAGACCAGACTCGAGAAGGCGCCAGCAAAAACATCACAGTTGTATTGGTCTAGCTGAGAGGATGAATCGAAACATTAAAAAAAGAGTTTGATGTATGCTTTCCTACACTTAACTGCCTAAGTCATTTTAAGGAGAAGCTATAAGCACGATAGTTGACATCATCAATCTTTCACCATTAATTCCTTTGGACAGAAATATCCCTGAGGAAGTTTGGTACTTAAGGTGATCGGGTGTCAAACATTCATCCACATTTCTAAGGACGAAAAAGCCAAGCTTGAACTTAAAAATAAAGAATGCATCTACCTTGGATATTCGAGAGATGAATTTGGCTACCAACTTTGGGATCCGGTAAACAAAAAGATTGTAGAAGCTGAGAAGCTGTGTTCTCCGATCCATCCCCTATAGTACATGATAATCCGGGGGAGGACTTAGTCGAAGAAAATGTTGAAGCTAACATAAACGGAGATCTTGTCTCTTCCTCCAATGATGATCAAAGGGAAAATTAAGATGAATCTATTCAGGCGAATCAGAAACTCCAAAAGAGCCTTAGTTAAGGTGATCCGCCAAAGAAAGATGATCATCCACTATATATAATCCAAACGAGTATATAACTCTTTCAGATGAGGGGCAGCCTCAGAGATATGGAGCAGCATTGGATGAGAGCCACAAAGTAGAACGGGCAAGAGTCATGCAAGAAGAAATGCCATCCTTGCATGAAAATCATACATACGATCTTGCGAACTTTGCCAAAGGAATTGAAAAACAAATGTCCTCTCCAATCGTAAAGATCTCATCCATCCAAATGTCTCTAGTCGTACAAAGCCCAGTTGGCGGTAATGGGGTCCAATCAGGAGAAAAGAACCGATTTTCAAGAAATGTTCTGTCCAGTGGTAAAGATATCACCCACCCAAGTTGTCCTTGAGCTAGCTGCTAGTCAAAATTTGGAGATTGAGCACGTCGATGTCAACATGGCATTTCTGTATGGTGATCTAGAGGAAATTTATCTACAGGAACATGAGGGGTTAGAAGTCACAGGCAAAGACAATATGGTGAGCCGACTAAAAAAGAACCTCTATTGTCTTAACAAGCATTGAGACAATGGTACAAAAAGTTTAACTCTCTTTCATGGTCAAGATTGATTTTAAGAAGAGACTAACATATCTTAATGTCTTTGTCAAGAAATATGTTAGTGGTCATTTTATCCTTTTGCATCTCTACATTGAAGATATGCTAATTGTTAGGCGTGACCTAAAGATAATTATCGGCTAAAAGAAAGTGTTGAGCAGGTCATTTGCCATGAATGACTTGGGATCAGCAATACAAATCCTTGGTATGAAAACAACCCGAGACCGATCCAAGAGATTGTTATGGCTATCCCAAGAGGGATATGTTGAAAACTGCTAGGAAAATTTAATATGCATAAAGTCAAGTCCGTTAGTACACCACTTGGTGCACATTTCAAGTTGAATACAAAGCAGAGTCTAACAAGTGAGAAAGATAAGGTATAGATGAAGAATGTCCATATTCATCCATTGTTGGCAGTCTCTTGATACGTTCCAGGCCCGATATTGCTTATGCAGTAGGTGTCATAAGTCTGTTCATAACAAACCTAGGGAAATAATGCTTTGGCAAGGGAAAACTTGCGTTAAAGGGTTAGACAGATGATGATATGGCCCGTGAAACGTACGCCAGAAAGTCGAGATGAGGGTGCCTGACCCTAATTTTGTAAGGAGAGCTATATCTTAGCAGTCTAAGCTTCCAAAATGTGCAAATTTGTCACATAGGCTGAATATATTACAGTTGTTGAAGCATGTAAGGAGATTTTGTGGAATGTGGATGAAATATTTCTTACTCGAATTGGGCCACGAGCAAGAAAAATATATGCTACGAGTTAATAGTCAAAGTGCTATAAATCTAGCCAAGAATTCCACTCTTGACTTCCGTTTAATACATATATCAATGTTCGCTACCACTGGATTCGAGAGGTGTTGAAACATAAACTCCTACAACTTGAAAAAATCCATACCAATTAAAATTGGTCACATGAGGACACCGACCAAGAAGATTAAAAATTGTTGCGAAGCTGCCAATGTGGTGCCCCAAGTTAAGTCGAGAAGGGCGAGATTTATTGGGTTCCCTCCATAATTGGTGCGAGCCACATGTAAATAATAATTAAAAAATGGTCAAGCAAGCTTGCAGAGGTGCAATAATTCCATTAGAAGAAAAAGTTAAGTCATTACTGCAATGTACAATAGCCAAGGTAGAAGATATTAAGAAAGGCAATTACTGCCATGACTAAGTATAATACTCCAATTTGATAGCAAAGCATTTATGGGCATCAAGAAAGTCAACTGGTGTCTTTCCAAGAAGGATTTCTCAAAAGCTAGAAGAAGACTTTTTTGATGGCTAGTATAGGCATAGGTCGGCTAGCCAATGCAGATTTGTAAAATCTCCACATTTAACTTCAAGCTCCAATCTCCCACTATACAATGGGATTTATTCGGGGAGTTAAAGTGCAAAAACAAGTGTGAGTAAAACACTTGAGAGTGGAGCGTACACCACCCAAAATATGCGAGGAAATTCCACCAAAATTGGGCAATAATCTTGAATTCCTTCACAAGTAGGTGAGGAGAGAATATGTAATCCTACCATTTATTAGAGGAGAGAATATATAATCCTACCATTTCAAATAGCAGAAGTACTTTTCAAACCTATGGTCCCGTGGTTTTCTTTTCGTCTTGGAGGGTTTTTCACATAAATATTTGTGTGTCTCCATGTAATAAAATTTCATAAATTTTATTGCCCATCCTAAATTACACAAAGGGAAAAGGGCCTTGCCCCCGCATTATCGACTTGCCTTTTCCCATCAGAGTGAATTAGAGGGGGTGGAACCGTGAAGGTAAGAAGGTGAATCACCTTGTTTGGATATGCAAGTGACTAGAATAGAGGGGAATGATGGTCAACTCACTAACAATGTTCCTATTCAGCACCCACCCACCCCCCCTCTCCCTCAAAAAAATTTTTTTAAAAAATGGGCGTGAACAATAAAAATAAGTAACTCTGGGAGTTATTGTTGTTGGGGAGCACAATGTTCCCCTCCTTCCGCTCTTCTTAATATTCTAAGCAAGATTACTTTGAGTTAAATAACCTCTCTCCTCCTCCCTCCCAACCCATCTCTATCCTCAATCTAAACACCGTATTACTTTTGCTAGATATCTAAACATAAGAAGGGCATTTATTAATTTGTCTTCCTTGCCCTGTATTATTCTCACTTTGCCTTCTCCTTTGTAACTCTTTTACTAAACCGCCTGAACTCCTTAGCTTACCTTACATCAAACAAGAGTAGGACAAGCTAATACCAAGTTGTTGAAAAATGGCTAAAACATAACAAAGTTACTTGCACAATAACAGCTTTCAGCCTTTCACTACATCCACAAACACAGCGAGAAAAGGGGAGGGGATTCACCTGCATTGTGTAAGTTTTGCCACTACCGGTGGCCCCATAAGCAAAGACAGTGGCATCGCAGCCACGGAAGACTCCGGGAATTAGAGGGCTCACTTCTTTCTCAAAAATCTTCGTCACACGGTTGTCTTCTTGCCCAAAAAATGCATCTAATTTGTAGCACTCACGACGACTACAAAACCCAAACCCCAGTTGCGTAATTTCGAGTAAATACCAAAAACAACCAAAATTTTCATATTTTACGGACATTTGGATTTTGGGATGACACGAACCTGGTTTCTTGGTCTTTGAGATGAACGGAAACCTCGTCAGGAGAATCAAACTGAGCGGAGACGAAGGGAACAGGATTTCCGTTCTTTGACGCGATTTCATGAGCGAGGAAAGGACGGACCCTCACCACCACCCGCACCTTCGAAACTGCCCCGTTTTTTGTGCGTTTTGCAGGCGTCTTCAAATTAGTCGCCATGACAACACAATCCTACGCCGGGGGGGGGGGGGGGAGAGCAAATCAGGGAGCGAAGAGTAGCAGACAGACAGAGAAAAAGAGGAAGTAGCCGACCGTTGGATTGAACGGTTGGGTAATTTAAGCAAGTTTTGGGCGGTGTCTGGCTCCGGGACCACTGCCGGATTTGACTTGGAGAACGACCCAGCTTTTTTGTTCGAAATGAGGAAAAGCGTTCATCCGTTGGTTTCTTTCCTTTTAAATTTCTCTTAATTTGATGAAAAACTTTTAATTTAAATTTTCGAGTTCCTTTTGTGTTGCATATTTGAAATGATTCCCAATTTCCCATCACCGATGGGCTTTTTTTAGAGGGGCGAGGGGATGAAAATATATACGTTACATAAAAGTCATATTTAACGTCGGTTCAAAATTTTGGCTCATAAGTGGGCCCTTGCTTACTTCATAATGTAAGACTTGATGGTATTTGTATCTCAAATATGGATTCTAACACACCCCAGATCCTTTATGAGCTTACTTGAGATAGACAATTCACTTTAAATTGAACAGAATAGTTAGAGCAAAAGTTCTCCTGTTACTGACTCAAAGTCAATCCAATTACTGTAACAATGTACCAGAGAGCCTGCCAAGGCCAACTATCTACTAAAGCCTTAGGTAGTAACTCTGAAACTTCTTAGAGGGTAGTCTAATGGGCACGACTCAACTACTGATTCTCTTGATTAATGCTCTACGAGATTCATCCACCATTGAGCTTCAATTCAAGGCATCCAAGTCTTTCCAAGTCCTCCTCTCTTGAGAAGCCCAAGCATGAGCATGCATTTAATGGCGGAACATGAATCGTCAAAAACAGCACTAAATAAGGTCTAGTCTTTTTAGATTTCATCTTTAATTTTCTACGTGCTTTAGCCTATAAATTGCAAAGTTATATCCATTGGAGATCATGTAAAGTTGAAGTGAGTGAATGAAAAGCAGCTTGCTTGACTCCCAAAAATCTCTTTCTTTTCATCCGAGTATCCTTGGTGACAAGTTGAGTAGACCCTTTAGATAGGTTGAGGGTGGTTTGGCCTTTAATCAACTTATTGGTGGGTCTCTGGGTTTGGCGGTGTCATTGTCTTTACTGAAGTCATATCCTTGTTACCTTGACCTCTACTGACGTACCAAAGCTAGCTCAAACTATTCTCAAAGTCCGTACATAACTAATGTCTAGTTCACTGACTTTGAAATTCTATACAAGTGCCATAACTTTGAAACTGCCCAGGCTTTGACACGTTCCAATAGTAGTAGCCTGACTACCCCTAATAATCCTCATATGTCTTAACCCCCATTGTCACCTTCATCATCTCTACCCTCCATAATACCCACCACCACCTAATAACCCAAGCAATCCAAGTGGTAGCTCAAGTTAAAATCCCCTAAATTTTCCTCCATGATATTACCCCACATCACCTAATAATTTCCAAAGAGTGCCTAATAATCCCCACCTGTATTACCCCCTCCTAACCAAAACTACTTTTTTTGCAAGGGGGGCAACTCCACACCCTTACCCACACCAATAGGATCGATTGCTATGCTAGGGCACTTCGGAATGAATATTGACCTTGATACTAATGAAGGGATAGAGAATGATGTAGCGAGAGGCGTAGTCATCATGACAAATAAGTGGACAGTTGAAGAGGGTCAGTGGCTAATACGTGTTTGAGTTTATACAAGCACAAACGCCTTAGAAGGGACTAATCAAAGAAGTCCACCTTTTGGGCTAGGTTAGTTGAGAATTTCAATGAGCACCTCTAACCTAGAGTAATGAGACGCACTTGGAACACATGTAATAACCAATGGCTTTAGTCATAGCCACTTGTTAATGTATGTAGGGGTGTTATGGCGAAAATGGAACATCTGAGTAAAAGTAGGAGTGATGAAGTTAGAATTCTGGAAAAGGCCCTTTAGACATATTTGCAATGCACTGGGAAGAAATTTAATTTTGAACATTGATATGAGATACTCAAGGACTAACCAAAGTGGGTAGATGATTTGTGAACAACCTCAGTCATGATCGTCAAAAAGCTCCAAAAGAAATGAGATGGGGGGTCACTCTAACACATCTACCCCTGGGAATGAAGAGTTAGGTCGAGAAGGCATGATGGGAATGACCACAATGAGGGAAGAAAAGCTATGAAGAGAAATGGAAAACAAAAGTGGAACAACAGCATCATTGATTTGGTAACTAGCCATTTCAAGATATTTTGTAGAGATGCTAGTGACAAGGTACATGTCTTCAAAGATTTGGTTACCGTAGTTGACAAGAAGGCAATATTAGCTCACGAAGTCCTTCGCCTAAAGGATGAGCTTAACAAATACAAGGAGAAAAAGGCGCAATTGAGAATGAGGAAATAAGATCTTAAGGAGACAATGCATGATGACAAAACAATTATGATGGGCTCTCATGGATGTCTACGAAGATGTCGCTTATTATGCAATGAGAAAGAAGAAATCAAACGCAAGAGAATGGGGTAACCATCATCAACTGAGTAATGTCTTCCCTCCATCCCTGATTAAAATGATGCTGGGAACTATTTAGTTAAGCCTGGATTGCAAGATCTTATTATGTAATTTTTATTTGCATGTGTTGTATTAAACATAAAATCTTATAGTCATGTTTTCTTATGACATAAAAGTTATTATGCCCCTTATTTAATCAAATAATTACTTTACATTACATTAATGTTTAATCATTATTATATTCCATGGGTAGTTAGACTATGGAGAATTTCAATAACATCCCCTTGTGGAATAATCCACCACCTCCTCCTCCTCATTAGATCGATCGTTTGAGTTTCATAAGGGATGATCTAGATGATGAGATTACTTTGCTTCTGGTGGAAGAATACTCGGTGATGAAACTAATGCACAAGAGATGGCATTCCTTCCACAACTTAGGTAAGCTCTAAAAGAGCTAACACCTTCAACATCTAGGTCTTGAGCAACGAAAAGCTGTATTATGAGTGATCGAGACTAAGCCTATGATCACTTATATAAAGACTACTTCGTCGAAGATTTAATTTACAATGAACATCATATTCGTCTAGATTTAGGATACGGAACCACTTATTTCTCAGCATTGTGAAGGCTCTTAGCAATCATTCTGAGGACTTTCAGTTAAGGCATGATGCAATTGGAAAGCGTTGGTTAATGCCAATAACTAGGTGTACTACAACCATGTGAATACTTGCCTAATGTTACAGAAAAAGTTTTAATATTTATAAACTCCAAGTGTAAGGTGTATCGTTGAGTACTTGGGGTGTCGTCCACAGGGAATTGTGTTTTCAAGTACCAGGGCTAGCTAAAGCATCTCAAGCTAGGCAAGATCGTAGGGGAAAGAGGGAAAACTAAACTACGCTACAAACATAGAAAAGGCAGCTTTGAGTTGTGATTTGACAAATGAATGAATCAACTAACTAAGACGAGTCCTAACCTACCCAAACTACATCACGAACTAGAGATAATCGGTTGCACTATCAAAGACCACTCAAGCCCTCTCTCAAGGGTCATGAACTAGTCTAATTGGTCTAACCACCTATTTTCATGGGGTTAGCCCAATTAGACCACAAAACTGGCAACCCGGACCTATCTCGATTCGGATACTATTTTCATGTCCCGAACTCGGCTATTCCCTCTCCCATACTAGCTAATTGACCGCACCTCTTAGCATAAGTCAATCGCCCAAAAATACGGATGAAAGCTCTCTTAAGCATTTCATCGAACACTTGGCGGGCGTGAAGAAAAACTCTAAGTTCTAGGCATAGATTGGGTATGGTTAGGCCAAATACAAGATTAGTTAGCCATCAAGAGGCTAATCACAATCCAAGCCAACACAATCTACTAACAAAACATCAAAAACACATGAAAACCTAAACTAACAAACAAGAACATGAACTTGAAGAACAAAACAAAGAGAATGAAATAAAACAAATCTAAACAACTAAATAACATGAATTAACAACAAAAACTAAACATATAAACTAAACAAAACAAATGCAAGAATTAAAACTAACAAAACCTAAACAAGATCAACATATAAACTAAAGAGATGAAAGGGGAGAAAACTTAGTCTTGAATTGATGAAGAACTTGAAATCCAAAGGTTGAATCCAAGGTTACAATCTTCATTGCTAAACTTATCCTCCTCTTGAGGTTTTATTTGCTAAAACCTAACCTAAACTACTCTAAGAATCGCCCCAGGAGAAGCCCGAACGACCCCCTCGATGACCCCCCAAAAATCACAAAGCAAGCCCCTTAAATAGAAGTCGAAACAGGCCGAAATTGGATAGGTGGCATGGCCGTGCCACCTGGCACGGGGTACCCGTGCCACTTCTCTGGCAGTGGTGGCATGGCCATGCCGCTTGGCATGGGGTGCCTATGCCGTTTTTCTGCCCGCGCGCACTTTTTCGTTCGTTTTTGACCCTTTTTCGCTCCTTTTTGTGGCACTTGCCCGATTGAACTTATTACCTACAAAAGTAAATAAAATAAGTAAAAATCCTAAAGATTACTTAATAAAACAAGAAAAATCCTAAAGATTAGATTATTATACAAGCTAAAATCAGGCAAAAAGGCATGTAAAATGCGATAATTTATCACCTAACAAATACCCCCACACCTATTTTTGCTCGTACTTGAGCAAAACAAAGAGAAAAACTAAACTAAATAGCTAACTCACTTTCGTAGGAATCACGATTGCATTTAGCGTATGCAATAAGCCCTTTGAACCCCTTGATTTCTCCAAGTGAACGAGTAAGGTCTCGTGAGAGTTTGCAGAAGATATACCCACAAAATCTCAAAAAAGGAAAAACAAAGAAAAGAGAAACAAAAATCGAAAAATAGAAATGACAAAACATAATATATACATGGGGGTAAATTGTATACAATCGGATCAACCAAAACCCCTAATAACTTAAGTATCAGTCTGTACACAAGCATTACATGCATTTCAGGATACATCATCCCAAAGAATGGCATCTAAACATCAGCTTTTCACCCTACTACGCATGAAAATATTAAATCCATCCTGGTGCCTGGTGTGCAAGTGTATCATCACCATAAGACTTTGGCCTACCAAAACCAAACTCAATCCCACTTAACTGGCACAAGCTACCTTATTGATTTGCTAGCATGGAAAACAAGCTTCCCCAGTAGCAGTATTGCCTCAAAAGGTAGCACCCAGTAGCGCATACCTCAAAGGGGTACTTACTTGTCATTCTAAACTCTTTCGTTTCCCCCTTTTTGTTTTTCTTTTCTTTCTCTTTTTTTTCACCAAACTCTTGCCACGCCTCAAAGGATACACCCAGTAGCGCATGAGTTTATTTGTTTTTGCTTTTGTTATTGAAAAAGGGGTGCAAGCTCATACGAAGGTAACTGTGCAGTAGACAAGTGGGAGAGCCGATCATGGAAGACTAAGAATGTAGGATAATGATAATACATAAATCAGAACTGGATTGCAAAATTACAATGGACTGTTGGGGTTAGAACTGAGGCCTAAAATGAACACTTGGGATGAATATCTATTATACGAGCTAATAGCCAAGGTACCGGGGATCAAGGCTGAGCAAAATAGTACAAAACTCCCCTAAATTCAAAAGGAAAAGAAAAATTTATACAAAAAGGAGAAAAATTGAAAAATTTACACAAAAATTAAAAAATTTTCACAAAAATAAGAAGAAAAGGGAGATGACCTCACCCCTACACCTAAATCTCACAATGTCTTCATTGGGAGCCGTGAGTCATCACCAACACACAAAAATAAAGAAAACAAAATCAAACACAAGACATACAAAATTGACACATATATACACAAGCTAACACACTCTCCCAAAAGCACAATCTCACCCAAACAAAAACAAGATCACACATATATACAAACTAACATCACCAAAAACATGTATAAACCAACCCAGCAACACCACCAATCACAACACAATAAATATCCACAAAAACACAAAAATGGTGATCATAGCCATCAATGGCTCAACAACATCCAAATTTCACCACAAGATGATCACCAACAAAAACACAATCCTAATATTCACAACTAAACAAAAACAAAAAGAAAGAAAAGAAAAATAAAAAGAAGGGGGGAGAGTGAGAACGATTATACCAGGTCGGGTACTGAATGTACCCGAACTATTCTACGACGACTTAAGGAGCATCAGCCACTCTTTGCCTCTCAAGATGCAAGTCGTCAGCTCAGATGCAGTCTAAGCTCGTAACAGCTTATCATGCATTGCTGCATGCATCTCAGAATGGTGTGAATAAGAGAACACTGGTAAAGATGGAGCAAACAAAGTTAGTGCCCTCTTAAACTTACCAAATACCTTGGAGAAATCAGCAGAATAATCGAACGCAATAATCAACACGATTTCTCCATGCATGCCCTCTAGGTGCAGACGATATGGATCAAGGAAGGGGTCATACCCTCTAAAAGTACCTAGAGACTTACAACAGTCAGCCACACTCCCCTTGAGCACTGTAAAAGAATCAATCGGGGAGAGATCACAATACTGAGGGGAAGGGGAGGGTAATGAACATGAAGAAGCACGAGAAATAGCAAGGGGGTTGAGGGACACATGGTCAGTAAGATCAGGACTAGATGAAACTATAGCCACAGCATCCACACAGGACCCCCCTCGAGAATCTCGTCGAGATCATACACCTCACTAAAAGTATAGTCTGACTCAAGACATAAATCATCCCCATCAATAGTAGCATCAACACAAAATATCTCACCTACCTCGAACTCCGTCGACTGAGCTAAAGAGAAAGGTGGATCAGGATAGGTCATAGTGTTGTCCTTAAGGGTGCTAGATAGGGATGGAGCAACAAGAAGTAAAGTAGGCAAGGAAGGGTCAGCTACTTTCTCTAGTCCAGACTCTAGAGCAAGAGAAGACGCACCATCATCACATAATTTAACATCAAGTTCAGAAAAATTAACCCTAAGGTTAGTCTTATGTGATAGGTCATACTCCCGCATGCGATTAGCAAGCTTAACTTGTTGCTCATTCATTGCCTCTATCATACTAGAAATTCTAGCAAAACCATCAGCAGAAATATGATAGGGACAAGAAACACTGTCATGGTCAGAACAATGGCAGATCTCACATGCAAGAGGTGTATAATTAGGAACGCAAGGGGATGGGGTGGATGAAGTAAATTGACTAGTCTCAAATTCATAAGTATCCCTAGCCAACCACTCAAGTAATTCACAAGCTTCATCAACATTTCGAGCACAGAAATCCCAATGCTCCAAAAGAGCACGGGTCTCACAAGTCACACCCTCATAGACCATGTTCAAAATTTCTCACTTCTCTAGGCAATAACCACAATGAGCAAGAAAATCATGCAATCTATCGTAATATTTCCTAAATAATTCATGCTCATACTGAGGGAAATGGGAAAGAGACATTTTTTTTTCAATTTTTTTTTTCCGAAATAAAAGCCTAGTCACGAATGCCGAAGTAAACCCCAATATTGAAAAATGCCAACTCCCCGGCAACGGCGCCAAAAATTTGTTACAGAAAAAGTTTTAATATTTATAAACCCCAAGTGCAAGGTGTATCGTTGAGTACTTGGGGTGTCATCCGCAGGGAATTATATTTCCAACTACCAGGGCTAGCTAAAGCATCTCAAGCTAGGCAAGATCGAAGGAAAAAGAGAGAAAACTAAACCACGCTACAAACATAGAAAAGGCGGCTTGGAGTTGTGATTTGACAAATGAATGAATCAACTAACCAAGACGAATCCTAACCTACCCAAACTACATCACAAACTAGAGATGATCGGTTGCACCATCAAAGGCCACCCAAGCCCTCTCTCAAGGGTCATGAGCTAGTCTAATTGGTCTAACCACCTATTTTCATGGGGTTAGCCCAATTAGACCACAAAACTAGCAACCCGGACCTAGCTCGATTTGGATACTATTTTCATGTCCCGAACTCGGCTATTCCCTCTCCCATACTAGCTAATTGACCTCACCTCTCAGCATAAGTCAATCGCCTAAAAATATGGATGAAAGCTCTCTCAAGCATTTCATCGAACACTTGGCGGGCATGAAGGAAAACTCTAAGTTCTAGGCATAGATTGGGTATGGTTAGGCCAAATACAAGATTAATTAGCCATCAAGAGGCTAATTACAATCCAAGCCAACACAATCTACCAACAAAATATCATAAACACATGAAAACCTAAACTAACAAACAAGAACATGAACTTGAAGAATAAAACAAAGAGAATGAAACAAAACAAATCTAAACAACTAAATAACATGAATTAACAACAAAAACTAAACATATAAACTAAACAAAATAAATACAAGAATTAAAACTAACAAAACCTAAACAAGAACAACATATAAACTAAAGAGATGAAAGGGGAGAAAACTTAGTCTTGAATTGATGAAGAACTTGAAATCCAAAGGTTGAATCCAAGGTTACAATCTTCATTGCTAAACTTATCCTCCTCTTAAAGTTTTATTTGCTAAAACCTAACCTAAACTACTCTAAGAATCGCCCCAGGAGAAGCCCGAACGACTCCCTTGACGACCCCCCTAAAAATCACAAAGCAAGCCCCTTAAATAGAAGTCGAAACAGGCCGAAATTGGATAGGTGGCACAGCCGTGCCACCTGGCACGGGGTACCCGTGCCACTTCTCTAGCAATGGTGGCATGGCCATGCCGCCTGGCATGGGGTGCCCATGCTGTTTTTCTGCCCGCGCGCACTTTTTCGTTCGCTTTTGACCTTTTTTCGCTTCTTTTTATGGCACTTGCCCGATTGAACTTATTACCTACAAAAGTAAATAAAATAAGTAAAAATTCTAAAGATTACTTAATAAAACAAGAAAATCCTAAAGATTAGATTATTACACGAGCTAAAATCAGGCAAAAAGGCATGTAAAATGCGATAGTTTATCGCCTAACACCTAAGGCAGTGACCGATGATGTGGATGATTACTTAAAGAATGGTGCAAGTGCTATACTAGAATGCACGAAGAAGTTCATCTTAGGAATCATTGAAGTATTTGGTGAGGAGCACTTGAGAAAACCAAATCAAGTTTATGTCCATCATTTGTTAGATTTTCGCATTATGCTGGAAAGCATCAATTTCATGCACTGGGAGTGGAAGAATTATCCAGTGGCCAGGAAAACATTGTTTACGAATTGACTTTATAGGGCGTCAACTATTGTCCTTGAAGTTATCGTATCATATGACCTTTGGATATGACATGCGTTCTTTGGGTTGCTAGGAAGTCTTAATAACATAAATGTCCTTGACCACTCCTAAGTTTTCTAGGAGCGGTACAAAGATCATGGTCCTAAATATGAGTTTGTCATCATTGATCTTGAGTATAGGATAGGACATGTATGAGTCCTCTATGATTTAGTTAACTTCGTTAAGTCGAGTATATCTTGAAGTAAGTTACATTAACTGTGGTAGAGTAACTTGTAAGATTTTGAGCTTAAAGATTATTCCTTACATATAGTCTCATAGTTCCTTTCATGTATGAGTCCTCCATGATTGCATCCCTAGAACATGGTATGGTTCTCTTCGAGATCACATTCGACATGCACATATGTGGATATGATTGAGGCATTATTTGTTTTATATAGCCGCATGAACCAGAAAATCACCCATTAACGTATGTTATTCTTCTTGTTTTCCCTCTGTGCCTTTCCCTCTTTTATTGTTGCACCTATTTCCACTACACACCTGGCATATGCATATTTCCTAAACCCATGCCAAAGTCTAGTGAAGCAACACTTTTACATTGATTATGGTATCTTTTGGCAGGTTGACTCACCTTAGATGCTTGGTTGATGGTTTGTATTAAAGGGATTGTGAGCTAAGACTATGGCCCTGTTTGACAAACAGCTGTTAGATATTAGCTGTTTGTATTAGCTATTAGCTGTTAGCTGTTTGAGTTAGCTATTTATATTAACTGTTTGAATTAGCTGTCTGTTGAAAAACTGTTTAGTAAAATTAGCTGTTTCTAATAAACTTGTGAGACAAAAAGCTAATTCTTTAAAAAGCTGTTACAAAAAGCTCATGGAATTAGCTTTTTCAAATTAGCTTTTTGGACCCAAAAAGCTCTTCTAAAAAGCTCTTTCATCAAACACTCACATTAGGTTTTTTGCTTGATCAAACAGCTAATTTCGGTCAAAAAAGCTCTTTTTGGCCGAAAAGCTCTTCAAAACACTGTTTGCCAAACACCCCCTATGTATTCTCATGCCATTCACATGTATTTTGGTTCTATTATCGTTTAAAAATGATGAGAAAATGAAAAAAATAAAAAAAAAGTGAAAAGGAAAAAAAGAGGAGAAGGTGTGAATAAAGTGTTTGGCAGGGTGATTGGTTCAATAAGTTTGTATCAACTCCTTCCTTGTGGTCTTTTGTAAGGTTTGTGCCTGTTATTCTAATTGGGGTGTGAAGTGGTATTTTGGCTCTTGATATTATGGAAGTGTTCTTGCTCTCTAGGCCTTTGGCTAATAGCTCCATTTTCCCCTAATTATTCCCCTTCTTATCCTCAACCTTTGCATATTAGGCCCTCTTTACAAGTCCTCATGATTGACAATTTGCATTTTTTCATCAAGTGGTGGGGAATTAAAAATCTCATGGTAGTTTGCATGATTCGCTTGAGTATGAAATGTACCCAAATCTTGCATCAAAACACATTGAGAGGAGTATTCCATTTTATCCCAAAGTAAGGTTCTACTCATCCCACTTGTATTGAGGGTGTCTTGTCTTACTATGTGATTTAATATGGGGTATTCGATATGTTGGATTTAGGTAGTGTGATTTATTAGTGGTGGCACCTTGATTTGGCTACCTTTGATATATGATTTTGTCTAATTTAGCTAACTATTGTTCCCTTACCCGAGGAGGATATGATTAGAGCTCCATCTCTCTTTATTGATCATCTAAGAGTTAGTCTTGCTTGAGACAAGTAAGAGAAATGCATGAGAAGTTGGTAAACCCATGTTTACACCTATTCTCTTTACCTAACTCCACCCTTATTTCTTTAGTTCTCGTCTTAGGATTGAGAAAATTCGGTTGTTTTCCCTCATAATCACTTAGCTTGGCCATACATGTCATTTTGCGTACTTTTGTCTTTGATTTGGAGATTTGATGGTGATTTTTAGTAAAGGAAGCTGAGGAGAGGAAAGAAGAAAGAAATCAAGGGCGAAGCTAATGAAAAGTATGCATAGACATGCCAGCAACCAAAAGTTAGATGGAGTAACAATAGATGTCAGTCGGAATGGCATGGCTGTGTAGAACCCTACATTCTTTGAGGTCACAAATCTAGATGGTGACACAGGGGTGTCATGTTGTTTGGCATGCCTGTGTTACCCATGTCACTATTTGAAAAATTCTATCGACATGAGGTACAGTGTTATTTGGTATACCTGTGTTGCTTTAAGTGAACGCCTCCTCAATTCATGTAAAGGGACAACTTGAGAGGCTTAGAAGATCATGTTTTCATACATCTTTCCTCTATCTTTTTAATTAGTTTTTGGGGCTTAGCATATGAATACTCTAGTGTTCTTATTCTTGGATTCAAGATTCATATTCATTCAGATTATTAGTTCTAAAGTTTACTGTTTGAATCTCTCCCTCTCAATTGTTTACTGCTTTAGTTCTTTAATAGTTATTAGTATGATATTTTGTGATTGTTATGCTGTAACTTTCATCATGTTTAATAGCTAAATCTCTTAAAGTGCATTCAGATTAACGCTAATTAGGCCTAATTGAATCATGAATTAGCCCCAAATCTTGCATGTTTCATGTTTGTGTTATTGAATTCTACTTCGCTCACCACATGTTCGATGAATTTTTTAAAAGAGCATTCAGCTATTTGTGTTTTAGTTTAGGGAGTCGTTGAAAGACGAAACTCTACCAAGCGTAACCTAGTAGACAATTCGAATTTTGATATGAAAATAATTTAAATTCTAATTGGGATTTGAGGTTATGAATCTTCTAGTCCTTCAACTCCTGGTCCTATGAAAATAGGAGATTATAGTTCTAGAACTAGTTTTCCACCCTTGAAAGAGGGAAGGGATGAGCTTAATTGACAATATGCACATTCATATTGCATGCTTGGGTAGGTTTTGCGATTAGTAGTTGCTTCGCTGACATAGTTGTGTTGTTAATTTCATCCTGCTTATTTTAATCCTATAATTTGCAATCTGAATTCTCAGTTTTGATTATTTTCTTAGTTGATAATTGAATCTCCAAATTTGATGTGCCTATAATAGCTTGATTAGTATTGGAAAATTAAAAGGGAGTTCCTCATCGGATCTATCCGTATTTGTCGGTTGCTAATTACAACTGCACCGTGCATTTGCAATTTTAACTATAACAATTAAACAAGGTATAATAACTTTCATTTCATAAGAAAACATTATTACAATATTTAAGGTTTAATATAACACATATAAATAAAAGTTACAATAAGCTCTTACAACCTAAGTGGATATAAGCACTATAAGAAAAACTATTTATTGCAACCCAAATTAAGTTGCTGCAAAAATGATTATAGCAATGATAGATTTTTATTGTTGCAAACTATGTTGTCATACTAGCTAATTCCACTTCCCTCCACTTTAAAATTTTGGTAGGCAATTCAAACATATTATTGCAATAGAAAAATTCATTGCAATATTTTAAAGAATATATTCGCAACGATACATGTTGTTGCTAAACATTAGGCACATGTATTGCAATGACACTTTTTGGTGCAAATGTCTAAGCATCTATACTAAAACATGTCGTTGCGAAAAATAAAAAATAAAAAAATTTAAAAAGCCTACTAAGGGCTTTAAAAAATAATTCCTTTTTGAGATGACTCTATATCAAATACTTGACTAAAGGCTCTTATTTGAAAACTCTAGAATGAATCAGCAAATACATACTAGTTTTAGATATTTCGTGTATGCTTTATTATTTAACTAAACTATTTTTAAGAATTTTTCAGTAAAACACTTATAAAAGCTGAGATCTCATTTTGGAATTTTGTCATTTGTTTAATATAACTGATATATATAGTTATATGATTTTAGCTAGAGTCATTAAATCTACTTTCCTTAATCGAATCATACTTGAGCCTTTTCAAGGAAAGAAAACATAACACCCCAAAATGAGCATGATTCACTGTTTGCATTCTCCTTAATAAATTCCTTAATTAGAACTGATAAATCCAATGATCGGGGTGTTACCGCCGTCCTAAAAAGGACAAAGCTTAAGGCACATATACTAGAGATGACATAGTTGAGCACAAATGAAACCCATATACATTCAACATCATCCATAACCATACATGAACAACTGATAGCTAACATAAGGTTTACACATCGTAGTAAGGTCGTTCCCCATCAGAGTTATAGTTCATCAATTGAAAGTCACCGAGTACATCTCAAAAATATAAGTGTAATACACCATTACTAATCCGACCATGTTCCCATGCTCACTTATCATCTTCAGCAGGTTTGCTAGCATAAGGGTGGTTCAGTGAGCACTTGCCTAAAAAAACCATAATAAACATTTTGAAATGTGAGCCGAAACTTAGTACATGCATTCCTATATGTTAAATGATCATTGAAACATTGGTTGGGCCACTGTGCAATTCATTTGAGTTAAAACAGTGAATGAGATGAATGTAACACTGCATTACGAATTATTATCTAGTAGCGAATGCCCTTGTAACTGTTATGATCTATGGATAGGTATACACCTGCCAAGCTGATTGGGGGACCTGACCTGATGCTGCGTAGGTAACTGAAGGGCGAATGACCTATAAATGATAACCGGCAGGGTCACTAATTAGATGTTAAATCATTGTATAAACTGATTTATTAATGTGCTTACCAAATTATGATAACTTTGATATATGAAATTAGTAAACTGATTCATTGATGTGCTGATTGAGGAACTTGACATGATGCTGAGCAGGAAATTGAAGGGCAAATGCCCTATATAATTTCCCGCTCAAATGCCCTATAGATGATAACCGATAGGGTGACTAATTAGATGATAAATCACTGTATAAATTGATTATGCTTAGGAAATGTAATTATAGATATATGAAATTAGTAAACAACACTCACTCTTATAATATGCAACTTTGATAGAAATTTATTAATTAAAGGGCATCCATAACTCAAGTAATTCAATAGAAGATAAGTCACACCAAAATGATTCTAAAGCTAAGTAAATTCAAGTACTTTAGCTTGAGGTAAATAATTTGGAGCAAAAAGACCAAAATATAATAATTGAGGTTATAAAGGAAGGACTTTAATGGTCATAAGTAGAATATGAATTTTCACATTTCTAAGTTGGATAATAAAAGGTTTAAGTCCACATGAGTACAATTAGGTTTGGGGTGACTGCTTAAATCACCATAGCTTAGCCCGATAACCACTGTTCTTGAGTCATCACTCTCTCCACTTCTCAAATTTCATTCTTATGCCCACTTAACTCAATTTTCGAACTCAAGTAAGCTTTTACGCAATCAAAGTTGTTAAACTCACTAAACTTTGTAATTTATTTGTAACATTCATAATTATTTAGAAACTTTTGATTAAGCTCTAAAATTCTAGTTCATAGTCTCACAATATCTTATTACCGTTTCAAGGTTTACCTTAGAAAATTCATATCTTTCACCCCCGGCCTCAAATTGAGCCCTAAAATCCTAATGTGAAAAGTTTAAGAAGTCCCACAATACTTTCATTCACAGTGCAAAATACAGCTACCACAACACAGCTTCTAAAATTGAGCTTAAACAAAACCGTGTACTGACCCAGTTTATCATACGCATTCTTAGTAAGTCAGTCATAACTTTTTTCACAAAACTTAGAATACAGTGATTCATGAGGCATTTGAAAAATAACGCATTGACCTACCTATCAACCAAAAAGCATAATTTTTTGATCCTCCAATAAATACTAGTTTATTTCCAAAGTGACCCCTATTTTTAGGTCTGTTTCCAACCTTAGATGCACATATTTTCAATCTTTTTCTTCACATCATCTCTCAGAAAAAGCTCCCATAAACTCACTTACTTGTATTATCAATCTAAAAAACTTCTTTTGATCATTTCTAGGATTTTTCATAATCCACCAATTTTGGCAAAACTCACATAACACCATTTTTTAAGCTACTAGCACATCCAACCTCCAAAATTCCATCTAATTCAATCCAAATAACATACTTGATTCAAGATCAAATTAAATCATGCATAGTCATAAAACCTTTGGTTATGTCCATTTCATATTTACATCCAAAGTCATCCAAAACCACTTTTGACAAGATCAGAATCACTTGTCATGCCAAAGACTACAAAAATTAAATCAAAAACTCAAAGTTCATCATTATCAACACTAAGCTTGCATGAATCATGTATGATCTTAATTCTTACATGTTTCTATATTTAACCAACTCGATAAAGCATTAAACTAACACTTGTTTATATCAAAATAACATTATTTATAATCAAATCCAAATGAAAATCCAAAATTAAACAAGATTCGGTTAGGATTATACCTCACTTAAAAGATCATAGGAAGGATGGAGGTGGTGTTAAATGCATGAGGGGGTGTGGGTGGCTACTGGTCATAGCAGGGGTGGCTGGCTACTGGTTGGAGGTGGCAGCAGTAGGTGGAAACAACAGCACGGGGCTAGTGGTGGTGCTTTCGCGGAGGTATAGAGGAGAGAGGAAGAAGAAAACCAATGTTTTTATTTGGATGAAAGTGATTTTTGAGTTTATCTTGGATACAGGGCTGATATTTAAGCATCAAAAAGTGACTTTATGCTAATTAAAATTAGGTACAAATGATGGTAATCAGCTTAATTTTATTGCACAATTTTTGTGCCATAATTTGAACTCAAATGAATTGGGCCGCAATTTGAGCCCAAATGAATTGGGCCACAATAAATAAATTTGGGCCCAAATTTTTGCATAGTTAAAAATTAAGTTTTTGTGATGTTGTGGAAGACAATTTATTGCTCAATCATAATTACTGAGGCTTAATATCGATTCACTCGAAATTATTATGGTAAATAATAATGAGAATTGCAATGCAGGGTCCAAAATGAATTTTTCCAACCGGAATGATTAAATGCAATATATAATTGAGGAAAAATCAATAACATGGCTTAATTGAATAAATAAACATGATTTGAGGTCGGGCTATTACAAAAAAGGAGGTAAGGGTAGTAAAATTAGAAAAGGGAGTTCTACACATAAATATATTTTTTTAAAAGACCCTTCTTCACAAAATAGGGCTCTAAACCTCATATTCGTCTTCTTCTTTCATTGGCCAAGTCCACAGAGGGATAGTGTGTGAAAGAGACATCACAATTAGACCTATCAGCTTGGTGGATAAGTTATACGCAAGTCGGTTGTATTTGGTTTGGACAAAATAAGGTTCGAGTGTACTCGGGTTGGGGTAAAATACGAGCGATCGTATTTCGGTTTTACGAGTTTCAGATCGACCTAATGTGTGTAGAGCACCTTTTTTGTGAGTTATTTTTCTTTTTTCAAAATTAAAAACTCTTCACATTTGTTAGTTAAGATTGTTCGCATTTGATGAAAACGCATTATAATTTTAATTTTCTAAAAGAATATTTAAAAAATTCTCACTTTTCATTATGAAATATGAACGTCATGAATGGGTGGACATTGAGTTGGGTGTGTGGACCCAAATACTAAAATAGGGTTAATATTGATTCGGATCATTTATAGGCCAGGCCATTTAAAGTATTATAATGGGTCGGAGATGTTTGACCGGCTAATACCCATTTGAATAATTCAATATTTTCATTTAGTAAGTTACTATTATCTAATAAGATATACTTTTGTTCAACCTGAAATTATCATATTATTATATCCCTTATTGTCTAATATTTGCTCTAAAATATGAGATTAAATTAGGATTTTAAGATGCTTTTATATTGTAGGAATAATGAAATTTGGATAAATTGGGTGTCAAAGGACTTAGAAGAAGCATTGTGGATGAAGAGACAAAAACAAGAGAAGGAAGACAGCCCTAGTTCTAGGTTGAGCCTGCAGCCCACACGCTCTCTTATCCTCTCCTAGCCCAGTCCATAGTCCAACCCAGTTCTCGGCCCATTTGTAGAGTCCAGCACTTTTCCCCCCCCATTTTCCAGATTTCCTTCTTTTCCTTCTCTCTCTCTCTCTTTCTCACTGGGCCGACCCAACGCTTGTCCAGGCCATTGTAAAGCATAAGGTGACTCTCCAGCCTCTGTTCTTCATTTAATTAGTCACGCACAGGGCACGTAATTCTTCTCCTCCCCATCGCACTTGACTGGTCTCGTGAGCCGCATGTGTCCACGACTTGTTGTCCCCCCCTTTCCCTTCTTCTTTTTTCTGTAATTTGGCATCCCAGAGCCCCATTCCACGACTCTTCGTTGCTATGGCCTTTTCTTCTTCTCCTTCATCGTTGCCCATAAACGCACGGAACCATTAATTCTTCTCCCCCTTAATTACTAATTATCAAGTTGTCCGTTGTAAGGATTGAATTCGAGGAATTTATTGAGGCAACGAGAGGGTCGGTTCATGGGTGGCTCTAATGGAGGTCGAAACAGAGCAACAAGGGGTAGTAGAGAGTAGTTTTCCATATTAGGCTTTTAGTTTGCTTTGAGTTTTCAATTGTTTTGGTGTCAGATTTAAGCAACTAGGTTCTCAAGTATTGTAATTTTTGCACGCTGTTGTTCAATTTAGAGAGTTTTTCGCCCCATGTTTCATTTCAATTCTTCAATTTTTCCTCTTCTTTTTCATTTGTTCCAATTTCAGATTTATGTTGTAATTTGCTTTTGGTTTGGAGAATTGAAGCGAATTAGAGTTGATGTTGCACTCGTTATCAATAGCTCAATTTTTCGTTCGAGTTTAGTGGATGTTTAAGTTAAGTCATTCCAAGTTCCACTTCCAATTGTGTTCTGCTTTGGCATAAATTAAGTTGAGAATTTCTAGTCATTTTTGTTACTGATGGCGACAACCCTGAGTTCATATTGGATGTACATACTTGGGCTGAGGTACAACTAGTTGAATGAGATGAGTTAATCCTTAGCTTCACTGTTGGTACAATATGAGTGCAGTATAATTTTGGTATTTTATTTATAACATTGCTTCAATTTTGTAGTTAATTAAAACCCAGTTGTAATCTAATTTCATAATTCATCCCTGTGGACAACACCCGTAAATATTACAACGATAATCGTATACTTGTGGAATTTTGCAATAAGTGTTTTGGCACCGTTGCTGGCGATGGATCGCAAAATTTAGTTGTGTCGTGTCGTAGTTTAGTTATTCGAGTCGTTTGAGTTGTTTTCGTTTTAGTTTTATAGTTGTGATTTTTGGTTTTAGTTAAGTCGTTATTTCGTTTTACTAATTTAGTTTAGTTCATTTTTGATTTTGAATTAAGTCTGTATTTTGATTTTAATTTTTGATGTTTGTCTAGATTAGTTTAATTTTAATTTTTAGTGGTTATTTGTTGTTGAAAAGAAAAAACAGTAGGTGTATGTGCAGCAAAAAGATACAAGGTAGAGCTGATTCGAAAATAATACAGTGCAGATTTTTCTATAATTTCAGATTCTGTTTGAATTCTCTGGAGCAATTCTAGTGTGATTTTTGCTGTGCTAACATTTTTCCTAGATTTGTCATAACTTTTAGAGTTTGTGCTTTTTCTGGAATTTTTGGGACTGCCCGGATTTTTCTATGAATTTTGGACTTAATAATCTGTTTGGACTTTTTTGCACTGTTTGAGGACAGAAAAAATTGGAAAAAAAATTTATTTATGTCCTTTGTGATTGTGTGGACTTTTCTATATACTTAGTTCTGATTTTAGGAGTTTTATTTTCTATTTTAAGTTTGTTTTTAGAATTAGGTCGTTTAGGTGTAGTTTATGATCTTCTTTTCTTTTAGTTTATTAGTGTTTGTGGTTTTGTTTTAGATTTGCTCATTTTTTATTTGTCTATTGTTTTTTAGTTTTGCGTCACTTTCTTGTTTAATTTTGTGGTTTTAAAAAAAAAGAGAGAAAAAAATCCAAAAAAATTAAAAAAAGAAAAGACTAAAAATAGAACCTTTGGTGACGGTGTGGGATTTATATGATTGGTTGGGTTAGAAACCCTGAAAATCATCGACTTGTTAGGAGTGAACCGACCATGACTTAGAATTCGAGCCAGAACACAAGCATGAATTAGGAAAAATGGCACAAGAAAAATCTTTGAGTGAGATTTTTAGGACTGTTTTGCCATCTTGTTTCACTATACCTGATCTTGGGCCCAACATGACTTTCGAATTAAGACCTCACTATACTCAAATACTCCCAAAATTTACAGGTTTAGAGGATGCTTACTTATTTTTGAGGGAATTCGAAGAAGTTTATTCTATGATGCATTTCCCTAATATTCCCATTGATATGATGTTGTGTGAATGAAATTGATTCCTTTTGCTTTGAAAGATTCTGTTAAACATTGGATGTATGGCTTGGCTGCTAATTCTGTAACTTCTTGAAATGATTTATGAGATTATTCTTAAGAAAATATTTCCTTAATGCCAAGATGTTAAGCTAAGGAATGAAATCAATCAATTTGTGCAACTAGATAGAGAATCATTTTGGAAATATTTTGATAGGTTCAAGAATTTGTTGGTCCAGTGTCCCCACCATAGTTTAGACCAAGCACATTTGTGTCAGATTATATATGAAGGACTTGACCAACAGACTAGAACCATGGTAGAATCCATGTGTCAGGGTAGCTTTCTTTCTAAGAGCGCCACAACTGCTTAGGAATTTTTAGAGGACTTAGCTAAGAAAACCATGCAGTGGAAAACCGCTCGTGATAACAGCTTGAGTTCTAGATTTGTAGGTGGTTGCATTCTGTCCCTGATGTAAGTCACTTAGAGTCTAAGATTGCTGTTTTGGAAAATATGTTGAAGGGATTATCTTCCCAGATGACCTAGTTATCTCAGACTTCTACAGTATCTTATTCTCATTGCTAGGCCCTAGACAATTCTTTAAGTGCTTGTCCTTATTTTGCTTACTAGTTAGCAACTGGGCAAGAGCAAGTGAGTATGGCCTTCTAGAGACCTAAGAACGACCCTTTCTCCCCTTATTACAACCCAGGGTGGAGAAATTACCCTAACTTTTCTTGGAGTAATGGACCAAACGCTGCGATTCCCAACTCCTAGCCCATCTCTCATCCCTCTAGTTTCTTTCAGAGACCGGGTTTTCTAGGTGTGCCTTATGCACCTAGACCTCTACCTCCTGTAGCTCAAGTTTAACCTCCTCCTGGCTATACCGACATTGATAAAATGGAGAGGAGAATTAATAACCATATGGAGAGAATGATTAATGCTAATATGGAAAGAATGACGAGAATGATGATTGAACAATTTTCCCAGTTAGCATCATCTTCTATGGAGCCAGGTACTTTTTTAAGTCAACTGGAGGTGAACCCTAAAGGTCACGCCTCCTCTTTTTCTGGTAACCCTAGTAAGCCGGTGAGGAAAGTGGCTGTAGTTATATCTCTCTGCTCTGGTCGAGAGATTGATAACCAAGTGAGAAGTCCTAATGAAACCTGCAGGTATCCTCACCAATTCTTCCGAAATTCTGCTTCTTCTTCTTCTTCACCTCCAAAAACTAGTTTATCTAGTAAGTCAGGGGATGCTGCTGATGGTGTCCCCAATGATTCTGATACTCACCTTTCTCCTAATTCACCGTCTAAGAAAAAGGAGCTTAAAAAGAAAGACTCCTCTGAGTCAGTTAACTCTTCACCTTCTAAGGGTTCTTCTTCTTCATCTTCTTCTTCTTCTTCTTCTTCTTCTTTTGAGGAAGTCCATATACCTGTGCCTCCTTTTCCCCATAGGCTTAATAAGAAAGACCAAACTCATATTGAGAAGATCAAGGAGACCTTCCCTCAAGTCAAAATCAACATCCCTTTACTCGATGCTATTCAGCAGATGCCTCCATATGCTAGGTTCTTGAAGGATCTGTGCACGACTAAGAGAACTACTAATGTCCTTAAAAAGGCTTTCTTAGCCTATAGTGCTAGTTCTATTCTTTCTCATCAGATCCCAGTGAATTATAAGGATCCTGGTTGCCCTACTATCTCTATAGTTATTGGGGACCAACTTGTTTATAGAGCTTTGCTTGATTTAGGAGCAGGTGTCAACTTGATACCCTTCACTGATTATGAGAGGCTAGGGTTAGGTGAGCTGAAGCCTTCCAAAATGGTTATTCAATTGGCTGATAGATCAACTAAGTTACCTAGGGGTATAGTTAAGGACGTGTTGATTAGAGTGGGTGAATTTATTTACCCAATGGACTTCATTGTGATTGAGACTGAGACGGTGTCTAATGTAGCTAGTCACATCCAGTGATTCTAGGGCGTCCTTTCTTGACCACTATCAATGCCCTCGTTAATTACAAAAATGATATGATAAGACTGTCTTTTGGCAACATGACCTTAGAGGTGAACATCTTTAACATGCAAAGACAGCCTTTTGGTTTTGATGATATGGAGTTCTCTTCTCTTTACTGGGTAGAGGATTCTATACTTGATGATGCTTCTAATGATGTGCTTGCTGCTGAGTATGAGTCATTTCTTATGAATGATGAGCCTGAATATGATGTTTTTGAGTTTGATGACTTGTGCTTTACTGTTGACTGTTTGCTCACTGCTGCTTCTAAATCTACTTCTAAATCTATTTTCCCTCCTGTTTTTGAATTGAAACCTCTTCCTGATTCTCTCAAGTATGCGTTCGTAGGACCCGATGAATCTTTACCTTTCATCATTACTTCTGACCTAGACTGGGACCAAGAGTACAAATTCATTACCTTACTTAGAGAGAACAAGGAAGTTCTAGGTTGGACTTTAGAGGACATCAAGGGTATTAGTCCTTCCATTGTGCAACATCAAATTCATTTAGAGGACAATGCTAAGCTCTATTGTGACCGTCAAAGGCATTTGAACCTGGCTATCTAGGAAGTAGTTAGGAAGAAAGTACTGAAATGGTTAGATCATGGGATTCTCTATCCAATTTCTGATAGTGAGTGGGTTAGTCCCGTTCAAGTTGTTCTTAAAAAGACCGGTATAACTTTGATTAGGAATGATAAGAATGAGTAAGTCTCTACTCGAGTTCAATCTGGATGGCGTGTTTGTATAGACTATAGAAAATTGAATGCTACCACTAGGAAAGACCATTTTCTCCGTCCTTTCTTGGACCAGATGTTAGAGAGGTTGGCTGGACATTCTTTCTATTGATTTTTGGATGGATGCTCTGGCTATACTTAGATCTCTATTGCTCCTAAGGATCAAGAGAAGACTACTTTCATCCGTCCATTTAGGACTTATACCTTTAGACGAATGCCGTTTAGACTGTGCAATACCTCTACTACCTTTCAGAGATGTATCATTTTCATTTTCTCAGATCTAGTTGAGCAATGCATGGAAATTTTCATGGATGACTTCTCTATGTTTGGTTCGTCCTTTGATGATTGTTTGTTTAATCTGAGAAAAGTGTTAGAAAGGCGTAGGGAGAAAAACCTGACTTTAAACTGGGAGAAATGTCATTTCATGGTTAAAAAGGGGATAGTCTTAGCCATATTATTTCTAAAGATGGAATTAAGGTAGAAAAGGCTAAGACTGATCTGATTATTAATCTTCCCCTCCCACCTATGTGAAAGAGGTGAGGTCTTTTCTTGGACACGCTGGCTTCTATCGTCGCTTCATTAAGGACTTTAGTAAGATTGTGAAGCCCTTGTCCAACATGCTAGCTAAAGATGTGCCATTTCACTTCCCTTAGGAGTGTTTTGAGGCATTTTCTAAGCTAAAGGATAACTTGACCTCTGCTCCTGTTCTTCATCCTCTCATCTGGGGAGAACCATTTGAGTTGATGTCTGACACTTCTAATTATGCTATTAGGGTTGTTTTAGGATAGTGCGTTGATAAGAAGCCCCATATGATTTATTATGCTGGTCACACTTTGAATGATACTCAGCTGAACTATACTGTGACTGAGAAGGAATTTTTGGCTATGATCTTTGGTTTTGAAAAGTTTAGAGCTTATTTGATTGGGTCTCATGTGATTGTCTATACTGACCACTCTGCTCTTAAGTACCTTCTTTCTAAGAAGGATGCTAAGCCTAAACTTGTGAGATGGATATTATTTTTGCAAGAATTTAACTGTGAAATCAGGGATAAGAAAGGTTATGAGAACCTTGTAGCTGACCATTTGTCTAGGATTCTCTATGATAGATAGAGTGAGTATAGTGTTTCTGAGTGCTTCCCTGATGAGTAATTATATGCTGTCCATCCTGATCCTTAGTATACTGACGTTGTGAATTACCTAGTTGCTGGTAAGATCCCTGAGGATTAGACTAATAATGATAGAGATAGGTTCTTCCACCTTGTGAAGTTCTTTGCTTGGGATGATCCTTATTTGTTTAAGTACTAGTGTGACCAAGTGTTTAGAAGGTGTATTTCCGATAATGAGGTGAGGAGTGTCCTTTCTTTTTGTCATGACCAAGTATGTGGGGGACATTTTAGTGATAGAAAGACTGCACCCAAAGTTCTTCAATGTGGTTTCTACTGGCCTACTCTATTTAGGGATGCATTTCAGCATTGTAAGAGTTACCTTAGGTGCCAACAGTTGGGAAGAATAAGTATGAGAGATATGATGCCATAGAACCCCATCATTGTGGTGGAGATTTTTGATGTGTGGGATATTGATTTCATGGGACCATTTTCATCTTCTTTTGAGAATGAGTACATTTTGTTAGCTATGGACTATGTTTCTAAATGGGTTGAGGTCATCCCTTGTAGGACTAAAGATGCTAAGGTGGTCGTGAAGTTCCTTAGGGAAAACATCTTAGCTAGATTTGGCATGCCCGTGTTTCATTAGTGATCAGGGCACCCATTTTAATAATAGGTCTTTTGATGCCTTACTGAAGAGGTACTCCATTGTGCATAGGCTTGCTACCCCCTATCATCCCCAAACCAGTAGCCAGGTTGAGGTGTCCAATCGGCAGATCAAACAGATTCTAGAAAAGACAGTGAGCAGGAATAGGAAAGATTGGGCTAACAAGCTCATAGATGCTCTTTGGACGTATAGGATGGTTTTCAAAACTCCCTTGGGTATGTCACCTTATAGGGTTGTTTATGGTAAGCCTTATCATCTTCCTGTGGAGATAGAGCATAGAGCTTGGTGGGCTATTAAAAAGCTTAATTATGACTTAACTGAGGTTGGTGAGGAGAGACAACTGCAACTGAGTGAGCTTTATGAGAGTAGAGTCAAGGCTTATGAGAGTGCTTGATCTTACAAAGAGAGGGCGAAGTTGTTTCATGATAAGCATATTCTTAGGAAAGAGTTTGCCCCAGGAATGAAAGTACTCTTATATGACTCTAAGCTCCACCTATTTTTGGGGAAATTGAGGCCCCAATGGACTGGTCCTCACATTGTTTCACGTGTTTTCCCCTATGGTGCAGTTGAAATCTAAGACCTTGAGAGTTGCGCCACCTTCAAAGTGAATGGCCAAATATTGAAGCAATTTCTGAAATTGCCCAGTAGAGAAGATATGGAGTATCTGAGACTCCACGAGTCGAGTCCTGATCAGTGATTGTGTTAAGATAGCTCGGGTGTACTTAGCACCCGATCTGGTTTGCAAAGAATTTTCTTCTCTGCTTGTCTCTTTTTCTCCTTTTCTTTTTCTTTTCTTTTTGTACAGTTGGATGCTTTTCTTTTTCTCTTTTGTATATAAATGTTGTATATTTGTTTTTTGAGTCATGTCCTTTTTTGTTTTTGAGTCTTGTTTTTATTTGTTTTCTTTTTGGGTTTTATTTTGTGGTTTTATGTTTCTTTTCACTCCCAATAAGGACATTGTGAGATTCAAGTATGGAGATGAGGAAACTTTAAAAAGGAAAAAAATTCTAAAAAAAAAATTTTGAAACTTTGAAAATCCAAAAAGATTTTTGTTTTGTTTTTGGGGAGGCTTCATACTATTCTGATTAGCTTAAATCTCATGTGCTTTAACTTTTAGCTTGTACGTAAGCGTGATGTACATGATAGGTCTCCATCCTCAGTGTGTCATTCTAAGCCCTAATTCTAACCCAAATTATTCATTATTGATGTATAATCCAATCCTTATTTATACCATCCTCATTATCTTCAGGTCTTAGTCTTCCATGATTGGTTTTCCCACTTGTCTTTGACACAATTACTTTGGTTTTTTGTTTGCATTCTAAAAAAATAAAAAAGAAAAAAAAAGAAAGAAAAGGAAATTAAATAAAATTTGGAGTGACTAGTATCCCTTCGAGGTATACGCTACTGGGCATAACCCTTTGAGGCATGTGCTACTGGGTGTTAACCTTTTAGGCAATATTACTATTGGGAAAGCTTGCTTCGTATGTTAATAAATCAATAATGTAGTTTGCGTCAGTCAAGTGAGATTGAGTTTGATTATAGTAAATGTAAGCCCTAGCATGATGATGTACTTGCACACGAGCACTAGGATGGATTTAAAGTTTTGAAGTACAGTGGGGTGAAAAGTTAGTGTTTTGATATCATCAATGGGATAGAGAGTCTTGATGAGTATATTCTGTTTATACGCAGGCCAATATCTTTGCTACATGGGTGATTTTGTTAGTTAGAATGTGCACAGGCTTCTCCCTTGTATATTTATGTGCTTTGTTTGTAAATCCAAACTGTTTTTTTGATTTCTATCTCTCTTTTCTTTTTTCGATTTATTTTCTTTCTAGATTTTGTGGGTATATCTTTTGTAAACCCTCACAAGACATTTATCCTCCACTAGGGGTAACCTAGGGGTTTAAAGGACTTGTTGCACATGCTAAGTGCAACCGTGATTCCTACGAAAGTGAGTTAAGATTTTATTTTTTCTTTTTAGGATTTTTAGTTTTGTTTTACTCAAGAATGAGCAAAACTTAGATGTGGGGGTATTTATTTAATCTGAAATTATCACATTTTTATATCCCTTATTATCTAATATTTGCTCTAAAGTAAGAGATTAAATTAGGATTTTAGTATGTTTTTATTTATTTTGTAGGAATAATGAATTTTAGATAAATTGGGTGTCAAAGGACTTAGAAGAAGCATTGTGGATCAAGAGATAAAAACAAGAGAAGGAAGACAGCCCTAGTATCAGGTTGAGCCCATGGCCTACACGCTCTCTTCTCCTCTCCCATCCCAGTCCGTGGTCCAACCCAGTTCTCGGCCCATTCGCGGAGAGTCCAGTGCTTTTCGCCCTCCCATTTTTCAGATTTCCTTTTGTTCCTTCTCTCTCTCTCACTGGGCCGGCCCAATGCTTGTCCAGGCCATTGCCTAGCACAAGGCGATTTTCCAACCTCTCTTCTTCATTTAATCAGTCACGCGCTGGGCACATGATTCTTCCCCTCCGTATATCACTTGACTGGTCTTGTGAGCCACATGTGACCACGGCTTATCGTCCCCCTTTTTCCTTCTTCTTTCTTCTGCCTTTCGGCATCCTAAAGCACCCATTCTACGACTTCTCTGCTGCCATGGCCTCTTCTTCTTGTCCTTCGTTCGTTGCCCATAAATGCATGGAACGATTAATTCTTCTCCCTCTTAATTACTAACCATCAAGTCGTCCGTTGCAAGGATTGAATTTGAAGAATTTATTGAGGCAACGAGAAGGCCGGTTCATGGGTGGCTTTAATGGAGGTCGAAATGGAGCAACAAGGGGTAGTAGAGAGTAGTTTTCAATTTCAGGCTTTTAGTTTCCTTCAAGTTTCCAATTGTTTTGGTGTCAGATTCAAGGAACTAGGTTCCAAAAATTGTAATTTTCGCACACTGTTGTTTAATCTATAGAGTTATTTGCCCCATGTTTCATTTCAATTTTTCCTCTTCTTTTTTATTTGCTCCAATTTTAGATTTAAGTTGTAATTTGCTTTTGGTTAGCGAGTTAGAGTTGATGTTGCACTCGTTATCAATAGCTCAAGTATTCGTTCGAGTTTAGTGGATGCTTGAGTTGAGCCATTCCCAGTTTCACTTCCAATTTTGTTCTGCTTTGGCATAATTCAGGTTGAGAATTTCTAGTTATTTTCATTACTAATGGCAGCAACCCTGAGTTCAGATTAGATATAGATACTTGGGCTGAGGTACAACTAGTTGAATGAGATGGGTTAATCCTTAGCTTCACTGTTGGTACAATACGAGTTTAGTATAATTTTGGTATTTTATTTATAACATTACTTCAATTTTGTAGTTAATTGAAACCCAGTTGTAATCTAATTTCATAATTCATCCTTGTGAACAACATTCATAAATATTACAACGATAACCATATACTTGTGGAATTTTACAACAACTTTATTGGTGGACCAATCATAGCACGAATATAGGTCGGCCCATTACCTAACACTAACATCATAGTTTGAGGCCAGTTAAAAAGGAAACAAAATGGAAGGATATTGGATAAGTACAAGATATTATGATTATATTTTAATTGTAATATTATATTTTAGAATGAGACATGTTCAGTTCACTAAAAATATAATGGCATGATTTGCGCATTGTAAAATATTTGGCTTATTCTACATTGATTTTCTTAAGACCATATAGTTATTTCATGGCATTTCATGCCCCTTTTTTTAAACTTGTCCTATTTGCAAGCTGCACATGATGTTATTTATCAGAATGAATTTTGAAAAGAAGGGATACTATTTTTTAATTTGCGAAGGATGCGATAATTATATAATGTCTTTCTAAATAATGAATAACCATTACTGTTTAGAGGGATAAATTAAAGAAAAATCAAAAAATAAGGGTATGATATTTGAGTCGAGCGGGTGAGTTAAGGTTTGGTTCCTGTTCGACCCTCTAATTTATGAGTTTTTAGGGTTTGATTTATTTCGGGTTTGGTTCAGAAAAATCATATTCAAAACCCAAAATTTTGAGCGGGTTCGGGTTAGGTTTTCAGGTCAAGTCAGTTTTTAACAAGTGTAATCGTAGTGGCAATGATGACCCTTTCAAAGCTTTCCACTGGGTAGCTGTTTGCAGTGCCCAAGAAAAGAAGAGCCCATCCATCTTCCATATGCGTATGATGGGGGTGGAAAAAGAGGGACCTATTTTAGAAGAAACTAGATGAGTGGGAGAGAAGTTCGGGCTCACTTTCAGTTGTTGTGTTGCTTAGCTAGGGAGCTAATGTGTCTTCTCCTCGACAACCTGCACGAAGGTCAACCCCAGGTGTTTTCCCAATGGGAGGCCCCTTCGACTCTCAAATCAGTCTCAAAGTAAGATGGGGTAAAAAGAGGAGGGAAAGGGTAGAGAGACTTTTCTGCATTTGGGTATGTGCGGTTAGGATGTCAAATCATGAATAGTACCCAAAGATTCCCCAAAAGGGTACAACTTATGGTATTTATAGTCTCGGGGTTAGCACCCAATGGTAAAACGATAGTTGCCTAATAAGAGAGCAAATTTACCGTTGCACCCCTCTTGCTTCCCTCTTCTTCCCTCGTGGTTAACCCTTGACTTCTGTTGACTCGGCCTTCACCACCTGTCACCCTCTCACTGGGGGGTCCTAAGTATCCCAAATATTTAGCCCCACATCTTCTTATAAGACCTCTCGAGGTGTTCAAGTGAGATTTTGGATTTATTCGATTCACCCCTTCAAAGAGGTATATGTAGATCCATAACTACCATTCAAGGTTTGCTACATTTGCAGGTCCCCAATGTCAAAACATGGTTTTGCTTTTCTCCAAAGTGAATAGGATGCTAGCTTCTTCCAGCCACGGTTCGATTTCGTAAACCTTTATAGGAGCCCCTGATTCCTTCGCTGGCCCTCTTCCACTGTTCTGGCCATTGTTCTGCCCTTGCTTCACACGAAGATTAAGTAGAGTGTTATGCTTATGGTGTCGAGTTCTCGAGATCAACCAATTTGTCTTCTACACCTTCGCCATTCAGTGGGTGATTTTCTTTAACATTGTTTCGCCCCTTGTGGCTCAAGACTTGACCAAAGCCGTAGAAGAGTTTTGCTGGGAAAGTTTTGAGAGATGCAAATGGTGATTAACTAGTTTAGTGTCACAAGCAGGAGACAGTTGTTGATGTCCCTATCGATCATGAGAGAATGGAGAGCTTGAGCTCATCATCTTTTCCTCTACTCTTTCCCTGAGGCATCCCTTTAATGGAATGGAAGACATCATTGCCGAAGGAGAAGATGAGGGTCGTTTGTATGAAAAGAGAAGATAGCCCTTGAGGAAATAATCAATGTTGCCCCAAAACAACTTCTTACAAAGGAAAAGAAGGAGGGTGCTGGGAGTGGAGGTAAGCGTCTGACCTATCCTCGCAAGCGCATGGGTGTTGTAGTTTAGTAAAGATATTGTTCCCGCAGAGACCAATTGTAATCTATTGAATTTTGTATTATAAAAGTGCTAAGCAAGCAAATTTCCAAAGAGAGTTTGAATGACACTATAGCTTGTTTAGAAAATTCAATCAATTTCAAACATCTAGGGATTTGTTTCATCTTGTACAGACGTGGATCAATAAAAATATCATATACTTGATCTATAATGGGAGATTGAAAGGGGTGCAATCGGATTTAGAATTCAATCTTTTATTTCGAAATAAACTGAATTGCCTAAACTAACCAATTATGACTCTTTCAAATGTCCTTGTTTAGTCTAAGTTATCTATTTTCAATGGCCAAAGGTCCTCTTAACAAGGTAATCTTTCTCAAGTATTGCAAAGTCAAGTCCTATCTTCTTGATCAAATAGCAAGTTTCACCTTTTAGTACTTCACTTAACTATTTAGAATTAGAAAATGAATTTGGCTAAAATTCAATCCCAAGAATTTCACACGCAAGATAGAATTCAACCAATCCCAATCAAGAACAAGTACTACTAAATAAAGATGAGAGAGTCCAATATGAATACTTGGCTAACAAACCCTAGATTGAGAAAACTACTTATACATTTAAATTAATAATAACTAAACAGGGTTTGAGAGAAGAAAACTTAGCACAATAGGAGATCTTCCAAAGGTTTTATAACTTCGCAAGGGCTCCAAAACAATAAGCACTTCTTCAACACTTACACTCAAAGCTACTAGAAATCTAAACCAAACTTAGAAAAATGGAAAAGAATGGAAAAACTAGAGGGTAAGAGTTCTCTTTTCTGCCGTGTCTCTCCTAATCTACTACGAAATGACCCTACTTAATGAAGAGCTCGATGAACCTCAGCAACATGATGAGGAAAATGAACAAGCTTGTAGTTATGGCCTGACCACAGATCGTAGCCTTCACCACGGACCATCCGTGGTGACATCTGTCTCAGTACTCTTCTGTTCTTTTTTCCTTCCATGGGAATAGTGACTTAAGGGTGTCTGTAGGGAGTTAAGCTACACTTATTCATGGTCAAATTTGGGGTAATATGGTCCAAAAACCTACAAAACACAGAAAACAACTATATCCGAGCGTAAAATTGAAAAAAGGAGTGCATAATATAGCATAAAACATGTAATTCTCCCTAACAATGACACAAAATGATCTCAAAATAGAGTACACTTTAACGACTTATCAAACTCCCCCATGCTTAAACCATTGCTTATCCCCAAGCGATTATGAAACTAAGGCTGAAAATGAATAACTTCCTCAGGGAGACATCACGAGCAACATCAATAACCAAATCAACCCAAGAAGTTTAGCCCAAAAGTGATGAAAAACTTTTGCAAACAGATAGGAGAAGGAAATTTTCAAAAAAGTATGAACCAGCACATCGAAATATTAAATCAACCACTCAAATCTACTTGAGCAATCATGTCGGCATATTACAATAAACAGAGCTTAGAAGAACTAGTAGAACCTCAATTTTTAGGGATGAGACACTCATCACTCATGTATTTAAAATAAAATGTGGTTCTCTCAAATCTCATTCTATATAACCAAATTAACCATAGGCTTGGTAAGACTCTCTAGTTCATCACCACTATAATGCAAAACATATAAGGCATTCAAGAGGACTTTTAAGGGTTATCACGGGGCAAATGGCTAAAGGTAAAGAGGGAACAAATATTTTGGGATTTGTGGAGCTAAAAGCCAAAGACTAAGAGCATAAACCATCATCTCTCAAGTAAAACATATTCTTTAAAATATCAACAACATCCCCAAGTGATGTCACAAGAAAAAGTGCCTAAAAAATAAAACCAATGTCAAATCCCTTTATTGCATCATTTTTTCCTCTTTTTTTCTTCTTCTTTTCTTTTTGTGTTGTCTTTTGCTTCTTTGTTTTTTTTTTTTTTGTTTTTGATTTTATTTTGTTTTTCAACATATGCATTTTTTTTAAAAAAAGGAGGATAATGGAAAAGGAAACTATACACTTTCAACATTTTTCTTACAACTCACAAAACATAACCCAATTGAATTTGAAGGGAAAAATAGAACATGAATCCCTTATCACATCCAACCAAACCACAATATCCATAAAAGGTTATTATCCACAACTACTCCCAATCAACTCTGAATAGCCTTAGCTAAAAGGGCAAGATATATATATGCGGCCACAGATAATAATGTAGGTTCTCATCAATAAACACGGTAAAGGCTCAAAGGGGTAGCAAGGGATAAATCATTCACATAAGGGTGGCTATTTGGTTAATGCAGCTCATAAAGTCAAAGAATGCCTCATTGCCTAAATGTGCATGCTAAATGTGATCTTGAACAAGAGTCAAAGCAAGTTCTAGAGACTTGAACTCTAGAAAGAGTCACACATGAATGGAAATACGAGACTAAAATGAAGAATTAGTCTATTCAAGCTCAAAATCTCACAAGACAAAGCTCATCTAGCTTATCGAATTTCATATGCCAAGTACTCATGCCAAGAGTCATTAAGCAATCCACTCATATCTAATATGATGGTCAAAACATGAAGCATATTTCGAAACTCAGAAACACACATTTTATTCACAAACGGGCCTAACAAAAAGTATCAAAATAGGTAAAAGAAATTCACTTAGTCTAAAGACTCATCATCAGAGGATTTATAGGCTCTTTTTTTTGGGTTTTTGTTTTTTTTATTGTTTTACTAAGCCCAAAATGCAATTAAAAATTAGAAAGTGTCAAAATAAAACTAAAATGGAAAAAAAGAAACTAGAAAACTAAATGATCAACCAAAAATACAAACTAAACCTCAATGCATGACCTAAAAAACATAAATTTTCACACATCCACAACACACATATATTCAACCACAAATAGCTACAACAGCTCCCTCATGCTTGGACAATGCATTTTCCTCAAGGTAAGTATAAAACTCTAAAAGGAAGGGGGAGGGGGTAGAGGATAAGAAGGAGGGTGGGGTTGAGAAATGTGTCATTCCCGCCAAGTCTCTAAGCAGCCCCTAAAGTCTTGGAAGTATTCGTTCTAGGAGGCAATCATCCCACGGAGCTCATCATGGCGCTCCTGAACAAAGCCCCGAAGTGAGGTACATAGGCTCATAGAGAAGCTTGCTCATCTTGAATTGAACGAAGGGTACCATGCAAGTCAGGATAATCATGAGAGGAGAATAGTTGGAATGAACTAGAAGCCTTAGGGTGAGTAGGTGGAGGAGGTGGGATAGATCGTGCCAACTCTTCATCACTAGGTAAAAAGTAGAGAATGGCCTGGTTCAAGAGAGATGTGCGATCAATATTTGGGAGAGGCATAAGCTAGTTCCTGGGATAAATCCAACAAATATGCCCACCATCAACATTACAAAATTTCATTTGTTCAAAAGCGGCCAAGTTCAACCGCTCCGAACCTACGACTCCATCATGAGGATTCGATTAAATTCCAACTAACCTAGCACTTGGGGTAATGAGGCCGCCAATGACAATCCTATGTGCAGAACTAGTGGTTACACTAGACAACTGATTGGCCATGAATGACCCGGGGTCAATCCAGTCACATTCAAGCATGCTATACAAAAAATACATTCAGACATGCGAGACACTTTTTAACTATCCTCCTTGGAAAACAAATCACAAGCTAATAACTATTGGGCCACAGAATACAGGGGTTTCGAATAACTGTGCCTTTGAAATTATTAGTGTCATACTGATGATCCCCGGAAAGTTCATACCAAAAAACATTCGGATTGAATTCCTTAGGGATATGGCGATATGGGAGGTCCATACTTAGTGGAAAGCCAAATACACTATTAAAGACACTCAAAGTAAGTTCGTGAAACCCCCTATTAAGAAAAATGCTTGTTTTTGACAGCCCATCTTTATTTTGTCTCAGTAGAGTCTTTCAGTGGCATGTTTCAGTCCTTTTCCCTATTACTTAGAAATAGTGAGCCACTAGTTCAAGTACAAGATACTATCATTACCGCTTGGACAATTAGACATCCAACCCATAATCGCAACGACCCAGTTGCAAGAGCGGAGCTCTTCTGACTAAGCTATATCCCTATTACTTAGAAAAATCGAGCCACCGGTTCAGCTTCTTCTATTCTTATTCTTTTCCCTGGCGCAACTGGGCCATCCTAGATTTGAACCGAAGACCTCCCCGTGAAGTAAATCATCGCACCTACGATCTAAGAAATTTGGAGAGAATCAATAGATTCCTTTTCGAGAGCGATTCATCATTCTCGAACGCAGCATATAACTCTCCTTTGGACTACGCTCTCCAAGTGTGCTTGTTCCTTCCTTCTTCCTTCTTACTATGGCAAGTCTTTATGAAAGAACTCCGATGAGAAGGAAAAAAAAAGGTATTAAGGGACCCTCGACCAATTATAGACACTCTAAGGTCCTTTGTCAAACCTACTCTCCCTTTTCGAGTCATCAAGAGATAGATAAATAAACAGATCCCATTTCACTGATCGGGGGGCCTTCGTAGTGACTAAGGGGTCGAAGACCAAGAACTGAGTTTTTTTATACCAAGCATTGTTAGGTGCTCCATTTTCATTTCCATTAAGGCCAAACCTAAACCTGTGCTCGAGAGATAACTGTCTATATACTGATAAAGGATATATGGATTCTTGAGAAGAGAGGAGCCGTAGTGGTCCCCCTCGGACTGCTCGGATCCCATGCGTGAATCAAAGGTTGGATCTACATAGGATCTCACCTGAATTGCCCCATCTATCCTCCTGAGGAGAAGTTTGGTTTAAAACCCCGGTTCAAACAGGAGGAGTACGCCATGCTAATGTGCCTTGGATGATCCACATCTCAAGGTCAGGCGCTGATGGGCACATTGAACTATCCATATGGTTGAGAGCCCTCATAGTCCAGGCACAATGATGCAATTATCAGGGGTGTGCCCTGCCATTGAACTAATAGCCTATCGTGCGGGCCCCCAGTAGGAGGCCTGCTATACCAAAAATGAGAGAAACCCCATCCCTCTCTTTCCTTTTTATATCCTCATGCTACCACACGGGGGGACATGGGGGTAAAAAAGGGGGATCCTATCAACTTGTTCCGACCTAGGATAATAAGCTCATAAGCTTGGTCTTACTTCACTGTCGAGAAATAAAAGAAGAAAGAATTTCCATCTCCAAGTTTAACTTAGATATCAGCTGCTTCTTTTTGGGTGTAAAGAAGTGTCAAACCAAAATACCCAACAAGCATTAGCTCTCCTTGAAAAGGAGGTAATCTAGTCGCACCTTCCCATACGACTACCTTGTTATGAAGATGGGAAAAAATAGGAGAGAAGGAAGGCGTAAAAATGAAAAATAAAGGGAAATATGGGATTAAGGTGAAGAAAGTAAGTGCAAAGGGAAGAAATTTGATGGATTTTGGTGAAAAATAAAGGTTTTAAGTGAAGCGGCTATGAAGGTTTTAGAGAGAGAGAAGGGAGTATTTAGAGAGAGAGAGAGATGAGTTTAAGGAAGAAGATGAAAAATAGGGGTCAAAGGGGCCTTGAAAACCCTTGACCATGGATGCAGGGCTTACCACGGACTGTGGTGTTGGCCACGAGTCGTCCGTGGTCAGCTGTGGTCCTAGTTTTCTTGTTCTTTTCTCTCTGGTTTTTTCTTTTGTTTGTTAGAGCCTCCACTGACCATGGTAGTGACCACGAGGTGTCCTTGGAGGTTCTAAAAAATCTCTTATCATGCCTTTTTTATAGTTTTATTAATTTCTAGTGGAGGTTCTAAATAGCAAAAACACAAAATACAATTAAAAAAAGGGTACATAAAAAGAAAAAAGAAAAACAAACACTTGGGTTGCCTCCCAATAAGCGCTCGTTTAAGGTCGGGAGCTCGACCTTTCTTTTATTCTGGTTCGGGTTCAATGAGAGTGGAAGCGTCGGACTTCCCCACAACATGTGTGTCATTTTTGTCACGAACTACGAAAATGAAGCCTTTCAACTGAAGGTAAAGCCTCATATACTCAAGTTGGAGGTCCTTTTCATTATCAAATTATGCCAAAGCGTACCATCAGCGTACAAAACAAATCGATAGCAGGCTCCATTAGGCGGACCACTATCATCATATTCAATCCTAAGATCAAAATCCAAATCGACTCCTTACATAGCGTAAAGAAAGAACTACTTGAGTGAACCTGCAATAATCACTCATGGAAGACTCATTAGAAGCATATGTCTTAACCTCGAGTATGCTAGGTGGCATAGGAGCAGCAAACTCCACTTTAACATAACCCTAGTTGGGATCCTCAGTCGAAATCCAATCAGAATCAGAAGGGCTAAGACAACTCCAATCATCCTCCATCTCAATTTCAGGAGAAAAAGGAACGACATCAGATAGGAAAGAATTGGGGAAATAATTTTCTCATCCATAAAACAAAACATAGCATAACACCCCCTACTTCAAATGTTATCCGCCCCCCTTTACACCAATAGTGCAACCTGAAGTAGCTAAAAAAGGTCTCCTAAGAATAATTTGGACAGCGTCAGTCTCAGTCATATCAGCAATGATAAAATCTTCTAGCACGCAAAAATCTTCTATTTTTACGGGTTCACCCTCATCATTTTTCTCTTTATTCTCAGCCGTGATCACCTCTTTACCCTTTTCAAGTATTATGTCCTCAGGATCCTTTACCCCTTCTTTCAAGGTAACACAGTTACACTGCTCATAAGAGTTAGACTCAGGTTTACTAGGCAGTCTACGCAGAGGTGTAGATGAAGATGTAGCTTGTTGAGCTATTTGAGCTTCTAACATCTTATTGTGAGTAGTAAGCACATTAATCTTAGAGGCCAATTACTTAATGTACTTATCTTACTTTTGTTGTGCCAAAAACATATTCTCCATCGTAGACTCTAAGTTGGATTTTTAAGGTACTTGTTAAGGATATAATGGTCTTTGAAATCCAAGGAGTGGTCTAAAATTCGTTTGGGGCACGAGTGGGGCATTAGGCTTATAAGAGAAATTGGGGTGATTTCTCTGACCAGGATATGTGCTAAAGAAAGGGTCATTGGTTGGCCTAGGGAGATAGTTGTTCACATAGTTGACCTGATCATTCACATCTTGGGCAAGAGGACTACCCACTTAACAATGCACAGTTAAATCATCAACTAACCCACATATATCACATGATGGGGAAGGGGTAGTTTAACTAACAGAATTAACATTCAAGCGCTCCAATTTTTGACATAGCATCAACTTTGGAAAAAAGCATAGAAATAGCATCGAATCCCAGCTTACCTCCAACCCGCTTCGCTTGGGCTCTCTCAGACGATAATTGGAAATTGTTAAGGGCCATCTCTTCTATAAGATTGTATGTTGCATCTTCAGTTCTGTTCATAAGAGTACCTCCTGCTGCCGCATCAATAGTAGACCTCAATGGCTGAGTGACTTCGTTATACAATGTTTGCAAAATCATCCATCTTTGAGGACCATGGTGAGGGCATAATCGTAAAAGAGCTTTGAATTGCTCCTAGGCTTCATAGAACATCTCATCTTCCTTTTGAGAGAAAGTAGTGATTTGATTTCGCAGGTTTGCTGTCTTACTCAGAGGAAAGAACTTGACAAGAAAGTCTTTTGTAAGCTTGTCCTATATAGTTATGCATCCTAGAGGTAATGAGTGAAGCCACGCCCTCACTTTATCCCTACGTGAAAAGCAAAATAGGCGCCAGTGGATGGCATCGGTAGAGACTTGTTGAGCTTTAACATGTCACACACCTTTAAAAAGACTGAGAGGTGTACGTTTGGAACTTCTAACGGGTTGCCTCCAAATAGGGATTGCTGTACCATTGATATAAGGGCTAGTTTAAGCTCAAAATTATTCACTTCTATGGTTGGCCGAGCGATGCTGGAGGAGACGCCTTTGACTCTCGGGGTAACAAAATCCCGAAGTGTCCTTATTTGGTCACCTCCTACTCCTACCATCAATAAAGAAACTACTTCAGCCTTCAGTCAAACTATTTCAGCCTTCAGTCGTTGCTCTTGTACATTTAATTTCTTCTGCTAAAAATGGAAAGTCATTTTAATTTATGGATCGAATTCAAATGAAAAGGAACTTCGTATATAAAGGTAACATCTACAAAATTAACAACAAAACTACCAACGTAAATAAAAGATATAAAGAAAAGAGAAAAAATTGACAAAATCTTTAGTCAATTTCTAAGGGCCAACTCAATATAGACAAATTTGGTCTTCGGCAACGGTGTCAAAAACTTAACCTATTCCCGTAAGGGCACTGGTGTTATTGTTTAGTAAAGATATCGTTCCCACGGAGGCCAATAGTAATCTAATGAGTTTTGTCCTATAAACGTGCTAAGCAAGCAAATTTCAAAAGAGAGTTTGAACGATACTATAACCTAATTGGAAAATTCAATCAATTTAAAACATCTAGGGATTTATTTCACCTTGTGCAAACGTAGATCAATGAAATATATCATGTACTTTATCTATAATGGAAGATTGAAAGGGGTGCAATCGCATTTAGAATTCAATGTTTTCTTTCGAAATAAACTGAATTGCCTAAACTAACCAATTATCATTCCTTCAGATGTCCTTGTTTAGTCTAAATTATGAAGTTTTGATGGCCCAAGGTCCTCTTAACAAAGTAATCTTTCTCAAGTATTGCTAAGTCAAGTCTTATCTTGTCGATCAAATAGCAAGTTTCATGTTTCAGTCATTCACATAACTATTTAGAATTAGCAAATGAATTTGGCCAAAATTCAATCACAACAATTTTATACACAAGACAGAATTTAACCATTCTCAATCAAGAACAAGTACAACTAAATAAAGATGAGAGACTCCAACATCAGTGCTTAGCTAACAATCTCTAGATTGAGAGAACTACTCACACATGTTCAAATTAACAATAACTAAATAGAGTTTGGCAGAAGAAAACTTAGAGTAATTGGAGATCCTCTAAGGGTTTCCTAACTTCATAAGGGCTCCAAAATAGTAAGCACTTCTTCAACACTTACACTCAAAACTACTAGAAATCTAAACTAAACTTAGAAAAATGGAAAAGAATGGGAAAACTAGAGGGTAAGAGTTCTCTTTTCTACTGTGTCTCTCCTAATATGTTGCGAAATAACCCTATTCGAAGAAGAACTCAATCGACCTCAGCCACATGATGAAGAAAATGAACAGACCTGAAGTTGTGGCCTCACCACAAACAGTGGCCTTCACCATAAACCTTCCGTGGTGAGCTCTGTCTCGATACTCCCCTATTCTTTCTTCCTCCCATAGGCAGAGTGACTTAGGGGTGTCCATGAGGAGTCAAGCTACACTCATTTATGGTCAAATTAGGGTAAAATGGTCCAAAAACCCGCAACAGACCGAAAAGAACCATATCCAAGCATAAAGCCGAAAAAGGAGTCCATAATATGCTGTAATCCCAAAAAATGGCACAAAATGACAACCAAATAGAGTGCATTTCAAGGAGTTATCAGCATCTCATCTGCTAAATGGAAAAGACTCATTCCCAAAGGGAAGAAAAGACTTCCTTTAGCTGAAAAAAAGCTTTGGTCGATTTTTAGACCTTGATGTTGTGTCATTAGCAGTTGTTTATTATCAAAGATAAGGTGATCTACCTTAGCTTGCTTGGCATCTTTCTTCTTTTTCCTAGTAGAATCTTTGCCCCATTTGATGTGAACTCGAGCTATAGTATTGTCATTTTTGTATTATGTACTAAAACGCTTTCGAATCGATGAATCTTTTCATTTTGCCGACTCGATTTCATTTGTACATCTTATGCATCATAATTTGAGGCTCTTTTATTCTTCAAGCAGGTGTTCTTCCTGCATTAGGGTAGTTTTGGCTTATAATGTTGTCGTTGATTGCCTTGTATCCTAAACTCAATAGCAATGAATTGTTGTTTATTGTCTTGAGTATTCTTGTGCCTTATGTATGTCGTAACTTACAAACTTTTCATGCTTTAATCTTTTGCTTATTGCATTCTTTCATCAATGGATTCCTTTGCAGAACCCATCTATACGAGTTCTTGTAGAAGTCTCTTTCCCTTGCTCGTTTCGATCTGAAGGTTGAAAATTGTCCGCACCATTTGGCTTCAGTCGAGCTTGCATATAAAGATATCTTCTCATTCAATCAGTGGGACGGAGGGGAGATCCCTCCCCTCCTAATTAGGCTACATCAAATTGAGGGGAGCATCTCTCTCCTTCCAATTTAGATAGGTCGAATTTGAGGAGGAACTCCTCCCCTTCCCATTTAGGTAGGTCGAATAGAGGAGGGAGGACCCCTCCCTCTATCTGGTTAGGCCGAATAGAGAGGAGGAAGGGCCTCCTCTTCTCAATCCGGCTAGCTGAATAGAGAGGTGGGAAGTCTCCCCCTCTCCATTTGGATAGGGTGTGTAGAGATGAAGGAGGGCTTCCTCTTCTCCATTCAGCTAGATCGAATAGAGATGAGGGAGGTCTCCTCCTTTCCGTTCGGCCGACACCACTCTAGCCGCCCATTTTCCTCTTTCTTCTCTTCTTTTTGTTTGTATGCCTAATGACATCATATTGAGGGCTAGTAGTTGGATTAAGGCCGACTCTTCGGCTTAGCATCACCGCTATCGAACCATAGACTCTCTGGCTCTGCTTCATCATGGCTGAATCGAAGAGGTCGCCGCGATCAAATTGAAGTTTCTCTTACTCAGCTTCATCATGGCTGAATTGAGGACACTCAAGCTTGGCTTTATCATGGTTGAATTGAAGAGGTCGCCACAGCCAAATCGAAGATTCCGACTCGGCTTCAGCATGGCTTAATCGAAGCAATCACCATGGCCGAATCAAAAATACTCTGACTCGGCTTCATCACGGTTGAAGCAAAGCAGTCGCTGTGATCAAATTGAAGATTCTCTGACTCGGCTTAGTGATGGCCGAATCGGAGAGGTCACTGTGGCGAAATGGATGACTCTTCTACTCGGCTTCGTCATAGTTGAATCAGAGTAGTCGTCGTAGCCAAATTGAAGACACTCGTCCTTAGCTCTGTTAAGGCCGAATCAGAAAGGCCGTTGTAGCTGAATTGAAGACACTCCAATTGGCATAATCATGGCCAAATCGAAGAGGTTGCTGTGGTTGAATCGGAGAGTTTGCCTTGGCCAAATCGAGGACTCTCTGACTCGGCTTCGTCATGGCCAAATCAGAGTAGTCCCTGTGTTTGAATTGAAGACTCTCTGACTCAGATTCTTTATGGTCGAATTGAAGAGGTCGCTAAGGCAAAATTTAAGACTCTTCGACTCAACTTTAGCACAATCGAATTGGAGAGGTTGCTGCAGCCAAATCAATGACTTTTGAACTCCACTTCCTCATGGATGAATCGGAGATGTCATCATGGTTGAATTGAAGAATGTCAGACTCAGCTTCACCATGGCCATAGGGGAGTGATTATTACGAATGAATTGTAGACTCTTCGACTTGAATTCATCATGACAGAATCGGAGGAATCATCGTGGAGAGCTGGTCGCAACCGAATCGAAAACTTGCCAACTCAGCTTCGCCATGACCAATCGGAGAGGTTGCCTTGGCCAAATTAGAGAGGTCACCGTGGCCAGATTGAAGGCTCTTTGACTCGGCCTTATCATGGTGAAATTAGAGCAGTTATTGCAGCCAAATCGAAGACTGTCCGACTTGGCTATTCATAATAGCTGAATCGTAAAGGTCGCCACAGCCGAATCAAAGATTCTCCGACTAGGCTTCATCATGGGAAAATTGAAGACGTCATCGTGGCTAAATGGAAGACTCTCCGACTAAGCTTTCTCACGAACAATTCGGATTAGTTGTCGTAACTGAATCGACTACTATCCAAATTAGCTTAATCATGGCCGAATCAATGACTTTTCTGGCTCAGCTTTGTCATGGCCGCATCGAAGAGGTCATCACAGCTGAATTGAAGACTTTTTGACTTGGCTTTGTCACGATCAAATTGGAGAGGTCATCGAGGCTGAGTTCAAGGCTCTCCGACTTGGCTTCGTTATAGCCGAATAGGAGAGGTCACCATGGCTGAATTTTAGACTTTTCCACTTGACTTTGTTGTTTGCTAAGTTGGAGAAGGTTGACTCTATTACCCATTACAACCAAACGAAGACATTGAATAAGTAGCCCTTCGTGTCTCGTTGTTGCCGAATGAAAGAGCCGAGTGGAATACTCATTTTCTCATTGCTCATCTTGAGGCCATTCGCCTTATAGATAGACATATAACTGCTCCTGAAGGTTGTTCATAGCCAAGTAAATGGAAGACAATGACGGAGCAGATGGAACCCAAGTTCAATGGCTCATCCATTGGGGACTCTCTTCTTTAGACTTATAAACTTTTCTCGAGCTCACTGTTTTCTTTCGTTGCTTACTTGCATGTGGGAGCATGTGTTATGACACTTTATTTTGCTTGGTGTGCATGGTCACTACATGTTCTTAGTCATACCCTCTGTGGTGTGTGTCTATGCTTCATGTTTGTATAATATGCTCTTGCCTTAGTTGTTTTCTTAGTTAATCATCGTAACGATTCAAAAAACTTCCTACACCCTCGGGGATGAAAGGGGCATTTCCCTTATCATCATAATGGGAATCTTGACAATTGAAGCATGTCTTAGCCGAAAACCCACTCCTTAGCCTATAGGGGCTAAAGGTGTAGTGGGGCAAATGATTGAGTTACATTCGTATGATGAGTTCGGGCATCAAATGTCTAGAGACATCATTGTGAGGCCCATCATCATTAATATGTCATCATACATCCTCTCCTTGAAGATCTTGCTTCTCCAACTTCCTCTATGCCTTCAATCTTTTTGTATTTTTGATGCTTATTTCTGAGGCAAATGGCATCCTGAGCTACTACTGCCTTCTTATCAACTACTTTAACTAATTCTTTGAAGACTTGAACCTTGCTGCTGTGCCCAATGTCTTGTAATGCCAGTCACCAAATCAACGATAGTGTTGTTGGGTTTTCTTTAGCCTTTCTCTTCACTATTTTTCACCCTACATGATGGATAATCCCAACCACTCCTTTTTCTACTAGCTCTTGGCTCCCAGGGGAAGACTTGTCAAAGTGTAATAGGGTGAAAGATAGCTTGTGGGATTTTGACTTAAGACACCACTTAGACAACTTGGGTAATATGAAGGTATAGATGACAGGGGTAGTTTGGTGGTGGATATGGGGTGAGATGTGTGTGAATTATTAGGTGTAGTCGTGTTATTACTACTTATAAATAGTCGGGGTGTGCTAGGATTCATATATGAGGTACAACAATGTATAAATATGGGAACATTCTTTTATCAATTTCTAAAGTAGCATTTATACACATATTACATAAACATAAAAACATCTCTAAAATATTTATCAATGTCTTTAGTCATGTTAACATTTCTAATTATAATTGCCTAACATTTCTAATTACAATTTGTACCCATCAAAAACGACATGTCAATGTATATATATTTCAAGTTACCAATTATTAACATTTATATCATCATATCATATTATTTTGAATTAAACACAACTTGGGTAACAAAAATATTATATAATCATGTCATATTAGTTTTAACTATAAACATTATATAAATATAATCATATTGAATTAATTTTTGTCATACTTAGGCCTCGTTTCTTTCTGCAACTGGGAGGATTTAGCATATAGTTTATACCTCCTTACAGCTCCTCACAACTTTTTATAATTCTTTACATCTTTAATTAAATTCTTACAGCTTCTTTCGTCTCCTTACGTCTTCTTAAATCTCCTTATATATTTTGTATAATATTCAACTTCTCATCTGTTTTTTCTTCATATTTATGGAACCATGTATGTATTTCTTTATATACTACCAATATTAAAAATCTTATGGTTGTTTATGAATATAATGTTTATATAAAGATAAAAACGAAATTAAATGATGTGAATTAATATTTGAGTTTCGACATGAAAAATATATGTTATTATAGAGAAAATAAGTCAACACATTTTAAAATTATAATACAAAAATTGCATTTATGTTTGAGTTTCGACATGAATTATATGTGAAAGTAGTCAAATTTATGCGACGAAAGCGCTTCAACTATTCATCCATAATTTTATTCGTGACAACTTGGTTGCTAATATCGTACAATTGAACGTTGGTAGAATTTAATTCCAAAATACTTAATTTAAATAAGATTTCATTTTTAGGGCTTTATTCAGTTTTGTTGAGAAGAATAACAATTTTTTAATTTGCTCATAAGGAGGTGAAACTAATGTTAATATCGAAAAACCACCTCAAGTGTATAATATGTTTAGTTCTACATATTTGTCAGCTTGAATATATCGTATCACTATGTAATTTTCTTTAAAGGTTTATTTTCATTAATTATGTTATTTCAATATTTTTTTTAATAATTCAAAACGATAGTTGTAGAAAAATAAATTTTTTCGGTAATGTTAAAATAGAATTTGTTTAGTAATGTTATAAAATTTATTTCATAAGTATTAGTGATACATGTAATTTACTTTTGTGAACAAATTCTTTTCATAATTTATACATTAAAGGCCAACAATTATGCATACATATATAAAAATATTACTACACAATTTTTTAATAATTTAACAACTCCTTACATTTATCCTTACAGTGTTTTACATCTTATTATAGTTTCTTACATCTTCTTATAACTTCTTTATAGTTCTTACATCTCCTTATAGCTTGATACAACTCCTTACATTTTTTTTTACAGTTTATAGCTGTATTTTATCGTGAAAAAGAATATGCCCTTATTAGAAATTTAGTCTACCATACAATAACACATATTTCTCATCATCCAATATTAATTTTCAATATTATTCAATGTTAAAACATACTATATCAATTTAGCCACATTTTCTAAGTAATGCTAACTATACTAAATTAAAGCATAGCATACCAAACGTTCCAATAATAATAACTTTTTCTTGCTAACTAACATATTACTTAGGCCACCATTATGTTGACAAAGATACTCATTTAGGATGACAATTACTTATTTAAAAAAATTATGTTAATAATAATAAATGTAACATGACGACTAACGTATTAGTTATACCATAATTATTTTAACATTAGTTCAAGTAATTATTTAACATATTATTAAGCTAACACGATTAATCATAACATGTACATAGTAAACAAAAGCATTCGAGTATAAATGCGTATAAGTTGCTTTATGTCTTCCTGAAGAGTTACACACCTCCAATTTCTCTATAAATGTAAACATAAAAATATTTCAGCTAGAAGCTCAATTAGAATAGTTTTAAAAAATAATCATAACAGTTAAATAATTCAATAAAAATTAGAATTACTTATTATAATTCTTCATGTATCTCTTGAAAAAGTAATCCTCTCAAAGAAATAGGGAGAGAAATGACATCGTTTTATATAGAAAAATGAAAAAAAAAGAGAAGAAGAAGCGAGTGGTTGTGTGCTGCAAGCCAACTCGCAGTGCGAAATTGATTGCCTCTTGTAGGGGGTTATGGCATCTCGGCGCTCATCGCCTTGATCGTGGGGCTGCGCTTCATGTGCTTTAAGAATATTTCGGTCATAGAGAAGTTTAAGAGGAGAGAAAATAGCAAGACGTGAGAGAAATAAACAGATAAAAGTGTACTACCAAGTCTAGCACAGAAAAATAAAAACAAATGAAATAAAAAAATGATAAAGTTGCACAAGAAAGTGACTGTCGCATCAACAAATAATTGTGGAGGGTTAAATGAAAATAATGTCCTTTTACTGTATGGGGAAAAATGAGCTCTGATTTTAATTTAGGGGCAATGTCGACAATTTATGTGCTAAGAATACAATCTTGAAGCAGGATAAATTCGCATCTAAATCTTCCCAAGACTGAAAATTTTGGTTCTTACATTATCAAACAATTTCTTCTCTCCTAGCATCGTACTGTTCCTGTGATGTAGAAGCTCAAAAGCACGATAGTCCAAGTTCATTTTTTGCCCTCATTTCTAGAATGTGGGCTTGCTTATCTTTTATCTTGAAATCTTAGTGATACAACCAATATGCAACGATCCCCAAAGAAATATAAAATTCATGAAAACAGTACTACAACACTCAATAGCCAGTTCCAATGACCCCTTGAAAATCTGAAGTAGCGAGGTTGGGCAATGTGTCTTCCCATGTCCCTTACCTTCCTTAGTGCTTCGTCTAATGCTACTATCTCAACTAAGTTCTTAATATCCCGAACGATCCCTTCACAAAGAGTTAAGTCCTCTTTGCCCCTCTCTGTCTCTGTTTTTTTTTCTTTTTTTTTTTTTTGGGTGAATATCACCTGCTATGCATTCCTTAAGAGTATCTTTCTTCCAAGCGCCATCTATGATTGCAACACCCCATCCTTTAATCCTAAAATCTAATTGACTTTTAAATGTGATAACTCATTGATGCTTATAGCTAGACCCATTTGAGAAATACCCGTTGCATGTGACACATTGAATTGAGTATATTATGTTTGAAAATAATATTTGATTTCTACAGTAATCATTATAATTTCCCTGTCAAATATTATATGTTAAATTCTTACCTAAAAATTATTTTATATCATACATGCTAAATTGTGGGAGTTGAAAGTTATATGTGAACTATATGAAAATGTATTTGTATGTGTACATGCATGTACGGAATCAAATGAATTTATTAAAGAACAAGTAATATGGTTGCTTGTCCATTTACATGTGTACACACTTAGCATCATAACAATTGGACATCTAGGGCTTGTTTAGACCTAGGAAAATCATATGGAAAGAAAAAAACGAAAAAGTAATATTTTTGCTTTGCTTGAAGTGAAGAAGAAAGGAAGAACAAAAATTGAAGGAAAAAAATGATAGGCAAAGGTAGAAAGTTTATAAAATAAGGGCAAAATATTTTCCCCAGGAAAATCTGAGGAAAACGAAATTTCAAGAAAAAGATGAAAAATTTGAAGACCACAATTTTCAACTCCCTCTCTGTAGCGGCTCTCTCGATCTCCCCCTTACCTCATCTTCTGCAATTGAATACTCTTCTCCACTAGTAATCCTATCCTGCAGTGACTCTGTCTCTTATGCCTCGATCTAATATTTAAGATTAGGTTTAAGCTTATTTATAGGGTTTTGGTGGTGTTGTTTTTGATGAGTTATGCATGGATCAACTTGGATATGTTATTTATATTGTAATTTCAAAGTGCTACTCCTTGCATTTATGTAGTTTCATTCATTTGTGTCTCCATTCGGGGGTATGCTTGATTTGTTTGATTTAATGCCTCAAAGAGTAGCTCAACAGACAAGAATAGATCTTATCCTTCTAAGCCTTGTATTTCATCTTCTCGGTTAAAATTTGGAAGCTTATGAGATGTTTACTTTGCTAATTTGGTCAATTGGCTGAATTTTAGAAGAGGGGCTACTGATGTGGAGCTTTCGATTTTGGATGCTTTTCTCTATAGATGCTGGGTTTTTTTTTTAAAAAAAAAAGATTTCAAGGGTCTTCCCTTCTATTTACGGGGGAGTTTAGGTTAAAATGTCTTTCAACCTATCTATTCTCTAGTTTGTATGGAAATGCTACTATAGTCTGAATAAGGATGTGGAACGAAGAAGTAATAGACTTAGTTTTTTCCTTGCTTGATCAATTTTGCTATTTCCAAATAAAGAAAAAAAAGTTTGTTAGAAAATCATTTTCTTTCGTTCTATTTTTCACGTAGTCCAAACCAAAGAGAAAAAATTTTATCCGATTTTTTTTTTAATTTTTTCCTGTGAATTTTCTTTTCATATAATTTTCCTACATCCAAACAAGAACCTAAAAGTTTTACCCAGTTAAGAAAGTCGAGGTTGACAACAAAGCCGTACCCTAAGGGTTGGCAATGAGATAAAAAATCAACTAAGCTTGAGTTATGCATATGGACGTCAATCCAAGGCAAAGACACATAGCTTCATGGTCATTGGCCACCTAAAATGGTTATGACCTTAAAAAAGCCAAAGGATTGACTTTGGGCGTTATTCAGTGAGGATTGACTTTAAGGTAATTGTTGAGTTATTATATTTAGTTTTGATGATAACAAATCCAAGTGTAAAAATTTGTCCTAGTAATGTTGCTCCAAACACAGTCTCCAAACAGGCCTAACTGGTGTTTGTGTTCTTTATTATACTAACTGGTTTGCTACATGTGAGAACAAGTCTTCAAAACAGGTTTTACTTGGTGATTCTATATTAAGTCAAGAACACCATCTCGACAGTTGATTGTAAGGCATGTTCCTGAACTCTAGCAATGGAAAGAACAACCCCAGCAAACAAGGTGGCCTTGGTGTTCACAGCAGCACCATAAATCTTGGACAAGATGACATTCAAAACAAGAAGTCTCGGGTATATAGGTTTTATTTATTTAGACTCTTGTTAATATGCCAATATTGAAAACATCATTTTAAACACCTCTTAAATCGGTATTTGCGCTAAGTGCTTCAGAACACCAGTTGCGAACAACCCTGCGAACAGGGTGCCTAGGGTGTTTCTGAACTGCAGTAGCCACACCCGGTTATCTTTGAAAATTTATTTTAGTTGGCTAAGATCTCCAGATTACTTTCCTTGAATTTCAAAACTGCTATTTCTCTGGAAAGGATATTTCTTGAAAATATTATGGGAGATTTTCGAAAATAAGTTTTGGGAGATTTGCCAAAACTTAAAGATTTCCTTTGACCATATTTTCGGATATGGTAAAGTTTCAAAAGCTGAAAATTTCTGGTTGCTTTTTTGAATCCACCTCACGGTTATAGGAAGATAAGGGTTATCTTTTAAGATATCAAATCCCTTATATTTTGGCAAAATTTTATCACTAGCTGTAGGAGAACATTTCCTGATTGAAAATCGTTTTCTATACTTAGCTGATTCTGTGGCTTATGACCGTTGGTTTTTGTGTTTAAAAACCTCAGCTTTTTCTCTCCCAGTAGACACACAACACACGAGAAAAGAGCAGATAGAAAACTCAGGTTGAATTTGCTTAAACACAGCTTTTTGAAAAATTCAGAAAAAAATCAGAAACACGGTCTACACTCAAAGATTCTTGAGCTTCATTCTGAAAAGCAAACCGTGACAAGCTGTGTTTGATTTTGAGTTTTCAAACCATTGGCATAATAGGATCTTCATTGTACCTTACATCTGCTTAGTAAGAAGCACCCCCTGTAAGGTGTTTGTAACCCTGATCTTGAATCAGAAAAGTGAGTGAGTGTGTCCTAGTCGTGTGGACTTGGACGTGTCTAATCTTGCGAAGGTTGGACGTGGTGTAACCTGTCTTTGGGAAGAAGGTTACGTGGTTGCAAGTTGTAACAAGGTGTGTTACATTTGTAACGTGTGAAGCCCGTTAGTGAAAGTGGTTAAATCCTACACGAGGTAGGTCGTGGTTTTTCACACCTCAGTTGGGCTAGAGGTGTTTTCCACGTAAAAATTGTGTGTGCTTTATTTTCCGCATTTATCTTGGTGATTTTCGCATCTGCAATATTTGAGAACATCCCGTGCAAACAAGCTATCAGGGTGTTTGTCATTTGAGAACAACCTCTACTAGGGTGTTTGTTATTTACAACGCGAAAATCAGACACCACAATTCACCCCCCTCTTGTGGTTGTATACTCACGAACTCAACAAGTGGTATCAGAGCGGGTTCTCTTACAAAAGGTTAACACCTTGAGAGATTCTGAAGATGAGTACCCCACAAGGAATTCTTGAAGGGCAATCCATTACTCGTCCACCCTATTTCAACGACCAACATTATAGTTGGTGGAAGAATAGGATGGAGAACTATATTCAGGCAGAAGATTATGAATTATGGATGCTCATCAAGAACGGGCCCCTTGTTCCCACCAAGGTGCTTGAAGATGGTAAGAAGGTTCCCAAGGAATCCATAGAGTTTGATGCCGAGGACTACAAGAAAATGGAGAAAAATGCCAAGGCCAAAAAGCTTCTATATTTTGGCCTAGGACCCGATGAATACACTTGCATCTCTGAGTGTGAATCAGCCCAAGCTATCTGGAATGCTCTGCAAGTTGCTCATGAAGGTACGAGTCAAGTTAAACAATTTAGAATTGAGCTACTTATGCGACAATATGAGTTGTTTGATATGGGTGATCATGAAACTGTGATGGACATGTATACACGGTTCACCCACATCACGAACGAGTTAAAATCCCTGGGAAGATCTTTCACCACTGAAGAGTTGGTGAGGAAAATCCTCAGAATTTTACCTCGCACGTGGGAGGCCAAAGTAACAGCCATCCAAGAGGCTAAAGACATGAACCAGATCACCCTCGACGAGTTGATTGGTAATCTCCAGACCTATGAACTCCGAAAGAACTCACAGCAAAGAGAGGAGCAAAAGAAGGATCGTGGGCTTGCCTTGAAAGCACATGAGGACACTGACTCTGACCTTGAAGATGAAGAAATGGCCCTAATGTCCAGAAAATTTAAGAAATTCTTCAAAAAGGTCAAGGAAAACAACAAAAGAAAAGACTTCAGCAAGTCCAGAAACACCTCCAAAGAACAGCTCACAGGGTGTTTCAAGTGCGGCAAACCAGATCACTTAGTCAAAAATTGCCCTCTGCTTCGAGAAGATCAGACGCCCGAACACCCTCGAAAACAGGGTCGAAAACACCCTGTAAACAATTTGGGCAAGCGATTCTCGAAAGCTATGCTGGCTGCTTGGGGAGATTCCTCTGAGGATGAAGGAGAATCTGAAGCTGAAGAAGGAGTCGTAGCACTTATGGCACAAAGTGATTCAGATTCAGATGATGAATCAACAATCAGCTTCTCAGATCTCAAGAACAAGGTACATGGTCTTAACAAAGCCACTTTAGAAGAACTTCTATATAATTTGATAGACACATGTGCTGATCTAAAAAGAGAAGTTCGTGACCTAGAGCTTGAAAATGAAATTCTTAAAAATGAAAAACTCGGTTTACATGAAAATGTTAATATACTCAAAGAAAACCTCTTTATAAAAGAAGGAGATTACTCTCGAATAGAGGAAAAACTCTTTGAGGTGGAAGGAATGGTTGAGTCCCTGCTCAAAGAGAACAAGGGTTTGCATGCTAATAAAGAAAAACTGGAAACCGAGCTTAGCACAAACAAACGCTGGAACAAATCTTCACAGGCCCTTGCTTGGTTAAACACTCACCACAGTCGAAACAAAAAGGGACTTGGGTATAAGCCTAAACGAACAGTTTACCCAATTCATAGAAAGTATGTGGGATTACCTGAAAACATTGTTTGCTTTCATTGTGGTAAAACTGGTCATTATCGATATTCTTGTCCTTTAAGAAAACATGCCAATGAAAAGAATGAAAAGTATGTGAAACAAATCTGGATTAGAAAAGATGAGCTTTACATGTCTAAAGGAATGGGACCCAAGTGGATCTGGGTTCCCAAAACTAACCCGTGATTTGTTTTGCAGGCTGAAGTGAGAGAGAACAATCCCACAAACAACCCAGCAAACAGGGTAAGAAACACCCTGTCAAACAGATCAGAAAACAACCTTGAAAACAGGCAGCTGTGGTATGTTGATAGTGGGTGTTCGCGGCACATGACTGGAGAAAGATCAAATTTTCTCTCACTTACAGCTTTGAATGGTGGGAGTGTAGCATTTGGAAACGGCAAGTCTGGGACAATTGTCGGTATAGGTAATATTGGTAAAACTCTCTCCCATTCAATTGACAATGTGCACTTGGTTGATGGTTTAAAGCACAATTTGCTAAGTGTGTCCCAACTGTGTGACAAGAACAACCTAGTGGTGTTCTCACGAACACATTGCTTGGTTGTGAATGACGACATAGGAGATGTTGTGTTGAGGGGGAAGCGATGTCAAAATGTTTATAAAGTCTGTATTTCCACTTTTCCCCAAAATAATCTGACTTGTTTAAGTGCATTAAATGATGATATAATGCTATGGCACAAGAGACTAGGTCATGCAAGCCTATCTTTGTTAAACAAACTTGTTTCCAAAGATTTGGTTGTTGGACTACCTTCCATCAAGTTTAATGATGGCAGGGTATGTGAAGCTTGTGCAAAAGGCAAACAAGTCAGATCTTCTTTTAAATCGAAAAAATGTGTAAGCACTACTCGACCTCTAGAATTATTACACATTGATTTGTGTGGTCCCATGAGGGTAACCAGTAGAGGTGGGAAAAAGTATGTGCTTGTTGTAGTGGATGATTACTCTCGATTTACTTGGACCTTGTTTTTGGCATCCAAAGATGAAACCTTTGAGAATTTTATTGCCTTTCTCAAAAAGGTTGAAAAGAGAGTAGGACACTCTTTAATTAGCTTGAGATCTGATCATGGAACTGAGTTTGAAAATGCAAGTTTTATCAACTATTGTAATAAACATGGTGTTGATCATAACTTCTCAGCTCCAAGAACACCCCAACAAAATGGGGTGGTTGAGCGCAAAAATCGCACCCTGGAAGACATGACCAGAACAATGCTTATTGCTAGTGGTCTTCCTAGGTATTTTTGGGCAGAAGCATTGAACACCTCATGTTACATTATAAATAGATGCATGATCAGACCCATGTTGAATAAAACTCCTTATGAACTTTTCAAAGGCAGAAAATCCAATATTACGCACCTAAGGACATTTGGTTGTAGGTGTTTTGTGCATAATAATGGGAAGGATGCCTTAGGAAAGTTTGACCCTAGGAGTGATGAGGCAATATTCCTTGGCTATTCTTCTCACAGCAAGGCATACAAAGTCTTTAATAAAAGAACCTTGTGTGTTGAGGAAAGTGTGCATGTGCTTTTTAATAAATCTAACGTGTTGAGTGAGAATGATGCACAGGAAGATGAACTTGAATTAGGTCTTGTTCGAAAGGAAGTGTTGCTCCAAGATAAACGAGGTAAGAACACCATGGAGAAAACAACTCCTGAAGGTGTTCCTCAGAACAGGAAGCAAGGTGAACACCAAACAAGGGAAAACACCGCTGAACCCTGTTCGGAACCGTGTTCTTCAGGAATAGACTTACAAACATGTGCAGAAACAGGCTCGGGAGATGATCGTAAGCATTATGTTACGACTAGAGTAGAGCATGGGTCTGTGGATCCTCTTACCCCACGACCATAGAAGCACCATAGTTCGCACCCTCTTGATCAAATCTTGTCAGATATTAATACTGGAGTGCAAACTAGATTTAAGCTAAAGAATTTTTGTGCTTTCTATGCTTTTCTTTCTAACATTGAGCCAAAAAGTATAAATGAAGCTCTTGCAAATTCAGATTGGATCACAGCTATGCAAGAAGAGCTTCATCAATTTAAGAGAAACAAAGTATGGCACCTTGTACCTAAACCTGCAGAGAGAACAATCATTGGAACCAAGTGGGTGTTCCGAAACAAACTGGATGAGTCAGGAACAGTCACTAGGAACAAGGCACGGCTGGTTGTACAAGGATACAATCAAGAAGAAGGGATCGATTATGAAGAAACCTTTGCACCAGTTGCTAGAATTGAGGCTATTCGAATCTTAATAGCCTTTGCAGCTCATATGGAAATCAAGCTATATCAAATGGATGTTAAAAGTGCATTCCTAAACGGATACCTTAAAGAAGAGGTGTATGTCAAACAACCCCCTGGTTTTGAAAATGGTGATTTTCCAAATCATGTTTTTAAACTTGACAAGGCACTTTATGGTTTAAAACAAGCTCCAAGAGCTTGGTATGAACGGTTGTCAAGTTTTTTACTTGAAAATGATTTTAGAAGAGGCAAGGTAGACAATACCTTGTTTCTAAAATCTAAGGGGGAACATTTTTTGATTGTCCAAATATATGTTGATGACATTATATTTGGTGCAACTCATCATGATTTATGCAATGAATTTTCAAATATGATGAGGAGTGAGTTTGAGATGAGCATGATGGGTGAGCTTAATTTTTTCTTAGGCTTACAAATCAAGCAAACTCCAAACGGCACCATGATCCATCAGCAAAAGTATATCAAAAAGTTACTTAAGCGTTTTGGGATGGAGTCAGCCAAACCCATAGACACTCCTATTTCTCCTTCAACCAAGTTGGTTATGGATGATGGGAGTCCCTCAGTTGAGGAGAAACTCTATAGGGGTATGATTGGGTCACTCTTATACCTAACCGCTAGTAGACCTAATATTGTTTTTAGTGTTGGTTTATGTGCCCGTTTTCAGTCTAACCCTAAGGAAACTCATCTTAAGGCTGTTAAACGGATACTAAGGTATTTGAAACATACACCCAATTTAGCTTTATGGTATCCTAAAGGTTGCAATTTTGATCTTGTTGGATATGCTGACGCTGACTATGCTGGATTCCTAGTTGATAGAAAGAGTACCTCAGGTATGGCTCACTTTCTTGGACCTTGTTTGGTATCTTGGGCTACCAAGAAGCAACATTCAGTTGCCATGTCTACAGCAGAAGCTGAATATGTTGCAGCAGCTTCATGTTGTGCTCAACTGTTGTGGATAAGGCAACAGCTTAAGGACTTTTGTGTTGACATTGGATGCATTCCTATTTTTTGTGATAACACAAGTGCAATTAATATTGCCAAAAATCCATGTCAACATAAAAGAACAAAGCATATTGACATTCGACATCATTTCTTGAGAGATAATGTTGAAAAGGGTTTAATCTCTATGAATTTTTGCTCAACGGAAAATCAAATTGCTGATATATTCACTAAGGCACTAGCTAGAGACCAATTTGAGAGAAACAGACTGGAATTGGGGTTGGTGAAAACACCCTGAGAACACCTGTTCTCAGAGTTAGATCAAGCTGACAAAACACCCTATAATACCTGTTCTATCCACTTGTTTGCAATTATTGCTATCAAAACAGTGGTCTATGCTTAACAAATATGTGTAGTCTTGTGTGCTATTATGATTATTTATGAAGACTGCTGCCTTGGGAGATGGAGAAAGAGTATTCATGACAGACCTTGGAATGAGAGAAGCATGTTCAAGAACAGATGGCTCGAACAGGTATGCCTTGATTGTCATTAATGTATGCTGCCTGCTTAAATTCTAGGTGTTTCCTAGGTGGCCCTTCATAACGGGTAGGGAGTTTAAAAACCCCCTTTGCGTGTGTCTGTTTTCCCTGTCTTGCTCTCTCTCTCTCTCTCTCTCTCTCTCTCTGTTCTTGCTTTCAAACCCTAGCAAAACCCTCTAAACCCTAATCTCTCTCCTCTAGCAAACAATGGCTTCCAACAACACCTCTCACTCAAAAGCCCTCGTTCTTACTTCCTCAATCCCTGCTCCTTCTCGCCCAATCTCGTACAAGCCTTTCAAATTCCTGAAAAGCTTGTCCCTAAAATCAGTGGGAATGGGGATGGATGATATTCCCTTTGAATGTCGAAGGGAATTGGTGTTCCTCGTAGGGGTAATTGCTTGTCCCATTTCAGTTGAGTCAGAGGGAACAAAGTCGGGGTCTCAAGAACAATTCTTGGAAACCCCTGAAGGGTTTAATTTTGAGCCCTGTTCTTCTGGGTTGTTCTCTGACACCGCGACAGAAACAGGGGCTGCCTCTGTCGAAGGTGTGTTTGTGGAGGATCTGCATGTCGACTTCCAAGGGAAGTCGAATGAGTCGTCAGAGGAGAGTCTAGAGAAGAATTCTCTCCCTGAGGCTGAAATCTCCCCTCCAGTCTTTCAAACTGGAGAGAAAAGGAAGAGGGTGAAAATCGTGGCTAGGCGTAGCAGAACGCCAAGAACAAGGCCACAACCAAGGTCTCAACCCTCTCAAACTCCTCAATCCTCTAAGCCCTCTCGAAAATCTGCAAGGCTAGCGTTTCAATCCTCTCATCGTCCCTCCAAACCTTCTGCTCCTATCATCGAGGAGATTTCTTTTTCTTCTGAAGGGTTCTTGAGTTCTGACTCTGAGAACACCACCTTCAAACAGGAAACACCGGTGTTTTCCGAGTCCTTTGAAGAACAATCTCCTCCAAAACCAACCAATAAACCTGCTGTGAAGCCCTCTCCTGCCAAAACACCCCTTAAGCGAAAGCCCATAACAGCCCCCCTACCAGAAACTACCACCTCTGTTCCTGTCCTTAAACGCCCAAAGCAGTTCACTCCCTCTCCTATGTCTGATAAACATGCGCAGTTGCTAAAGCGCAATGTCGTCAGAGGGAAGGTAGTGAATGTAAGCTTTTTCGAGGAACAGGGTCTGGGGGTGTTCTTGACCAAGCTTCGAGCCCAAGGCTGGCTTGAGTTGTTTGCAAACACCCAGCAAGGGTGTTCTATGCCCGAGTTGGCTGAATTCTATGCCAACTGCTCTGTCACAAATGGGGTAGTGACAAGTGCTGTTAATGAGTGTCATTTCTCCTTTGATGAAGCCACCCTAAGTGATATTCTGGGCATCCCCTCTCGTGGATTTGCTATGGATGTGAGAGACGACAAAACTGCCCTGGAAACAGCCAGGCTCTTAGAGGTGTCCAAATGCCTTAGTCAAAAACAGGGCCTGAGAACACCCCTTTCGGTTAAGAAGGGTGAAATGACCTCCCTGCACCAACTACTGTTTATGTTCACTATCAAGAACATAATACCGCGAGGTCAAGGGCGAAACTCAGCAGATGCCTTCGATCAATGTCTGGTGGACCTACTGGATCGGGAGGAACCAGTAAACCTCCCTGCAATCATGATTCGCCACATAGAGCGAATTGCGAACACCACCCGGGCACATGATCTTGGCTATGGGTTTCTGTTGACAAGGGTGCTTGAGCACTTTGGGATTGTGCTCACACGAAGAGTGGTGGCCCAAATCATTGATGAGATTGGGATTGACACTCTCCCAGGGTGTGGCTATGAGGTTGGCGAAGGGTCAGTTTCCAAACAGGGACGTCGACCACCTCGACCACCTGTTTCTGGGCAACCTTCCGTCAAGGTTGAGGCTGTTCTTGAGGACAATGCTCGCCTCAAGGATGAGCTCTCAGCTGTCAAGGCTGCTCTTGCTGAGGAACGAGCTCTCTCGGCCAAACGCCATGAAGATCTCCTTGCACTTCTCTCCACTCTTGCCCCCAGCATTCCTCCTCTGCAAACGAAACCACCCCCTGCTCCCTGATTGTATAGGCTGCTCTCTAGTCTCCTCCTTTCTTAATTTCGTTTTTGGCATTGTATTTTTAATGCAATATCTCTTTATTAATGCTTCTTGCCCCTTCTGCTACATACTTCTTTTCTTGCATTCATAATGTTGTTTATGCTTTTTAATGATGCCAAAAGGGGGAAGAAGAGTGTAACCCTCCTATTGACGAATGAACCTAGCATTGACTTAAGTGGACCTTGACTTACGTGGATCCCTATCAGCATTCAATTTCTTTTTTTTGTCAATATGGTCACTTGGTTTGTCATCATCAAAAAGGGGGAATTTGTTGAGTATTTCTTTTTTTTATCAATATGGTCACTTGGTTTGTCATCATCAAAAAGGGGGAATTTGTTGAGTTATTATATTTAGTTTTGATGATAACAAATCCAAGTGTAAAAATTTGTCCTAGTAATGTTGCTCCAAACACGGTCTCCAAACAGGCCTAACTGGTGTTTGTGTTCTTTATTATACTAACTGGTTTGCTACATGTGAGAACAAGTCTTCAAAACAGGTTTTACTTGGTGATTCTATATTAAGTCAAGAACACCATCTCGACAGTTGATTGTAAGGCATGTTCCTGAACTCTAGTAATGGAAAGAACAACCCCAGCAAACAAGGTGGCCTTGGTGTTCACAGCAGCACCACAAATCTTGGACAAGATGACATTCAAAACAAGAAGTCTTGGGTATATAGGTTTTATTTATTTAGACTCTTGTTAATATGCCAATATTGAAAACATCATTTTAAACACCTCTTGAATCGGTATTTGCGCTAAGTGCTTCAGAACACCAGTTGCGAACAACCTGCGAACAGGGTGCCTAGGGTGTTTCTGAACTGCAGTAGCCACACCCGGTTATCTTTGAAAATTTATTTTAGTTGGCTAAGATCTCCAGATTACTTTCCTTGAATTTCAAAACTGCTATTTCTCTGGAAAGGATATTTCTTGAAAATATTATGGGAGATTTTCGAAAATAAGTTTTGGGAGATTTGCCAAAACTTAAAGATTTCCTTTGACCATATTTTCGGATATGGTAAAGTTTCAAAAGCTGAAAATTTCTGGTTGCTTTTTTGAATCCACCTCACGGTTATGGGAAGATAAGGGTTATCTTTTAAGATATCAAATCCCTTATATTTTGGCAAAATTTTATCACTAGCCGTAGGAGAACATTTCCTGATTGAAAATCGTTTTCTATACTTAGCTGATTCTGTGGCTTATGACCGTTGGTTTTTGTGTTTAAAAACCTCAGCTTTTTCTCTCCCAGTAGACACACAACACACGAGAAAAGAGCAGATAGAAAACTCAGGTTGAATTTGCTTAAACACAGCTTTTTGAAAAATTCAGGAAAAATCAGAAAACACGGTCTACACTCAAAGATTCTTGAGCTTCATTCTGAAAAGCAAACCGTGACAAGCTGTGTTTGATTTTGAGTTTTCAAACCATTGGCATAATAGGATCTTCATTGTACCTTACATCTGCTTAGTAAGAAGCACCCCCTGTAAGGTGTTTGTAACCCTGATCTTGAATCAGAAAAGTGAGTGAGTGTGTCCTAGTTGTGTGGACTTGGACGTGTCTAATCTTGCGAAGGTTGGACGTGGTGTAACCTGTCTTTGGGAAGAAGGTTACGTGGTTGCAAGTTGTAACAAGGTGTGTTACATTTGTAACGTGTGAAGCCCGTTAGTGAAAGTGGTTAAATCCTACACGAGGTAGGTCGTGGTTTTTCACACCTCAGTTGGGCTAGAGGTGTTTTCCACGTAAAAATTGTGTGTACTTTATTTTTCGCATTTATCTTGGTGATTTTCGCATCTGCAATAATTGAGAACACCCCGTGCAAACAAGCTATCAGGGTGTTTGTCATTTGAGAACAACCTCTACTAGGGTGTTTGTTATTTACAACGCGAAAATCAGACACCACAATTCACCCCCCCTCTTGTGGTTGTATACCCACGAACTCGACAGTAATTAATGGGTTCATACTTGGGTGTAAACATAAGGCTTTGACCAAGAGTATGTCGAGTAAACGTGTTAGTTTAGACGGATGGGTTAAATATGGGTTGAGTGTATTCAGATTTGGTAAAATATGAGTCAGGTGTATTTTGGGCTTGGTTAAAATACGGGCGGGTGTATTTTGGTTTTACAGGTTTCGGATCAACCCAATGGGTTTAGAGCGTCTTTTCTGTTAGTTATTGTTCTTTTTTCAAAATCAAAAATTATGCATATTTATTACTCAAAATTGTTAATATTTAATGAAAAGGTATAATAATTGTAATTTCTCAAAAGAATATTAAAAATATTTAACTTTAATTATAATATATGAACATCTTGTATGGGCGGACAAAGAATCAAGCCCTACTTGGTTTTGGTAGATCGCCTGTACATTGAAGGAAGGTCAATAGCGGGTCGACTATTTATGTGGCAACTTGTATATAGGATTTTAATGGGTTATATTAGTTTGACCACTAATAACCTATTTAATAATTCAATACTTTTATTAACTAATCTACCAATGTCCAGTCAAGTAAAACTTTATTAATGGGCTAACTCCAATATGAATATGGCTAGCCGTTTTTTTATAACTAGCATTATAGTTTAAGACTAGTTAGAATGAAAACCAAATAAAATTGAATAAAACAGTACAAGATATTATTTTGCAGTTATAATATCAAAAATTTAAATTATTACAAATTAATTAATTTAAAAAATAATTAAACATAATTGTTTAATTAAGTATATAATGGTATGACTTGCGCAACTTTAATGCTTGTCTTTTTTTAAATTAACTTTTTTTTGAATGATTCCATAGTTATTTCATGCTATATTATACCCATTTTTAACGTTTGTTCATTTAAAAATTGTGTACAATATTATTTTTAGAGAATGGAGAATAAAAATAAGGTTATTATTGTTTAATTTGTAAATAGATGCAATAGTTATATAGTATTTTTTATACTATTCAATAAAAATGATTAACCATTATTATTCAGAGTGATAAATTAAAGAAAAATCGTAAACAAAGAATATAATGTTCGGATCAAGGGGTGGGTTTGGGTTTGGGTTAGGTTTGACCCGCTAATTTGAGAGTTTTTCTGGTTCGGTTCATTTCAGTTTCGAGGCGAGAAAATCGTATTCAAAATCCAAAATTTTTGGACGGGTTCGAGTCTAATTTTCGGGTCGAGTCAATTTTTACCAGGTCTAATGTCGAGCCATTATTTATAAAAATCTCAATGCAGTGGAATTGCCAAATAATTGGCCATAACTATGCACGTAAAAGGAGCCTTAGGTGAGTGCTAGGTTAGAATATAAGGGATAAGGTAAAGATGTCTCACATTACATAAGAAATTCAAAGTTGGACATCACAAAAATATTACGCTAGGATATGGCATAGCCGACCACAACATTTGTAACCATACCTCCTAAACAAGCTTGGCTAAGCATAATGAGGCAATGACACCTCACACCTCCGATACAAAATGACACCTTAATATGTTAAAGATAGTGAGAAATTCCTACAGCCTAACCCTACTGTTAGCATGAGATGATCTAGCAAAGAATATGCAAGAAAAATACCAAGTAATTTGATATTCCATAAAAGGAGAATCTTTACCCTTGTGTCCCTTCTTATCTTCTGATTTAAAATCCTGCATCCCCTCTTTCATATCTTCTGTTCAAGAAGAAGCAAGAAAAGGAGGTGTGTGAGGGAGAACCCAGGTAAAACTTGATTGGCAAAGAGAGAAATAGACTAACAAAGAGATAAAGACGAAGAAAATGTATTGTTGAAATTGGATGACCAGTTCTGCAAGTAGGGAATCTAAGTTACTCGAGTTAAGGAAGAAAGGCAATTACAAGCATGGCTTCGGGCCAAATTGGAAAGTAATCAAAGCCCGCCTCCTTCCTTTATTCCTAAAGCACCATGAAGGTACTGACCTAAACTCTCTCTTTTCTTCTCAAAAACTTAGCTTAGACTAATAGGGCAGTTCAAAATAGCCCAACAAGGGTTTACGTGTTGAGTTTATAGTCAAAAGAGGCATAGACGAGTAAAGAAATCAATGTTTAAGGAGATCTTGTTATTGATATATCCTAAGTTTCATTGCAAAGTACAAGCAAGATTTAAAGAGCGTCAAGTCATTTCTAGAGTATTTGAGACTCAATCATAAACAATTTAACATGCATATGCTTGATAGGAATTCTTAAAGAGTGTCACTCATGTTTTGAGAAGATTACTTTCATGCATGCTTTATAGCTCCTCGTAAATGGTCTCAATAATGCATTGGATTATGGATTAACAAAAATTTTTCAAAAATTTATATATTAAAGATGCAAAAAGACGAAGATGTAAACGTATAAGATTGTAACTACTAAAATCATATGTCAATATGCACAGATCTAACACCTAGGAAAGCTAATCAAGGAATATTATTGCTTGTGTCCTTCAAAAGCAAAGTAAAACTAAGTGTTTGAATACCTTTCTAATATTTCATTCCCTAAATACCCAATTATTACATTGATTATATGTATATGTACATAGACCAAAAATTAAAATATTTTTGGTAATTGAAGGCTGGCAATGACTTGTTATAGTTATTATGTTTAAATGGAGAACCTCCTAGACATTGGATATGATATATGTTTGAACTCAATTATATGTACATGTATATGTTTTTGGATGGATTGATTCACTAACCAAAATGATGATTTTGGTTTTACAGTTGATTTTGAATTATCTTACTAAAGTATTTTGTATATGCTAGCTCAAAAATCTTGTTTATTGTTTAGTCTTTACATGCAGATGAGTATATTGATTTTATTGTTATTTCCTTGCGTTCCCTATGATTTCTTTTTTAGGGAATCAAGAGAAGGGGAAGGAAAAAGAAGGCTTATAATGCATCTTCTATTTGATTAGTATGCATGTAAAGTCCTATTGTTTCAACTCAAGTTGGCTCTCAAACAAAAATAGATTATGCATAAAGGTGCATCTAAAGTTTTCCATTTGTAGTCTATGAACATCATACATAATATGGTTTACCCAACTATCAATTAAGCTTATAGAAATCTAATGAATAAAGTAGTTGTATTACTTATGTCTTGCTCACGGTTTTCTTTTTTTTTTTTAAAAATTAATTAAGAATTGCTTGCTCTTATGGGCAAGGATCCACCTCTCTGAGGTGTACGACTACCCTGTTTTTCGCTGGGGTGTTTTATTTTAGTTTTTAATATTATTTTCACAAAAGAGAGCTGATTGTTATTCTTTTTTTCCCCCTTAAAAAAAGGGCAGAAATAATGGATTGAACCAGGAAGCCGATTCCTGATTTTAACCCAGGAATAGATCAGCAGGTTCCTAGACTAAAATTAGATCCATTTTTTCCTGTTCCTGATCTAGGGCAGTGATGATTGCTTGATATAGGAACCATGTTTCTTGCCTGATCCAGGAACCGGTCGGTTCTTGGCCAAATTAGGACCCTTTTTCGTGGTCCACACACTCTTACTATTTAGGATTAGTACCACTCTACTGAGCATAAAAATCAGAAAAGGCATAGGAAATAAGAAAGAATAATAATAATTGCAGTTATACAATTTAATAGAGCTGCAGTGAGTTTTTAGAAAAGTCACAAACGAAGTCTTTTTTCGAAGTGAATCACACTTATGGGGAGAACCGAAGGGACATCAAAGGGATGAATCGATTCAACTTCAAATAGGTTTTAGAAAAGCCCCCAATATCCCTGGTGTGGGGACTCATCTTGACTCCTTAATCTTAAACCGAGGATCCAGATTCGGGGGCGAAGGTACGATGATGCGATGGTGTGCATCACATCACCGCCTGTCATCACTGAAGACCTCTACTAGTCAATATGAAAAATCTAAAGCTTTAATCACGCTAACATATAATTATGCACAAATTAGTTATATTTCATATGAAATCATGCAAAAAGGTACAATCTTTAGTCTAATGCAAAAATAGGTAAAGTAAATAATTTGCAGCGAGCGAGAACTATCTAAAAGATTACATTTTTATTGACTTATAAGAACACAATAAGCATAAAAGGAGAAAACAGGAGGAGAAAGATGAAACTTTTGCACTTAGGATAACACACCTGATTACCTGGGAACCCTAATAGAGTGTTATGGTGCTAGTCTCAGATGAGTGACTCAAGATTGTAGTTGAGTAGTAATAATTTCCTCACGATTCTGAAGATCTCTCAACAACTCTAGCCTCACCAATTGACTTCGTTCCCCCTTGGTTGATTCCTCTTCCCTCTTTATAGGTGATAAGATAGACTCTGCCTAGGAAAAGAATAGTGACTCCTAACCATATTAACCTTAATGACTTTTCTAATGTTATTAGGAACCTGCATTTAACTAGACGTGCCTGTGAACTTAGCACTAATAACTGAGTTGGGCTTGAATAGGGGAGAAAAGGGAGCAAAAAAGGGGGAAACTCGGCCTGCTTCCATCTAAGGTGAACCAATCGACTCCCAAGCCCAACAGGCCTTGTTGACTTGAGCCACCTCTCCTCTAATTGGACTTTGATTATTATTGTTTTGCCATTTTATTTTGATTAATCAGCTCATTGGGCCTTAAGGTTCACGATTAGGTTAATTTTCTCATCGTCGGCTAATTAAAATTTTGATGCCATTTTTAGGCATCGGAGTTAGCACCACTTTGATTGAGCCTGAGTAAGGCGAAGAATAATTTAAGTGCTTAAAATTTCTCCTTGACTTGGACTTCTTGATGTCTCGGCACCTATCCATCCTTGTTGAAGTTTCTAAACCTTAAGCGTTGTTGGATCTAAATGTTTGAGACCTTGCTTCCTTTTATTTTGAAGTAGATAACTTTATCTTTTCGCGGGATTAGCAGATCTAGCAAGACTGATTGATCCTTCCCCATTATCCTCGAGTAGCAGACCTTTGCTACTGGTGTAGTGATCTATCATCCCATCAATAATTCTTAAGATCATCGTCCAATTTACACACTTATAATCCTTTAATTGTCGTCTTGATTATGTACTGATAATCCTTTAAAATCCTTCGATTATCATCCGATTTACACATTGATAATGCTCTGATCATCGTGTGATTTACGTACTGATAATTCTTCGGCTATCGTTCGATTTACACACTGATAATCCTTTGATCATCGTGCGATTTATGTACTAATAATCCTTTAAAATCCTTCAAACATTATCCGATTTATGCACTGATAATTCTTTGATCATCATGCGATTCATATACTGATAATCCTTTGGTTGCTTCTTTGATGATCGTTTGATTTATGCACTGATAATTCTTTGATCATCGTGCGTTTTATATACTGATGACCCTTCAGTTACCTCTTCGATCATCGTTTGATTTGCGGACTGATATTCTTTGATGATTGTGCAATTTACGTACTGATAATTCTTTATATTGATGATTTGATTAGCACTTGTTTTGATGCATGCTTAGACCTGGAAAACTGACCTGAGACCTGAAACCTAAACTGAACGACCCGGACCCATACCCAACCTAACATCCAAAATAAGTTCACCCGAAAGTGGAACTGAAAACTGAATTGACCCGAACTGAATCATACCTAACCTGAAATTTCCTACAAAGTTGCTAATTTTTGTATGACAAGCATATTAGACCAAAAATTGGTTGACCCGAAATTGATCCGGCCCAAAGTTCACCCGACCCAAACCTAACCTACCCAAAATGTCACTTAACGCAAACCATGACCCAACCCCAACTTAACCGGCCTATACCTACACCAAATGACCCATTTGCTCGATATATGCATGCTGATGGCCCCAATTTACATAGGGAGCTGACCAGCACCCATAATTGGCCATCACTTCTTTTTTTTCTTTGTTTCTTTGCTCTTTTGACTAGTCTTTATATGTATGTCTCCCTCGTTTGGGAACCAGTCGGGTTTCTAGGCCATGTCTTTTGTTCTTTTCTTTGTAAGATTCTTGTCCAAAGTTAACATGCTTGATGATAGATATCAGCCAAGCCCTGGTATAACTACTTTTTGTTTTTTCCTCTTTCCTTCTACATTGTTCCCCCTGGTAGAGATACCAGCTTGTTCCCTATGTATGGCCTTCCCCCCTCCAATTTTTTTGCTTGCTTTCTCGTGCTTTTTGGTCCCTTAGATGCTTGTTCTTTGGCAAGGTTCCTCTAGGTAGAACCCGTCCGGTATGAACCTCCCTTGGTTTGCCTTATTTTCCCATAAATAGCCTCCTCATCTTTGCATAATTCACTCTATCCTCTTTTCTTGCTTTGAAGTATGTATTCTTGGATTCTGTTCTCTTATTCCTTTCTTAATTGTGTTTGGAAAGAAAATCATGAGCATAAGAAGAGCTCATCCTCCTCGTAGGGAAGTAAGGCTTCCTTAAGATTCTTTTATCAGAAGAGAATGGAGGCCTGTCGATATCAAGGATGGGCGTGACCTTTTACTAGATGTTGGACGCCATGCATCTAGCCATGCAGCTATAAACGCAGTAAGAGTTTATTCTTCTTACCACTTGTTTTCTTACTACTTACCTTCTTAATTTCCATTTGACATGGACCTTAAATATGTTCTTTTCTTTGTTTCGAAAAATGATAGAACTAGGGGTGCTAGTGCCCCTTAAAAGTTCATGCTTGAACTTGATGCACGGAGGGCTTAAAATTCCAGCTATTATAAAAAATGTGAAATTTGGCGCCTTCTACTATGCATTATGTGGGATGGTGGACCTAACTGATCGCTTCATCAATTGTGGGGTGGTTAAGCAATTTTGGGATACCATTAATAGGTTTTAGCTCTCTTTTAGTGAGAGGACTATCACTTCTTTTGATTTCATTGTACTAACAGGTGTTGGTTTCATAGGAGAGCTGTTATTCTATCAGGAGGATTTTCATCCTCACTAGGATTAACTCCTTCATCTTTTTAGGCTAATCATGGGATGTATTAGTCCTGAAGATCACTTCTCCTACAATATCCTGGAGGATCTAATGAATGATGATGAGCAATGGGCCTAGCACTCCCTAGATCAACAATCTCGGTTAATTCTCGCTTTTCTTCTTGCCACGACTGTCTTTGCCAACCTCGCCAACTGCTACCACTTCCAATACTTAGTCAACTTAGTTGACTTAGATAGGGTAAGGTATTTAAACTGGGAAGTTCCCACATATTCCACCTTAATTTGCAAAATGTAGCAAGGAGTCCAGAAGGTTAAGCATACTCGTTGGGAGCAACGTATAGGTATACCCCTTGGGGATATATGGAGAGTTATTGAGGTAGGATTCCTCTTCCATCTAACCATCTCTTTGTTTTCTTTTTTTTCTTTATTGGTGATGCTTAACTTCTGCTATTTTTATGCAGCTCTAGTTTCACAAGTATTTCTCAACTTTTTCACTGGGATCTCGAGTGCCTGCGAATTTTTAGCCATGGTTTCATAGACTAAGGAAAACCAAATTAGGAAGCAGTTTGAGTAAGGAAATCTTCAGCATTTCTGTGCTGCTATTAATGCTCTAAGAATAATAAAGTCCTTTTTATTTGCAAAATGATTAAGCAAAGGAGTTTTCATTCTGTTGAATTTTATACTTTTTATAGGCTAACTTTCACCCATAGACGAACCGTGTTCTTCCTCTTAAAGTTGACGTAGTTTTATACTGTGCAAGATCCTTATAGAGGGACCTTTTGGCTTTGTCTGGTATTTGGGTGAGCCCGTTGCTCCCAATTTGTTAGTCAACGTTCCCTGTTCATTCATCAGGACCCTGCTGGCTCTATGTTCTATATGAAGGCACATTCCCTTGAGGACATGGTAGAGATAAAGGAGGGCATTCACTTCATCGACTATGTTGAACATCAAGGCAACTATAGGGCTTATCTCGGAGCCTCATGGCCCACTTGATATATGCACTTTATGTTTTTCTCTTTATGCATTCATTTTATTATTGACATCCAGAATCCTTGATTTACAGTTAACGGCTGCTGCGGCTCTTATCCCGAGCCTAAATATCAAGGTGTCTAGAGAAGGGCAAGAGGCTACTTCTATGCAGATTCCATTAGTCCCTGAATCGAAACTCCCTGAACTCCCATTTCCTCCTACCTTTGCTGGAGTAAGTTTGTTGGTTACATTATTTTAAAGTTGGTTAGCGATCCTTCTAACTCTTCCTTCTCTCTTAGTGTAACCCCCAGTAATCGGGGCTGATAGTACATCACTTCTACTCCTTGCAGAATGCATTTGTAAACCTTTTCTCCTGTCATCAACGCCAGGATGATGAGCTGAGATTTTCTCCTCGCACTAAGGTTACATGTCATCTTCCCTAGTTAATTCTTTTTCATCAATTCTTCTTCATCTATGCTGCAGGGCCATAGAGAGTATGTTTGACCATGAAGATCTTGTGCTTCTTGATCTAGAAGATGTTCTTCTACAAAGGCTCAAGATGTTCCTGAGTCTTCCCGTGCTCAAGGTAGGAGCCCTCATCTGAAGTTACTGTTGGGAGCCACTTTAGATTTATAATCCTGTGGATCCTTATGCCTTGTCTACTTTGCTAGGGGACCCTTATGTGCCTAGCATTTTATGTGTGGGTGCTAGTTGTGCTTTGGTTGATTCTGGATACGCTTCAGGCTATACGAACTACCTCTTTGGTGGAAGCAATAGTGGGTTCCTAGATAATCAATAGGGGAAGTTTTTTAGGTCTATGTATGATGCTTTTGGTATGACCCTGTAATTTTGTTTCACATTTCATGTAATGCTAATGCAAGAAAATTTATGCATGCTCGTACTGACCCCCCAAAAATAAAAATACGCCAAAAAAGAAAGGACACAATAAGTAATTAGAGGGCGTTGTGGTTTTGAGTAATAATTCAAGATGTTATTAAATAATAACCATTTTGCAAATAACTAAAGTTTATAAGGCAAGCCTAGAGTAAATGATGTAAAAAAATAAGAAACCACAGTGGCCCAGTAACAGCCCAGGGTGCCGGCCGGTACCGTTCACTGGACGGGGCTTGCTACCAATTCTGCTTAATTTGTTATGCAAAGCTCAAATTGAATTCGATATCCCCTAGCTTAGTTGAGAAGCCGATCGGTATCAAGGCCTATTTGGAATTGGCTAACGCTGCTGTTACTGTAAATTAAGACTTTCTATGCTCTGGATTTTCATCAATTCAGAGCAAGGTTTTATGAAAAAGTAGCTTCCTTGAAAGAGTTCCATTCTTGGCTCCTCTGCCTTAATTATGCAGACAAACATGCCTTTAACAGCTCCGATCTAGGCAATCTTCTTAGCTTGCATCAAGTTAAAATTTCTTGGGACCTTCTTAGAGCTGCCACCACCTTGTGGGATCCTGAATTCGATGTGTACCACATTGGAAATCATAAAACTTGTCCATTAGAAGAGGAGTTTAGTGCAATCCTTGACTTTCCTTTTTGTTGTCCTTCTGCCTTACCGACTACCTCTAGTAACCTTTCTACTCTCTATCATTGTTCCTTGGGTTTAGCTGATAAGAGTGTGACCACCATGTTGTTTAGGGATGAAGCAGACTTTGTTGCTTGAATTTCTTATCTACAGAAGAATGGTCAGGCTATCAATACTGCATTCGGCTGTAAGGCTACCATCCTATGTCTTCTTGGTGCTTTCTTATTTGTAGGTTGTACTTCGAATAGGGGTTTCGCAGCTTTACCGTGAGTGGTGGAGGAGATGCATTGTAACTAGACTCCTATTCCTTCGTTGTTGTAGAGACCATCTTGCATCTGGACCGACTCCATCATCATCCATATTAGTTTTTGTAGGCCAAACACTGCTACTGCAAGTACCTTTATATCCTAGAAATCGGCCAATTTTTGAGTCTCTCTTTTTACTCTTCTTCTTCTTCTTCTTCTTCTTCTTCTTCTTCTTCTTCTTCTTCTTCTTCTTCATCTCTCTCTCTCTCTCTCTCTCTCTCTCTCTCTCTCTGTCTTTCTCTATCTCTCTCTGTCTTTGTCTCTCTGTCTCTCTTTCTCTTTGTGTGATACCGGACGATATCGGGGTCCTATTGAATTTCTTTTTGTTACCGTACAGATTTGGCTACTGGAGTATCTGAGGTTGATAGAGATCCATTGGAATATGGATACATATCTTGCCTCGTAATTTACTAAAGAAGGACACTATACAAGGATCAGTCTAAGGCTAGCTAGATCAGCTTCCTAGAGAAAGGTCATTCCTTCCGTTGGGTGGTTAGTTGGTGGTGTATATAACACTTTGTCTCTAATGGGAAGACATTTGCCTACGTCTGACTTCTGGCTTTTTTCAGGGAACCTATTACTTTCCGATCTCGACTAATGAGGCAATGCGGCCATAGACAGCACATCCCTGCAATGGATTATCGTGTCCCGAAAGTTTATAAGAACAAATATCCTTATGTCAATTCCTAGAAGAACTATTGGCCTGGTCTTCCCATCATTGCAATGCCATCTATCCCACACTCTCCATATGTCTCTGAGCAGTATCTGGAGTGGATGACCGAACGTGATGTTGAGGCAAGGAAGGCCATTTGTGGTAACCAAATCTCTATCAAGAGTAGGAAAGAAGATGACCCGTCTCAAAATGGAAAGAAAAGAGTAAAGGATCCTACCTCCAGAAAACATTCCCCTAGTTATGAAGAAGTTAAAGAAGGATTCAGAGTTTAGTGTCTTGTATATTTTGCTAATAAAGTTTAGTGCTTTTCCATAGTAGAATGCTATTAGGACTTTTCATCTCAAGTTGTGTGCTGCCAGAATTTTGAATGGTCATAAAAGTGTTGATTTTTACTCTAATGAAAGTATTGATTTTTACTCTAACCACCATAAAGCCCTATACTTCACACCTCCTCTGCCTAGATCCACTTTTACATGTCCAAATAATTCTTTGGATTTCATTAGGCCGGCTAGTTAAGGCTTCCTATGTATTCAAAATACGGAATTAGGCCTTCGTAGTTCATTACACTTCCTTTTTTTTTTTTTGGCTTTGTTTCCTCATTAGGCCTTGGATGGACTTGTGAACTTGTTAGGAGTTCTGTTAACAGTCTGCTGTGGACCTTTAGGCATAATACTCTTTAATTGATCAAGATTAGTGTACTGAGTATATTCCTCTCCATTTATATCCAACAAGCTTTACAGCTCCCTTTGGTAGTATGGTCCTTATAACGTATAGTCCTAACCAATTGGGTCTAGATTTTCCCGTTGTCCTGTATTGGTGTCCTTATTTTCTTCAACACCAAGTTACCCTCCCGCAAATCTCTTGTGTTTAACTTTTTATATTGAAAGCTCTTGAGATTCTGGCTTGATAGATCTGGACGTTACGTAGTGCTCTTAACCTTCTCTCATCTACTATTACCAATTCTTCATACCGGGCTTTCCCCCATTCTGACTCTAGAATTTGGCTTTCAGTGACCACCCTAAGTAAGGGTATTAGTATTTCTATTGGTAGCACTACTTTCGTTCCATACATAAGAGATTACAGTGTTTCTGCTATAGAAGTGAGGTATGACGTCCTATACCCCCAAAGGCAAATGGGAGTTTGGCAGGCCAATCTTCACAATTCTCGGCCATTTTTTCAATTATCCACCAGACTTTTTTGTTAGTGGCTTTGACTACTCCATTTGCCTGAGGGCGATGTGGTGATGATTATGATCCTAAATAGAGTTACGACTTCTTTTTTAAAGTGGCTCCCTGGATCACCTATTAGTTTGTGTGGAACCCCATACCTACATATCATGTTGTTGAGGGGGAACTTTGCCTCATGCTTGGAAGTAATTTTCATATAGGAAGCCACCTTTGTGAAGTAGTCAGTTGCTACACGCATGTATTCATGCTCCTGAGTCCCTTTTGGGTAATTTTTTTGATTATATCGATGCCCTAGACTGAGAAAGGGCATAGAGAGATTAACTTCGAGAGAAGAGAAGGAGGTTGATGTTGTAAGTTAGCATACACTTGGCACTTATAGGACCTTTTTACATATGCATCACAATCCCCCTCTACTATGGACCAGTAATACCCTAGCCTTTAAAACTTTTTAGCTAGCATTCTCACATTCATGTGGGGTCTGTATTCGCCACCATGAACTTCCTTCATGATCTCACGAGCCTCATCCTTGGTTACACGGAGTAAGTTTATGCCCATGCCTATTTTCTTATATGGCCTCCCTTTTATCCTCGAAGTACTGTGGGGCTAACAACCTTAACGCTCGCTAGGATTTTGGGGAAGATCCTAGTGGATATTCCTTCTTGGTTAAGTATTACTATATGTCATAGTACTTACAGTAAGGTCGACATTGTACAATTTTGGTAACGTAGCAGTGCACGGGTTTGCTCATCTTTTCCATTGTTATCGGCATTGAATGGTCACCCATAGGGATGTTTATCGTCGAGGCCAATTTTGCCAAGGCATTTGCAAACTGGTTGTCTTCTCGTGGGAGATATGTGCACGTAATATTAGTGAAATGCTTGGTGAGATCTATAAAGTAAGCTTGGTACGGTGCGAAGGCTTTACTTCTCACCTTCCATTTCTGGGATAATTGATTAATTATTAAATTGGAGTCTTGTAGATTCGCAACTTCTTGACCCCTATCTCTATGGTATCCTGTAACTCAATGAGGCAGGCTTTGTATTCCGCTATGTTGTTAGTAAACTCAAAGTCTAGTTTAACTGAAATAGTAATATGTTCCCCTTTCGGTGATCCCAAGAGAATGTCTACCCCAAATCCTTTCTGATTGGAAGCCCTGTCAAAGTACATCGTTTATAGGTCTTCTTCCATATGGAGGATTTCTTCATTGGGTAAGTCAAAATGTTCTTCTCGTTGGTCTTCTGTCGGTAAATCCGCCCTAAAGTTGGAAACATCCCTTCCTTTTGCGGACTTTTGCAGCATGTAATGTAGCTTAAATTCTGTTAACATTACCATCTACCTAGCTACTTTGCCGCTTATTATGGGTCGGAGCAAAAATCTTATGGGATCCATTATGGCTACCACATGCGCCTTATAGGTCAGCATGTAGTGACTGAGCTTCTTAGTTGCCTGTAGTAATGCTAGGGTAGTTTTTTCTAGGGTCGTATAAGAGATCTCATATTCGAGGAAATTTTTACTTATGTAGTGAATGACCCTTTCTTCTCCCTCTTTTTTCTGGGCTAGCATGGCCCCCATGGCAGTGCCTATTATTGTAAGGTATAAGATTAAAGGAATGCCTGGTTATGGGGCCTTAGAACTGGTAGGTAAGGTAGGTACTCTTTGATTTTATCAAATGCCCCCTGACAATCTTAGTCCCACTCAGTCTTTGTTCCTTTCTTTAATTTCTTGAAAATAGGCTCACATACCATTGTCAGCTTTGATATGAAGTGAAATATATTACAGGTGTCTCAAAAATCCTCGTATCTCGAATTTGTCTTGGGCGGTTGCATTTCGTATATTGTCTTAATATTTGAAGAATTAACCTTAATTCCTCGAAAACTGATGACGTAACCAAGCAGCTTGCCTGAGGTGACTCCAAATGTGCATTTATGTGTATCTATGATGTATTTCCTCTGTCTAGTGAAGAACTTCTAAAGTGCTTGAACATAGCCATCACTCTGCTTAGATTTTACGATCATGTTATCCACTTATACTTCGGCCTCCTTGTGTATTAGGTCATGCAGGAAGGTAGTAGGTATCTTTGATAGGTAGCCTTTGCGTTTTTTAATCCAAATGGCATCACCAAGTAACAACAGGTTCCCCATGGGGGTGATGAAAGTAGTGTTTTCCATGTCTTCTACTGCCATCTTGACCTAATTATAACCTGTGTATCCATCTATAAGAGAATGGAGAGCATGACCGGCTATGTTATTGACCAAAACGTTTGTATGTGGCAGTGGGAAATCATTTTTTGGGTTTACCTTGTTGAGATCCTTAAAATCTACACACGTTCTTACTCTCCAGTCCTTCTTTGGGACTGGTACAATGATTTTTTGCCCTACTGTAGGTAGTGTGCAACTTTAATGAATCCTGTATCCAATTACTTTGCACCTTCTCCTTTATTTTCAGGGCTCAATTTGGCTTCATACTTAAGCGTTTCTTTTTTATCGGTTTTGCATCTGGATAGAGAGGAAGTTTGTGCTCTACAATGTGCTGATCAATGGCTAGTATGTCTTTATAGGATCATGTAAAGACATCCATAAATTCTTTTAGGAATACAATAACATTTTCTTGCACCCTAGGGTTAATGATTTTCCTCTTTTGAGTTCTCGGGGTTCATCCAGTGTCCTAAATTAACTAGTTTTCTATCCTTAATTGTTGAAGTTTGATTTTCATGATCTTCAATTACTTTAATTAATTCTTTTGGGGTTTCGTTTTCATTATAAGAGGTAAAGCATTCAGAAGGAAAGGCATGAGATGAGTCTTAAGCAGAAGAGTTGATCTTATTGGAACTTAAAATAGAGGCATCTGATGTAGCACTTAAAGGCACAGAAACTAAAAACTAACTCTTAGACCCTTTCTTAGACTCCCCCAACCTACCCCTATAGCTACGATAAACACTTTTCATTCCTCTTTGGCTATCCAATTTAGTTGCTTGTAGCCCTTAGCTTGAACTTCAGTGAAGAGTTGGCAGGATCGAATATGTTGTTAGACATGTCGAGAGAGAGAACAATGGCAGAGTCTTCTTTCTTCCTATAGTCTTGACCGAATAACATGCCAAAGATGTTACTTTCAGCCAGATCTGCCTAGTCTTTTGTGGACTTTTCCTTTTCTCAGTAGTAAAAACTTCTTCTTCCAATAGGTGGCAGTCATTAAATATTTTCAATCCAGGCACTAGGAGTCCCTTTTCTTTTATATAGCAAGGCTCACTCCTTCATATAGGAACTGCCTATTGAGAGTGAGAGGATAGGACCTAACAGTTAGTCCTTTGGGTACCCCCTTCTAGCAGTAGTTGTTCGGGCCTGTGCATTTCGCCTAGCTACAACTATCTCTTGGGGAGTTTGGTGGTATCCTACTCCAAACTTATAGTCTTCCTTCTACATCAAGGGGAAGGTAGTCCACCCCTATGCTTTTGGTCCTAAAGCCATTTCTGGAAGTAGCCCCACTTCTTTAGGATGACATTAACATTCAGATTGGAATAAGGATCAAAGTTGAATGGATCTCTGTCCTTTTTTAATATTACCACTGTTTCAAAATTGTAGAGTTCTTCTTCATTGCGATTATGCTCTATTTCTAGTACTGGACCCTTACTCGTGATCGCAACACATAGGCTGTCACCTTCAATAGTCACTACTTTGCCTTTTTAATGTAAAGAGGAGAGAATCACCTGATGGTCACAGAGCTATGGCCCTCCAACAAGCAAGTTAAAGATAGTCGGCATATCGAGGACTTAAAACTCTGTATTCCTCTCGATAGGGCCCACATTAATGGGTAGGTAAATAGTACCCAACACCAACCTCTTTGAATTGTCGTATGCCCATAAGTAAGCAGATGGTGTTGAGAGCTATTCTTCTTTGACCCCTAACTTTTTGGCCATCCTCTAAGGATAGACATTCACCGCTGAGCCATTGTCGACTAAAGCTAGAGGTACATGTTTCTATGTGCATGTTACAATGAGGTAGAGAGCGTTGTTATACGACACACCTCTTAGCAGGAGATGCTCACTACTAAAGGTTATAGTGCCTTTGCCAGTTACAATTGAGGTTATCAACTCTTCTGGGATAGCTTTATGAGATACCTCAATTTTATTCAACTCTTCTTTTAGGAGCCGTCTATGCTTCTTCAAGGCTACTACGAGCTACTATATGCTTACATCTGCTTTAAGTTTCTTTAGTTGCTTCATTACCGGACCCTCTTCTTGGGGTGTAATGTTACTTTCTCTTTCTTAGGGGCTTGTGGTAGGATCTTCTTAGCTTCGAATCTCCCGGATCTTATAAGGTACTTGACTCTCGCCTAGTCCTCCTCTGCCTAGAAATCCTCTTCTTCATCCTTCCCCCAAAAGTGATCATCGCTTGCTTGAGCAGGCAGGTTATAGACGCCATCTTTATCACTTTCCGGAAGACTAAAGACTTCTATGTTTGGTACATGTGTGTTTACGCTTGGCTCTGGCTACTAAAGTCTTGTATAAACATGGACGGGTTCCATTCTTTCTCTTGGTCCTCAACAACAAAAATATTTTCCTGATTCCCAAGTGCATTCATGTCATTATTGGGCTTTTGAGCTGCTTTATACAATAAAAGTTGTTTAGATTTGAACATCTTCTCCAGCCTATTTTTGAGAGTCCAAAAATCTTCAGTATCATGGCCTCGCGATTGATGGTATTTGTAGTACTTGCTTGGATCAAAGTATCTAAACTACTTGATGGATTTAGTGTCTAGCTTAATTTTGCAAAGATTGATCTTCCCTTTAGCTTGGAGCCATTCCAGAGCAAGGGTGTAGGTAGTTCTTATACGGGTATACTCGATAATATGGTTCACCGCATGCACCTCCTTAGGGCTACTAGCCTTCTTATCCCTATTTTGATTATTATTTCTCCGGTTGTTTCTTATCTTAGCTGGTATCTTCTTGGAAAGTTCTTCCTCTACTTGCATGCTGACATTTCTTATTGCTATAAAACACTCAAATGGCACAAACTGAATTCCTTGCACAGATAATCCTAATTTATGACCTTTCGTGGGTGAATAGTTTTATACCACCTCTTGACTTCCTTGTCGAAAGTCCAGGGGAGTATAAAGTGAAAGATATCCTTGTCTATTCCCTTTAGAGTCATAACGCTAATGAAATTCCTCACATGGTGGTGTGGTTTTTTAGTCCCATAAAACTTGATATCAGGCATGGTGAATTTTGGTGGTAGCTTCCCTTTTGGGATTGAAGTAAATCTCGCATAATCATTAAAATAGTTATTAAACATCGAAGATTCCTTAGACAACTACTCTATGCTATCTATGCGGGATCAACTTAGGGAGTGTTCTTCTCCAGTTCTCTCTTTTCTTTATCATTCTCCTCTTGGGGTGGGGGAGTTTATTCATTATTCTCCATTTGGGTCCCCTTGTTAAGGTTCTGAAACACGACCTCTAGTGACTTCACCTTCTTGTCACTCTCATCCATCTTAGCTTGCATTTTCTTAATTACCTTTCTGAGTTAGCCAAGCTCATTGTTCCCTGTTATTGGAATATGCACGTGATTCCCCCTTGACTTTGACTTTGACTCTGACCTAGTTGGCAAAGCTTCTGCCGCTGTTCCTTAGATAAAACTCTCCTAATTGTTGGGCTTCACTCGTGTACCTTCTTAGGTTTCCCTATCTTAATAAATAAGAGAGAGTGCTTAGGACCGGCCTATCTAAATAATTTTCCTAGGAAGTAAGGATTGGACATACGCTGACTTATATGCTATGAAAATTTAAAATGGAGAACCTAGTATACAGACCGTATGTTGGCTCAAATTAACACAGAACAGGCTGGACCTATCTAAAGGTGCCAGCCGGCAACCATACTGACTTTTTTCCTTTTTAATTCCAAGTTCAAATCTATCTTGATGTAACCTAACTGCCATGAATCCAGCTGGCCACTGACTCTTATTCACTTCCTAGTTCTAGGCCGAACAACAACTCTAGACTCTTACCAGGATACAGTCTCTTTCTTTAATATATATTTTACGGATACATATTTATACTTAGAACTTGGTCTCCTTTTAAAACTTTTATTCCCTAGACTAAGGTTTGAACCTAGTTATATTCGAGGTCAAGAGTCCCTTAAGGCTCAATTGGCCTTGAGGCTGGCTCGGCCTATAACCTTGGCCGCTAAGTTCAACCTCTCATAACTTGGGCTCTCCTAAGAGCTAAAGCATCAGTGTATAAACCTTAGGGCTAAACAGTTAAGTCATACAAGAACACATCCAAGCATGCACATGATTTCCAATCCTAAACTAAGGTTCTAAGTTACAAGGGTTTTGGGTCGGGTTTACAATAGTCTTCTCATGATCACACTCCCTACATCATCCATGGGGTGCATGGCAGGACTGGATGTTTTGGTTGCTTCCCTAGGTCGTATGGATAGGAAAGTGTGTCATGAGTGGTTGGATAAACTACACGCTTAGTTGAGTCTAGTGGACCCACTGAGTAGCCAGCTAATCTCCCGAAAAGTGATCATGTGTTTGTGCTACATAGAGGTGTCGTAACCTATGTAGGGAAGTCTCTTTATACGGAGGATGCCTAATGCAAACGTAATTAAAATCATTTCCCATACTGAATTTCAAATTTCGCCCACCTAGCAAAAATCTTCCCCAGTGGGGTAGCCACTGTAAGGATTCACCTTTCCGAGGGTGCAATCCTATATGAATGGTTCAACTAACATATTTTTGCTGAGGTGTTTTATTTTGATTTTTATTATTATTATTTATTTGGAAAAGAGAGTTGACTGTTGCTCTTTTTTTTTCCCAAAAAAAAAGGGTGGAAATAATGGATTGAACTAAGAAGCTAGTTCTTGGTTTTAACCTAAGAATGGGTCGGTTCCTGGACTAAAATCAGGTCTAATTTTTCTTGGTCCTAATGTAGGGCAACGATGATTGCCTGATCAAGGAACCGACTGGTTCTTGGTCAGATTAGGACCCTTTTTCTTGGTCCAGATAGGGGCAAGTGAAGGGACAATAAAGGGATGAATTGGTTTAACTTCAAAAAGCTTTTCTAAAAGCCCTCATACATTACCTGGTGCGAGGGCTCATCTTAACTCCTTATTCTTGAACCGAGGATCGAAATACGAGGCCGAAGGTATGATGATGCAATGGGGTGCATTACATCACTGCCTGTCATCACTAACGACCTCTACTGTTTGAAATGGGAAATCTAAATCTTTGATTATGCTAGCATACAATCATGCAGACATTAGTAATATTTCATATGGAATCACATAAAAAGATACAATCTTTAGTCTAATGCAAAAATAGGTAAATAAATAATTTACAATGGTTGGGAACTACCTAAAAGATCACATCTTTATTAACTTATGAGAACACAATAAGCATGAAAGAGAAAACAAGAGGAGAATGATGAAATTTTTGCCTTCAGAATAACCCAGCTAATTACCTGGGAACCCAATGGAGTGGTTATGATGCTAACCTTAGATTAGAGACTCGGGACTCCAGTTAACTAGTAATAATTTAGTGAGGATCTCTCAAGTGATCTCTCAATAGCTATGGCCTCACCAATTGACTTTGTTCCCCCTTGATTGACTCCTCCTCCCTCTTTATAGGAGATAATTAGACAGACTCTACATAGGAAAACAATAGCAACTCCTAATCATATTAGGCTTAATAACTTTTCTAATGTTATTAGGAATCTGCCTTTAACTAGATGTGCCTGTGAAATTAGCACTAATAACCAAATTAGACTTGAATTCTAGAGAAAAGGGAGCAAAAAAAGGGGAAAACTGGGCCGACTCCTAGCTAAGGTGAACTGACCGACTCCCAGGCCCTATGGGCCTTGCTGAATCGAGCTACCTCTCCTCTAATTGGACTCTGATTACTATTTTTTTAACCATGTTATTTTAGCTAATCACCTTGTTGAGGCTTCGGGTTCATGATTATAGTAAATTCCATATCTTCCACCTTGTTCTCTCTTCTCCATATTGAATGTATATCAGACCATGCCCTTCTTAGTTCACTTCAAGCTTTCGTTTTTCTATTTCAAATGGTACAAAATTTAGGCCTCTGTGGGGGGAACTCATAAGTGCATTGGGCTCCAATACGTTGCCTTCAAACAACAAGTCGTTTCTCATCTTCCATAGCTCCCACACTATCACCATAAATCCTATTATTGGAGCTAGGTAATTGTTAATAGTATTTTAGGGCGTATAAGGAAAGGTTTCATCCTTTGGGACATTATTCGATAAAATCACCTATTAGCTAATTTAACTCATATCTAAACCAAGGGAAGCAGCAAATAGCTAAAACATTCAAATAAAGAGTTAGTCAAGAATGAATCCTAGGATAATCATGATTAGTATAACTAATCCAGAACAAAGTATGTAAACTAAAACAACAAAAACATGCTCCTAGTTACCAATAAACTAGCAAAACATCAAATTTAACAAAGAAATCATTACTTCTAACGAGCTAGAGTAGAGAGAGAAAGAAGGGTACCTCAAAACTTGGAATCCAACAGTGCAGGTTGGACCCTCATAATTGGAGTAAGAGAAATGAAATCATAGCTTGTTTCCACTTATTAAGCACTAATCTAACCCGTTACTAAGCCAAAAATCAGAACTTTGAAAATGGCTTTGAAACCCCAACCCAAAAATCTAAACTTTGAAAACGGCTTTGAAACCCAAAGATGAAGGAGAGAGAAAAAGCTTGAAATTTACATTCTTGATAGAAGAAATTAAGAGATTGAGACTGAACAAGGGAATAGGAAAATGATTAGCAGAGGAAAGCATTAATTTCAGTCAATAAACAATAAACGTATGTAAATTTGAGCATCAAAATAGTAAATCAAAATTAAACAAAGTCAGAGGTCGTTTACATGATAATAGAAAAAAGAGAGAAAAATTTATCAATCTTGAAATTGGCTAGAAATTAAGCTGAATCTACACTAATTTGGTCCTAAAATCCTAGGCTAAGCCTAAAAATGATACTTTATTCTACATATGGGGAGTAGGGAGTTTATATAGGCCTTAAGTCTACAAGTTTGGCATGGTCGTGCAATGTGGAACATGTAGACCATGCCAACTCCCTAGCATTCAATAATAATAGCATTCCTTATTTCTTCTCTAGTTTTTCTGATGGATTAATTCGGTCATGTTCCAATTATATCCTGAGTTGTCCTTGTAGGTAACTTCAAGTTCTCATGTGCAACTTTCAACATTTGTTGTACCCATTATCCACGTTGAGCAATTCTTTTTATTACCTACTGAAGGAAGAAGACACTAATAAACAATCGAGTTCAGGGATTGTTACAAGCTAAAATCTATTTGAAGTGAGGTGTAAACAAATACATTTTAAGCCCGAATAAATACCCCTATAATAAGACTTTGCTTGCACTTGAGCAAAATAAAACAAGACTACTAAAATTTAACTACTTTTGTAGGAATAATGGTTGTATTTAGCATGTATAATAAACCCTTTCGACCCTTTGGTTTCCCTAAGTGGACACGTGATGTGTTGTGAGGATTTGCAAATGATTTACCCATGAAATAATTACAAAAAAGAAACTCTTTTTGGATTTTACAAACATGGGATATATACGAGCATTGAGGATGTTATGTATACAATTCAAGTAAAAGAATCATACTGGCAACCAAGTCACCTAACTACGTACAAGTAGAGCATACAATAACGGATACCTAAGCCAAAAATGCACCCTTATTCCATTTTTACCCTCATAAAATATTATACAACAATATGTATGCCTAGGTGTGTCGTGCAAGAGTGTACCAATCCTTAATGACTTACTTGCTAATCTTGCCATAATACTATTCATTTTTGCATATTTGGCTTTTTTGCTCATTTATACGAGAGTTAATTGACCATTATGGTAAAAATAGACACATGCAAACCCATTTGATTCATTGTACTCACATTTCAGCCTTACCAATCCAAAGGATATTATTAGAATGTGTAAACCACTTACTTCATTGCCTTAACAGCGATGTACTCAAGAATGATCGTACATATTCAGAAGCGAATTAAGGAAATGAAATCTAGTTAGTGGCTTTGAACATAGGTGTTGGGTTTTCAACCTTTTTTTAAAAACATTTTTATAGCTAAAAATAATTATTTAATGGACACAATCTCTAATTCAACAAAAACATACACAAACCTGTAACACCATTAGGAGTACACCAAACTAAACAACACTAATAAGTATTCATAAAACAAATTACTCCATCAACAACCACACATATAACAAACCACGTAAAACACAGAAGCATTATCATAGCTATGTTGGCTTAATACATCCTAGATTTCACCTCCAAATTGATTACACAAAAACTCACTAACCTAACACACACAATTACATGTAGAAAGAAAGAAAAGAAGAAGAAGAAGAAAAGAAGAAGAAGAACGAAGAGCTAGAATGATCATACCAAGTTCAGTACTGACTGTACCCAAACTAATACCTCTACTCAAGATGCTTCCATGGTGAGGCAATAAGAGCATTAGCCATTCCTTTGCATTCAAACTTCAAATCACCGAACTTGGACTCCATCAAAGATATTAAGAGTTTATCATATGCTAACGCATCCATCTCGAAAGAGTGAATGCAAAAGCATTAGTAAAATACATCAATAATAGTTATTGCACTTAAGAATTTATCATCGACCTTAGAAAAATCAAAAGAGTGATCAAAGAAGGCGGTCTACATGATTTTTATAAGCAAGTACTCTAGGTAGGCGTGGTAAAGGTTAAGGGAGGGATTGTAACCTACAAAGCTACAAAGCTACCGAGGAACTTGTTATAAGACATCATTTTCATGATAAGCATGTCAAATAAGTGATCCACATGGACCAAATCTATACTAACATCATTACTCATAAAGTACTTAAGGGACTCAGAAAGTCATGCTTAGGGGAAGGAGGGTGGTGAACTAATAGGAGAAGTGCGGATGAGGTCAACATGGTTAAGTAACACATCAGCAACAAGATTAAGAGAAGGATGGCTCCTTATGCACAATCTCTTCACATAACTCGCGTTAGGGGTCTTCTCAACTATGCATTTCTTTTCAAAATTACAATCATACCATATACTACACCTATGATCATGCAACTAGCATCACTTTGATACTCCTCACCCTTACCAGGCTCTCTTAGAGAAGCTAGAGGAAGAGATGGATCAAGTATAAGAGGGACATCCTTCTGTGTGTCCAAGGATATGCTAGTCTGAATATGAGAAGCACATGTAAATAGATGTGAAGAAATATCATTCTAAGGTACTCTAATTCTTGTGTGTTAGACTATATAAATGCATTTAAAGACTTGATTTTCAACATTGTGACTTGGTGGACGACTCGTCCATTCCTATAGCCTAATCTATCCATGGCCTATGACCTAATCTTAAATGAGATGTCACTTTGTCTTCTCATTTTATACTACATAAGGCTTGCTATAAAGTGCTAGTAGTAAAAAACTGAATTAGCCTATTCCTATGAGGTGTTCCACCCTCCCGACTTGGCACCCCACCCAACTCGCCTCTAAAGCACCATAATTTTTGACAGTGCTTCTAATACAAACCCTCTAGTCTTCCAGTTTCCTCTAAATCACCCTTTTCTTCTACTGGATGTTGTATAGTGTTTAGTTGTCATAGGAGAGGTCATTATGCTTCTAAGTGTTCCTATCACACCCTTGCCTTAGAGCATGAGCTCATTGAATGTGAGGATGCAATGAAGCCTGAGGGGAGTTATGAGGATCATGTAGATGTCAAAAATAGTCTCCTTCATGCTGATGCTCATCTTGGTGTCGTCAGGTGTCTCTTGTCTAACCATTTTAAGTGATGAAAGGAAACATACCACCATCTTTTATAATCTTGTTAAGTGCAGTAACACTTTAATAAAAATGGTCAAAAGTGGGGGAAGCACCATGAGTGTTGCAGCCCAGTCAGCTGTTAAGTGTTGTAATCTAAAGATTGGGCCCCACCCTTTTTCCTTTAAGGTGGCTTCGGTATATTGGAGTATATATGATGGGATTCCATGAGATGTCATGCCCATAGATGTTGCTCAAATTTGATTAGGTTAGCATTGGTTGTATGATCTAAATGTCACTCATCGTAGTCGAAAAAATACCTACACCACTAGGTTATAGTGTAACAACAACCCTCTTAGTTCTTGTCGGCTTAAAGACTTGTTTTCTTGCCCAAGACTATAACCATCTTTGACCTCATCTTTGTCTGTGACTTCCTACACATTACCTTTAACCAAGGGAACCATCCCTCTTCTTCATCATAAGTCCTTTGAGTAATTAGCGGACTCTAACCAGTTCTATCTTACAAATTTGTAAGAGGGTTGTCCACTGACCGTATTGCCTTTCCTAACTTCCCTTCAAGTGACCCACCTTCCTAGGGCCTTCTAACTACGATTGCTGACCTACTTAAAGAATTTCCCAATGTTGTTCATGAGGAGCTTCCTAGTAAGCTATCTCTTCTTAGAGATATAAAACTTATTCTTGACTTAGTCCTCATTCCCAGTTCTCTAACCTTCCTCATCATAGGATGAATCCGACAGAGCTAGCACAATTGAATATATAGGTTTAGGAGCTATTATATAAGGGTTTGTCCATAATACTATGAGTCTTTGTGTGGTCCATACCTTACTGATGGAAAGGCCAATGAACTAAATTCACACTCAAGGAGAATGCAAGCTAAGCTAGAACAATCTAATTCTAATGCTTAAGTTCAATGGAATCTAAATGGGGGGGATGAGTTTGGATAGAACTAAACATGAATCATGGACACATTAATCACCACTAAGACCAAGATTAGGGCCCCTTAGCTTGATTAAGATACCAAAACACCATTTAAACAAGTTTAGGGCTTCACTTGATCACGACTCTAATAGGCCTAATTAGAGATAAGCAAGTTAAGTATTCAGTTTTCAAGGAGCAATGCTCTCTTTTCTCTCTTACAAAATGTGTAATCTGGTTACAAAAGTCATGTTTATAGCCCCCTATACCCTAGCAAGCAAGTACACAAGCTGTTAAAGTAAAAGGGAAGGGGTTCCTTCAAGATTATGAAACCTCCTAATCTTACTTAGTTCACGGTTTAAGCTAACCCGTGAAATACTAAACTAGTCCCTAGCATAATCCTTGCTAATTGCAAAATTTAAGTCCAATTAATCATTATTATTAAACTTAAACTCAATATTAATCAAGTACTTAAGCGAGTAAGTAGCTGCCATCAAGTGGGAGAAAAGGAGTGACATGACTGGTTGCTTTTTACTTTCTGGCTGACCAATGGGAATGTTATGCTTTTCCTTCCTTGTTCCTCATTGGTTCTTCAATTGGTTGCTACATGATTGTGCCTAAAACTCCTTTAACTGCCATATCATGCTGCTTGGATAAGATTGGATTGTTGGAAAGACATCAACCACCAAATGCACCACATAGATGCAACAGTGTAGTTTCAGGCAACATTTGGACACCGCATATTCTATGTAAAATGTGGGCCTGATTTGGATTGCCACATACGGTTGGAAAGCTCTGGATGTCTCCTAAGTCCTCCAACTAGAATCACACATGTATGACTTGATTTTCCTGTCCAAAATCTTAGAAAACTTAGACTTGTCTAAACCGGATTCCAGCCTACATAGTTTACAAAAATGACCTAGTTCTTTAACTTTCACTTGACTTAACTTGAATTTATTGATTGGACTAGGTGGATAACATCTTGGGGATCCAATATATGCGAAGCATTAGGACTTAAACCTTATGGAGGCCTAAGTAATCAAGAAAACAAAATCGGGCTTGAAATCAGCCTTGAACCCAGATGCATCTGTTTATGTCCTTTGCAAAATTTGAGCCATCCCTTGAACTTTGGATGTTGATTTTGGACTCGCTGGACTTAGTTGGTCATCCTTAATGTCTTGGCTAGGTAGGACTTTGTCATCCTGCTCTTGTTGAAAAGATTTGATCCTCAAATATGCTAGGAAGTCATCTGAAAGGTATGGGCTCAAATATACCACATTGAATGTGGCTGAAACTCTATAATTTCTTAGTAAATTAACCTCATAGGTAGTGTCATTTACCCTCTCCAAAACCTCAAATGGACCTTTAACTCTTTGTATTAATTTGTTCTTTCTCTTAGAAGGAAAATGTTCCTTCCTTAGGTGTATCCATACGAGGTCTCTAGGTCAAAAAACCATCTTCTTCCTATGCTTGTTAGCTTGGGCTTGATATGATGCATTGGTCTTCTCTATTCTACCCTTCACTAACTCATGGAGCTTATGAATCTCCTTTACTCTTGCTGTTGCATCTGCAATTGGTTTCTGGTCTAAGGGTCGTGGAGTGAGATCAAGTGGGCTAAGGGGATCAATACCATAGACCTCTTTGAAGGGGGATAAAGCAGTAGCCTTGCTTGGTGCTTTGTTGTAAGCAAACTCAGCATGTGGCAAGAGTGGATCCCAAGCTTTGGTATGAGGTTTAATCAAAGCACTTAGGAGAGGGCCTAGGGTTCGATTAGTCACCTTGGTTTGCCCATCAGTTTAGGGATGACAAGTGGTACTATGCATGAGTTTAGTTCCAAGTTTCCTCCATCAGGTAATCCATAAATGACTTCGAAACTTTGTATCCTTATCAGAAATAATGGCCTTATGGATAGTATGTAATCTGGTTACCTCCTTTAGGTATAACTCTGCAATGTGTGTAGCATCATTTGTTTTGTTGTATGGTATAAAATGTGCATCTTTGAAAACCTATCTACCACCACAAAGATTGAATCTTTGTTCCTTTGGGTTTTAGGCAAACCCAGAATGAAATCCATGCTTACATGCACCGAATGTAACATCTGTATTGGAAGGGGTGTGTATAAGCCATGGGGATGGGAGTAACTCTTGGAAACTTAGCACGTTCCACATCTCCTTAGGATGTCTTGAACATCAATCTCATTCCTGGCTAGTAGTAGTGTTCCCTTAACATGATTAAGGTCTTGGAGTCTCTAAAATGACCAGCCAAAGAAGCACCACGCACCTCTCTAATCAAGATCTCAAGGGTGCTGCACTTTGGGATACATAGCCGTGTACCCTTAAACAAAAAGCCCTCTTGGACTAAGAAATCTCCCTTGGGGCGCTTTTGGCACAAGAACACAAGCATTTAACTGAAACAAAAGGAGATACCTCCTGGACAATGTATCGGCTCCTTGATTGATTTTTCCTGACTTATGCTTGATAGTGAAATGAAATGACTGGAGATACTCAACCCACTTTGCATGGCGTGAGTTTAACTTGTGTTGGCCTTGAATATACTTCGAAACCTCATGATCAGAATGTAAAATGAACTCACCGGCCACAAGATAATGGCTCTAGTGCTCTAAATATTGCACAATTGCGTAAAACTCTTTGTCATAGGTGGAATACTTTTGTCTTGAATTACACAGTTTCTCACTAAAGACTGCTAAAGGTTTACCTTCTTGAGTAAGAACACCACCTATTCCATCACCTAATGCATCACATTCAACTTTAAAGACTTTCTCAAAGCACGGCAAGGCTAGAACAAGTGGTTAACTTAGTCTTCTTTTCACTTGCTCAACGACCGCTTGAGCTTTAGGGGTCCGTTTGAATGATATACCCTTAATCACCTTGGTCATGGGAGCCATTATGGTGCTGAAGTTCCTAATAAACCTCATGTAAAAGGAAGCTAATCCATAAAAGCTTCGAACATCGTGTATGCTTTGGGGAAGAGGCTATGACCGAATAGCCTCTAACTTGCTCTCATATGCCTTTATGCCTTCACTAGAAATAATAAAACCTATGAATATGACCTCATGAGTGAAAAAGGTACATTTCTTAAGGTTACCATACAATCTCTCTCATTCAAGAACAAGCACAATCTGATTGAGGTGATCTTGATGCTCTTGCTTGCTCTTAGAGTAGATCATAATATCATCGAAGTAAACAACCACAAACTTTTCAATATGAGACGTGAATACTTGATTCATCAGCCTCATGAATGTGCGAGGAGCATGGGAAAGATCCAATGGCATAACAAGCCATTCATACAACCCTCATTTGGTCTTCAAAGCCATCTTCCATTCATCGCCCTCTCGGATTCTGACTTGGTAGTATCCACTTCGAAGATCGATCTCTGAAAACACCTTTGAGCCATGTAAGTCATCGAGCATGTCCTCAAGCCTAGGTATGGGATACCTATACTTGATAGTGATTTTGTCTATGACTCTGCTATCCAGACACATACGTTGGCTGCCATCCTTCTTAGGAACCAATAGGGCGGGCATGTCACAAGGGCTTAAAGACTTACGTACAAGCCCTTTTGACATTAGTTCCTCCACTTGCTTTTGAAGCTCCATGGTTTCCTTAGGATTAATTGTTGAATTCCAAGAGTACACAACCACAAGAGGGGGGGTGAATTATGGTGGTCGATTTTCGCCTAATAACTGACAAACAACCGTAGCACTTGATTGCAGAGATTGTTTGTAAATCACAAACAACCTTACGCCTTGTTTGTAGCGGTTGTTCTCAATTGATTCAGTAGCGAAATTCAAAGTAATAAATGCGGAAATAAAGCACACACAATTTTTACGTGGAAAACACCTCTAGCCCAACTGAGGTGTGAAAAACCACGACCTACCTCGTGTAGGATTTAACCACTTCACTAACGGGCTGAAAACGTTACAAAAGCAACACTCCTTGTTACAACTTGTAACCCACGTAACCTTCTTCCCTAAGACAGGTTACACCACGTCCAATCTCACCAGATAGGACACGTCCAAAGTCCACACGACTGAGGACACACTCACTCACTTTCTGTTCTGAGAACAGGGGTACAAAACACCTTACTGGGGTGCTTCTGACTTAAGCAGATGTAAGGTACAATGAAGTCCTATTATGCCAAGAAATTGAAAGCTCAGTTAAGCACAATCTTCTCACAGTTTTTCTCTTTGAAATTCAGCTCTAAAAATCTCTTACTTCTTTGTAAAAACCGGATTGTCAAATGGGAGAGAGAATTTCAATATTTAAACGCACAACCCAACGGCTATTCTTTTCAAAAGATAGGGAAAATCCTCTATTTTTAGTCGCTTAGAAGATTCACCAAAGATTTCCAACGGCTAAGAGAGGAGAGAAGATTTTCTTAAAATATCTTGGCCGAGTAATCTAGCTTGAAAAGGATAAAATCTTGATTTATCCCAAATTCAATCAAGACCTAAAAATAAGGGATAAGAATCTTTCAAGAGAAATCTTTAGCAAAAACGGTTTTGCAATTTTTTTTTTTTCAAAATTCAAAACAAATCTTTTTAGATCTGGCAGCCAACCGAAGCAAATTTCCAGATAAGACTGATGTAGCTGCTGTAGTTTTTGAGAACACCCTAGGCACCCTATTTGCAGGGTTGTTTGGAAATGGTGTCCCAAAGCAACTTTTCGAAAACCGTTTTCAAGAAGTGCTAAAAATGATACTTTCAAGATTGGCATATTAACAAGAGTCTAAAAGATAAAAACTAAATTAACCAAGACTCCTTGTAAGAATTAGTTGTCTTGTCAAGAGTGCATATGCTGTTCCAAAACACCTTGGTCACCTTGATTCCTTGGGTGATCTTGTGTAGCTGAACGTTCCTCAAGACTTAAACCATGTGTTGTTTGCTGATCTTGTGTCACTGAAGCTCGGAACCTGTTCCTAAGACTTGTTCTCAACATTTAGCCACCAGGTTAATAAAATATCACAAACAGCGGTGTAGGAACAACGGTGTATTAGGCCCTGTTTGGAGAGCTTGTTTGGAACAACATTACTTAGACAAATATGTTACTCTTGGATTTGTTATCATCAAAACTAAATATATTCAACAAATTCCCCCTTTTTGATGACGACAAACCAAGTGACCATATTGACAAAATTAAAAAGCTTGACAACGTTTAATGCTGATAGAGATCCTCTTGGTGCTAGGTCATAGAGCACGTCATATGGTTTTATTCATATGGTCTTATTACCCCTTTTGGCATCATTAAAAAGCATAAACAACAGTATGAATGCAAGAAAAGAAATATAGAGCATAAGGTGCAAGAAGCATCATTAAGGAGATATTGCATTAAAAACAGTACAATGCCAAAAACGAAGATGGGAGGAGGAGACAAGAGAACAGCCTAGAGAATCAGGTTGCAGGGGGTGGTCTCGTTTGCAGAGGAGGAATGCTGGGGGCAAGAATGGAGAGAAGGGCAAGCAATTCCTCATGGCGTTTGGCGGAGAGGGCTTGCTCCTCAGCAAGAGCAGCCTTGACAGCTGAGAGCTCATCCTTGAGGCGAGCATTGTCCTCAAAAACAGCCTCAAGTTTGATGGAAGGTTGCCCAGAAACAGGTGGTCGAGGTGGTCGACGACCCTGTTTAGAGACTGACCCTTCGCCAACCTCATAGCCACACCCGAGCAGAGTGTCAATCCCAATCTCATCAACGACTTGGGCCTCCACTCGCCGTGTAAGCATTATCCCAAGGTGCTCAAACACCCTTGTCAGCAGAAACCCATATCCAAGATCATGGGCTCGGGTGGTGTTCGCAATTCGCCCTATGTGGCGAATCATGATTGCAGGGAGGTTGATTGGTTCCTCCCGATCCAGTAAGTCCATCAGGCATTGATCGAGGGCATCAGCTGAGTTTCGCCCTTGACCTCGCGGAATTATGTTCTTGATAGTGAACATAAACAATAGTTGGTGCAGGAAGGTCATTTCACCCTTCTTAACAGAGAGGGGTGTTCTCAGGCCCTATTTTTAACTGAGGCGTTGGGACACCTCTAGGGGCCTGGCTGTTTCTAGGGCTGTTTTGTCTTCCCTCACATACACGTCAAAGCCTTGGGAGGGTACTCCCAAAATGTTCCCAAGTGTGGGCGCATCAACCTTAATGCATTGCCCATTCACAAAACTAGTCACCACCCCTTCGGTGACACTGCAGTTGGCGTAAAACTCAGCCAACTCAGGCACAGAACACCCCAGCTGGGTGTTTGCAAACAAGTCGAGCCAGCCTTGAGTGCGTAACTTGGTCAGGAACACCCCCAAACCCTGTTCCTCGAAAAAGCTTACATTCACTATCTTCCTCCTGACGACATTGCGCTTAAGCAACTGCGCATGTTTGTCAGACATAGGAGAGGGAGTGAACTGCTTTGGGCATTTGGGGGCAGGAACAGAGGTGGTAGCTTCTGGTAGGGGGGCTGTTCTGGACTTTCGCTTGAGGGGTGTTTTTGCAGGAGAGGGCTTCACAGCAGGTTTAGTGGTTGATTTCGGAGGGGCTTGTTCTTCAGAGGACTCGGAGAACACCGATGTCCCCTATTTGAAGGTGGTGTTCTCAGAGTCAGAACTCGAGAACCCTTCGGTAGAAGAGGAGGAAATCTCCTCGATGACAGGAGCAGAGGGTTTGGAGATACGGTGAGAGGATTGAAAAGCTATTCTCGCAGATTTGCGAGAAGGCTTGGAGGATTGTGGAGAAGAGGGAGTTTGAGAGGGCTGAGACCTTGGTTGTGGCCTTGTTCTTGGCGTTCTGCTACGCCTGGCCACTATTTTCACCCTTTTCCTTTTCTCTCCAGTTTGAGCGACCGGAGTGGGGGTTTCAGCCTCAGGGAGAGAATCCTTCTCTAAACTCTCCTCTGATGTCTCATTCGACTTCCCTTGGAAGTCGACATTCAGATCCTCCACATACACACCTTCGACAGAGGCAGCCCCTGTTTCTGTCGCTGTGTCAGGAAACAACCCAGAAGAACAGGGCTCAAAATTAAACCCTTCAGGGGTTTCCAAGAGTTGGTCTTGAGACCCCGATAGTGTACCCTCTGACTCGACTTTAATGGGACAAGCAATTGTTCCTACAAGGAACACCAATTCCCTTCCACACTCGAAGGGAATATCATCCATCCCCATTCCCACTGATTATAGGGACAAGCTTTTCAGGAATTTGAAAGGCTTGTACAGGATTGGGCGAGGGGGAGCAGGGATTGAGGACGCAAGAACGAGGGCTTTTAATTGAGAGGAGTTGTTGGGAGCCATTGTTGCTAGAAGAGAGAGATTAGAGTTTAAGGTTGTTGCAGGGTTTTCAGGTTTTGCTTGTGTACGAGATGAATGGCAGAACTGAGAACAGGGCATATAAAGAGAGAGAGAGAGAGCACCCAAAATCTTTAGAAGATTTCTCGGTTTGCAACGGGTGTGAGCATTAAAAGCTTGTGCCTTGGGAAGGAAAGAAAACACATCGAGCAACCAAGGGGCGTACCTGTTCTCTTCGTTATGCCTGTTCTTTGCCTTCTGATCTTGATTGGACTAAGGCGGCTCCAATACATCCCCTTATGCTGCACAAAGTGGATAAGTAGAGACAAAATGCACGCAATTTGAGTGTATGCAATCACATCCGTTGTTAATAAGATTTGCAAATAGGGGGAGAGAACAGGGTGTTAAAGGTTGATCTTACCAAACCCAGTTCATGTTCTGGAAACAGGTATCTCAGGGTATTCTCACCAACCCTAGTTCCAGTCTATTTCTCTCAAATTGATCTCTAGCTAGTGCCTTAGTGAATATATCAGCAATTTGATTTTCCGTTGTGCAAAAATTCATAGAGATTAAACCCTTTTCAACATTATCTCTCAAGAAATGATGTCGAATGTCAATATGCTTTGTTCTTTTATGTTGACATGGATTTTTGGCAATGTTAATTGCACTTGTGTTATCACAAAAAATAGGAATGCATCCAGTGTCAACACAAAAGTCCTTAAGCTGTTGCCTTATCCACAACAGTTGAGCACAACATGAAGCTACTGCAACATATTCAGCTTCTGCTGTGGACATGGCAACTGAATGTTGCTTCTTGGTAGCCCAAGATACCAAACAAGGTCCAAGAAAGTGAGCCATACCTGAGGTACTCTTTCTATCAACTAGGAATCCAGCATAGTCAGCATCAGCATATCCAACAAGATCAAAATTGCAACCTCTAGGATACCATAAGGCTAAATTAGGTGTATGTTTCAAATATCTTAGTATCCGTTTCACAGCCTTAAGATGAGTTTTTTTAGGATTAGACTGAAAATGGGCACATAAAACAACACTAAAAACAATATCTGGTCTACTAGCGGTTAGGTATAGGAGTGACCCAATCATGCCCTTATAGAGTTTCTCCTCAACTGAGGGACTCCCATCATCCATAACCAACCTGGTTGAAGGAGAAATAGGAGTGTCTACAGGTTTGGCCAACTCCATCCCAAAACGCTTAAGTAGCTCCTTGATATGCTTTTGTTGATGGATCATGGTGTCGTTTGGAGTTTACTTGATTTGTAAGCCTAGGAAAAAGTTAAGCTCACCCATCATGCTCATCTCAAACTCACTCCTCATCATATTTGAAAATTCATTGCATAAATCATGATGAGTTGCACCAAATATAATGTCATCAACATATATTTGGACAATCAATAAATGTTCCCCTTAGATTTTAGAAACAAGGTATTGTCTACCTTGCCTCTTCTAAAATCATTTTCAATTAAAAAACTTGACAACCGTTCGTACCAAGCTCTAGGAGCTTGTTTTAGGCCATAAAGAGCTTTGTCAAGTTTGAAAACATGGTTAGGAAATTCACTGTTTTCAAAACCAGGGGGTTGTTTGACATACACCTCTTCTTTAAGGTATCCATTGAGGAATGCACTTTTCACGTCCATTTGATATAGCTTGATTTCCATATGAGCTGCAAAGGCTATTAAGATTCGAATAGCCTCAATTCTAGCAACTGGTGCAAAGGTTTCTTCATAATCGATCCCTTCTTCTTGATTATACCCTTGAACAACCAGCCGTGCCTTGTTCCTAGTGACTGTTCCTGACTCATCCAGTTTGTTTCGGAACACCCACTTGGTTCCAATGATTGTTCTCTCTGCAGGTTTAGGTACAAGGTGCCATACTTTGTTTCTTTCAAATTGATGGAGCTCTTCTTGCATTGCCGTGACCCAATCTGAATCTGCAAGAGCTTCATTCACACTCTTTGGCTCAATATTAGAGAGAAAAGCATAGAAAGCACAGAAATTCTTAAGCTTAGACCTAGTTTGCACTCCACTGTTAATATCAGACAGAATTTGATCAAGGGGGTGCGAACTATGGTACTTCCATGGTCGTGGAGTAAGAGGATCCACAGACCCATGCTCTACTCTAGTCGTAATATCAAGCTTACGATCATCTCCTGAGCCTGTTTCTGCACCTGTTTGTAAGCCTGTTCCTGAAGAACATGGTCCCGAACAGGGTTCAACGGTGTTTCCCCCAGTTTGGTGTTCACCTTGCCTGCTGTTCTGAGGAACACCTTCAGGAGTTGTTTTCTCCATGGTGTTCTTACCTCGTTTATCTTGGAGCAACACTTCTTTTCGAACAAGACCTAATTCAAGTTCATCTTCCTGTGCATCATTCTCACTCAACAAGTTAGATTCATCAAAAAGCACATGCACACTTTCCTCAACACACAAGGTCCTTTTGTTAAAGACTTTGTATGCCTTGCTGTGAGAAGAATAGCCAAGAAATATTGCCTCATCACTCCTAGGGTCAAACTTTCCTAAGGCATCCTTCCCATTATTATGCATACAAAACACCTACAACCAAATGTTCTTAGGTGCGTAATATTGGGTTTTCTGCCCTTGAAAAGTTCATAAGGAGTTTTGTTCAAAATGGGTCTGATCATGTATCTATTTATAATATAACATGAGGTGTTCAATGCTTCTGCCCAGAAACACCTAGGAAGCCCACTAGCAATAAGCATTGTTCTGGACATGTCTTCTAGGGTGCGATTTTTGCACTCAACCACCCCATTTTGTTAGGGTGTTCTTGGAGCTGAGAAGTTATGATCAACACCATGTTCATTACAATAGTTGATAAAACTTGCATTTTCAAACTCAGTTCCATGATCAGATCTCAAGCTAATTAAGGAGTGTCCTACTCTCTTTTCAACCTTTTTGAGAAAGGCAATAAAATTCTCAAAGGTTTCATCTTTGGATGCCAAAAACAAGGTCCAAGTAAATCGAGAGTAATCATCCACTACAACAAGCACATACTTTTTCCCACCTCTACTAGTTATCCTCATGGGACCACACAAATCAATGTGTAATAATTCTAGAGGTCGGGTAGTGCTTACACATTTTTTCGATTTAAAAGAAGATCTGACTTGTTTGCCTTTTGCACAAGCTTCACATACCTTGTCATCATTAAATTTGATGGAAGGTAGTCCAATAACCAGGTCTTTTGAAACAAGTTTGTTTAAAAGAGTAAGGCTTGCATGACCTAGTCTCTTGTGCCAGAGCATTATGTCATCATTCACAGCACTCAAACAAGTCAGGTTGTTTTGGGGAAGAGTGGAAATACATACTTTGTAAACATTTTTGTGTCGCTTCCCCCTTAATACGACATCTCCTGTGTTGACATTGACAACCAAGCAATGTGTTCGTGAGAACACCACTAGGTTGTTCTTGTCACACAGTTGGGACACACTTAGTAAATTATGCTTTAAACCATTAACTAAGTGCACATTATCAATTGAGTGGGAGAGAGTTTTACCAATGCTACCTACACCGACAATTGTCCCAGACTTGTCGTTGCCAAAAGCCACGCTCCCACCGGTTGAAGCTGTAAGTGAGAGAAAGTTTGATTTTTCTTCAGTCATATGCCGCGAACACCCACTATCAACATACCACAGCTGCCTGTTTTCAAGGTTGTTTTCTGATATGTTTGACAGGGTGTTTCTTACCCTGTTTGCTGGGTTGTTTGTGGGGTTGTTCTCTCTCACTTCAGCCTGCAAAACAAATCACAGGTTAGTTTTGGGAACCCAGATCCACTTGGGTCCCATTTTTTTAGACAAGTAAAGCTCATCTTTTCTAATCCAGATTTGTTTCACATACCTTTCATTTTTTTCAATGACATACCTTCTCAGAGGACATGAATATCGATAGTGACCAGTTTTACCACAATGAAAGCAAACAATGTTTTCAGGTAATCCCACATACTTTCTATGAATTGGGTAAACTGTTCGTTTAGGCTTATATCCAAGTCCCTTTTTGTTTCGACTGTGGTGAGTGTTTAACCAATCAAGGGCTTGTGAGGACTTGTTCCAGCGCTTGGTTGTGATAAGCTCGGTTTCCAGTTTTTCTATATTAGCATGCAAACCCTTGTTCTCCCTGAGCAAGGACTCAACCATTCCTTCCACCTCAAAGAGTTTTTCCTCCATTCGAGAATAATCTCCTTCTTTTATAAAGAGGTTTTCTTTGAGCGTATTAATATTTTCATGTAAGCCCAGTTTTTCATTTTTAAGGATCTCATTTTCTAGTTCTAGGTCTCGGACATCTCGTTTCAATTCAGCACAAGTATCCATCAAGGTATACAAAAGTTCTTCGAGAGTTGCTTTATTGAGACCACGTACCTTGTTCTTGAGATCAGTAAGACTGTTTGTTGATTCATCATCTGAATCCGTGTCACTTTGTGCCATGAGAGCTACAGCACCTTCATCAGTTTTAGACTCACCTTTATCCTCAGAGGAATCTCTCCAGGCAGCAAGCATAGCCTTCGAGAATCGTCTCCCAGAACTGCTTGCAGCTTGTTTTCTACCTTGTTTCCTGGGGTGTTCTTGCTCTTGCTCTTCTCGAAGTAGTGGACAGTTCTTCACAATGTGATCTGGTTTGCCACACTTGAAACACCCTGTGAACTGTTCTCGGGGGTGTTTCTGGACTTACTGAAGTCTTTTCTTTTGCTGTTTTCTTTGACCTTTTTGAAGAATTTCTTGAACTTTCTTGTCATTAAGGCCATCTCTTCATCCTCAAGGTCAGAGTCATCATCCTCTTGTGCTTTCAAGGCAAGCCCACGATCCTTCTTCTGCTCCTCTTTTTGTTGTGAGTTCTTTCTGAGTTCATAGGTTTGAAGATTGCCAATCAACTCGTCGAGGGTGATCTTGTTCATGTCTTTAGCTTCTTGCATGGCTGTCACCTTCGCTTCCTAAGACCGAGGCAAAATCCTTTGAATCTTCCTCACCAGCTCTTCTGTGGTGAAGGATTTTCCCAGGGATTTTAGCTCGTTTGTTATGTGGGTGAAGCATGTGTACATATCCATCACGTTCTCACGATCACCCATATCAAACAACGCATATTGCCTCATAAGTAGCTCAATACGTGATTGTTTGACTTGACTTGTTCCTTCATGAGCTACTTGGAGGGCATTCCATATCTCCTGAGCTGACTCACACTCCGAGATACATGTATATTCATCTGGACCTAGGCCAAAATATAATAGCTTCTTGGCCTTGGCATTCTTTTCCATTTTCTTATAGTCTTCACCATCAAACTCTATGGGTTCCTTGGGAACCTTCTTACCATCTTCAAGCACCTTGGTGGGAACAAGGGGCCCGTTCTTGATGAGCATCCATAATTCATAATCTTCTGCCTGAATATAGTTCTCCATCCTATTCTTCCACCAACTATAATGTTGGCCGTTGAAATAGGGTGGATGAGTAATGGATTGCCCTTCAAGGATTCCTTGTGGTGTACTCATCTTCAGAATCTCTCAAGGTGTTAGCCCTTTTGAGAGAACCCACTCTGATACCACTTGTTGAATTCCAAGAGTACACAACCACAAGAGGGGGGTGAATTGTGGTGGTCGATTTTCGCCTAATAACTGACAAACAACCATAGCACTTGATTGCAGAGATTGTTTGTAAATCACAAACAACCTTGCGCCTTGTTTGTAGTGGTTGTTCTCAATTGATTCAGTAGCGAAATTCATAGTAATAAATGCGGAAATAAAGCACACACAATTTTTACGTGGAAAACACCTCTAGCCCAACTGAGGTGTGAAAAACCACGACCTACCTCGTGTAGGATTTAACCACTTCACTAACGGGCTGAAAACGTTACAAAAGCAACACTCCTTGTTATAACTTGTAACCCACGTAACCTTCTTCCTTAAGACAGGTTACACCATATCCAATCTCACCAGATAGAACACGTCCAAAGTCCACACGACTGAGGACACACTCACTCACTTTCTGTTCTGAGAACAGGGGTACAAAACACTTTACTGGGGTGCTTCTGACTTAAGCAGATGTAAGGTACAATGAAGTCCTATTATGCCAAGAAATTGAAAGCTCAGTTAAGCACAATCTTCTCACGGTTTTTCTCTTTGAAATTCAGCTCTAAAAATCTCTTACTTCTTTGTAAAAACCGGATTGTCAAATGGGAGAGAGAATTTCAATATTTAAACGCACAACCCAACGGCTATTCTTTTCAAAAGATAGGGAAAATCCTCTATTTTTAGTCGCTTAGAAGATTCACCAAAGATTTCCAACGGCTAAGTGAGGAGAGAAGATTTTCTTAAAATATCTTGGCCGAGTAATCTAGCTTGAAAAGGATAAAATCTTGATTTATCCCAAATTCAATCAAGACCTAAAAATAAGGGATAAGAATCTTTCAAGAGAAATCTTTAGCAAAAACGGTTTTGCAATTTTTTTTTTCAAATTCAAAACAAATCTTTTTAGATCTGGCAGCCAACCGAAGCAAATTTCCAGATAAGACTGATGTAGCTGCTGTAGTTTTTGAGAACACCCTAGGCACCCTGTTTGCAGGGTTATTTGGAAATGGTGTCCCAAAGCAACTTTTCGAAAACCGTTTTCAAGAAGTGCTAAAAATGATACTTTCAAGATTGGCATATTAACAAGAGTCTAAAAGATAAAAACTAAATTAACCAAGACTCCTTGTAAGAATTAGTTGTCTTGTCAAGAGTGAATATACTGCTCCAAAACACCTTGGTCACCTTGATTTCTTGGGTGATCTTGTATAGCTGAATGTTCCTCAAGACTTAAACCATGTGTTGTTTGCTGATCTTGTGTCACTGAAGCTCGGAACCTGTTCCTAAGACTTGTTCTCAACATTTAGCCACCAGGTTAATAAAATATCACAAACAGCGGTGTAGGAACAACGGTGTATTAGGCCCTGTTTGGAAAGCTTGTTTGGAACAACATTACTTAGACAAATATGTTACTCTTGAATTTGTTATCATCAAAACTAAATATATTCAACAAATGGTATCAGAGCCATGGACCCGACCCGATGTGCCAGGGAGGACGCTGGGCCCCTGGGAGGGGGGTGGATGAAGGTATCCCACATCGGGAGTTGAGGAGAACGAACCACGTCTTACAAGCGTGGGGAAACCTCAACCCATTGAGGCGCCTTTTGAGGGCAAAACCGTGAGGGCAGGGATGGTGGTAGCGTCCCGCCTGCCCAAAGCGGACAATACCTCGATGGCGGGTGGTCGTGGGCTGTTACATTAATCCTATATGCTGGCTTGTTTAGAAGGACAGAACCTGGAATAAGATCAATACGATGCTGGATATCTCTTTTAAGAGGCAAACCCGTTGGTATCTCCTCCGAAAATAAGTGACAGAATTTGTGTATCAATGAAATGGCAATCTGGTGGCTTGGTAGGGAAGTTTCTGGTTCCTCTTGGATGTTCAAGATCCATTCTTTAAAATCCTTAAACTCATGGTATGATCTCCTTAAAAGTGGTTCACTAAGGGTTAGTAAACAACCAGAATGCTCGGCTTCTGTTGGGGTTTGCTTTTGTAGAGCTCGGATGTTGATAAAGGAACTAGGGTGATCTTCTTTTCTCCTTTGGAAAAGGAGTATATATTCAGGAACCCATTGTGCATGACCTTTCTATCATACATCCAAGGCCTACATAATAAGATATGGCATGCATCTATGGGGATAAGATCACGCTACAACTTATCTTGGTAGTTCTTACCAATGGATAGAGATCAAGAAATGAGACACCGGGAGTTAACTTGTAACTCCTTGCTTTCGTTTAACCATTGGATGTTGTGAGGATAGGGGTAGGCCATAGGGCTTGCAAGCCTAGTTTCTCAATCATGCTAAGAGAAATTACATTAGCATAACTCTCTCTATCAATGATCAAGGAGCAAACCTTGTCTTGAACCGTGCACCGACTATGAAAGATATTCTCCCTTTGCTCGTCTTTGGTGCCCTTCTGGCCACTTAAAACTCTTCTCGATACCAACATCTCACCCTCATCTACTTCCTCCTCTACTTCCTCTAGTGTTTCCCTAAGGTTTCCTCAATTTCTCCCTTGTTTTTCTCCTCAATCTCTTCCTTTTCCTTGGCTTTCCATTCGGCTAAGGTAATCACCTTTTGGTTTGGGTAGTCTGCGGCTATGTGTCCTAATCCTTGGCACTTAAAGCACCTTCTTGTACTTATAGGGCTAGGATTGGGTTTATTTAGAGGTGGTTGGCTCTTTTGTAGAGCTTGGGTTCTTTCTGGGAATGATGGGGAAGGATTTGCGGGCTTAGGGGGTGGGTTAGAACTCCCCTTGTTAAATGGTGTGTTTCAGGGTGCAGGCTTACTGAACTCATGTTTAAAGAGCTGTTTGATCTTCTTTTGTTGCTCAACGTTGTGAGCTAGTACACATACTTCATCAAAGGGGGTGAATTATTGTAATTAAACTTTATAGCATACTTAGGATCAACGCCCCCAAATATCTAACCATAGTTTGCTGTTATGGTTGTTGAATATCACACTTGATCATGAGTTTCTCAAACTCATGTGTGTATTGTTAAACATTGAGGCTACCTTGTGTAAAATTATGGAGTAGAGAGTAACTATCTTGGATGTAGGTGGGTGGAAGAAACTAAGACTTAAGCTTTGCTTTCATCTTCTCCCAGGTCCGAATCTTACTTTTCCTATTCCTCACCCTTTTGGCACGAAGGCTAGTCCACCATAGGCAGCCATGCTTCCTTAGCCTAAGGGCCACCAGTTGACCTTCTTATCATCTGGAACGTCCTTGTACTCAAAGAGTCTCCCCTCCTTATGCATCCATTCTAAAAACTCATCTGGATCCAACTTGCCTTTAAATTCTGGAATCTTAACCCTAGAATCATTAGAGTTAGCTTGAAATCATGGCTCCATTTTGGTCCTCGACGCTAGTTCATGCTCATTGGATGAACTCAAGGGCTTCCTTGCTAGTTTTTCTTCTCTGTGGCTGTACCGGATTGACTCTTCGTTGATCTTTTGCTTCTGTTTCAGGAAGGTACCAAGTTGTTTTCTTAAGTACTCATTTTGAACCTTAACTTCTTCGCTAAAAACAGTAATATCATGATTTCTCTTCAAAATAGCTTCAACCTTCTCATCTAAACTTAAGCTAGTACTCACTGTGTAATCGGGTTACTTAGAACTGAAACGCAGTTTGTGTTTGGATTGTGTTTACGTTACAAATTTGGAAGTGTAGGGGTAAATACCAGGCCAAGAAAAAACTTAGCTCTGATACCAAATATGATGGAAAGGCTAATAAACTAAACTCACACTCAAGGAGAATGCAAGCTAAGCTAGAACAATCTGATTCTGATGCTTAAGTTCAATGGAATCTGAATGGAGGGAATGAGTTTGGATAGAACTAAACTTAAATCTTGGATATAGTAATCACCACCAAGACCAACGTTAGGGCCCCTAAGCTTGATTAAGAAATAAAAACACCACTTAAATAAGTTTAGGACTTCACTTGATCACCACTCTAATCAGCCTAATTAGCGACAAGCAAGTTAAGTATTCAATTTTCAAGGAGCAATGCTCTATTTTCTCTCTTTCAACGTGTAATTTGGTTACAAAACTCATGTTTATAGGCGATTATACCCTAGCAAGCAAGTGCACAAGCTGGTCAAGTAAAGGGGGAGGGGTTCCTACAAGATTAGGAAACCTCATAATCCTGCTTAGTTCATGGTTTAAGCTAACCTGTGAAACACTAAACTAACCCCTAGCTTAATCCTTACTAATTACAACCTTTTAGTCTAGTTAATCATTAGGATTAAACTTAAACTCAATACTAATCAAATACTTAAGCAAGTAAGCAGCTGTCATCAAGTGAGAGAAAAGGAGTGACATGACTTGTTGCTTTTTACTTTCCGGTTGACTAATGGGAAAGTTCAGCCTTTCCTTCCTTGTTCCTCATTGGTTCTTTAATTGGTTGCTCCATGATTGTGTCCAAGACTCCTTTAACTGCCATATCAAGCTGCTTGGACAAGATTGGATGGTTGGAACGACATCAACCACCAAATGCACCAATTAGGTGCAATCGGGCAGTTTCAAGCAGATTGCAGGCAACATTTGGACGCCACATATTCCATGTAAAAGGTGGGCATGATTTGGATTTCCATATATAGTTAGAAAGCTATGGATGTCTCCTGACTCCTCCAAGTGAAATCACACATTTATGACTTGATTTGCCTATCCAAAGCCTTAGAAAATGCAGATTGGTCTAAACCGGGGTCTAGCCCAGACGGTTTACAAAATTGACATCGTTCTTCAACTTCCACTTAACTTAACTTGAAATTATCAATTAGACCAGGTAGATAAAATCTTGGGGATCTAATATATGAAAAAAAATTTGGACTTAAACTTCATGGAGGCCTAAGTAATCAAGAACATAAAACTGGGCTTGAAATTAGCCTGGAACCTGGATGCTTCTGTTTGTGTCCTTTGCAAAATGTGAGCCATCATTTGCTTTAGACGTTGATTTTGGAGTCATTAGACTTGATTGCTCATCCTCAATGTTTGGCTAGGTAGGGCTCCATCATCCTACCCTTTTTGAAAAGATTTGATCCTCAAATATGCTATGTAGTCATCTCAACGGTATGGGCTCAAATCTGCCACTTTGAACATGTTTGAAACTCCATAATCTCTTAGTAAATTAACCTTGTAGGCATTGTCATGTACCCTCTCCAAAACCTTAAATGGACTTTCAGCTCTTGGCATTAATTTGTTCTTTCTCTTGGAAGGAAAACGTTCCTTCCTTAGGTGTATCCATACGAGATCTTTAGGTTGAAAAACCATTCTTTTTCTTATGTTTGTTAGCTTGGGCTTGATACGATGAACTGGTCTTCTCTATTCTGCCCTTAACTAACTCATGGACCTTCTAAATCTCCTCTACGCTTGTTGCTGCATCCGCACTTGGTTTTTGGTCTAAGGGTCGTAGAGTGAGATTAAGTGGGTGTAACAGCCCAGCTTCTTTCCCGCTTGTGATATTGTCTGCTTTGGGCCCTCGGCCCTCACGGTTTTAAAACGCGCCATAAGGGTAAGGTATCCAGTCCCTTATAAGGAAGCCTTCGTTCGCCTCACCTGTCGATGTGGGACTGGCTCCTCAGTCGCACCCCCCTCTCAGGGGCTCGACGTCCTCGCGGGCACACCAACACGGGGCTGGCTCTAATACCACTGTAACAGCCCGGCACCTTTCCCAGTTGTGATATTGTCCGCTTTGGGCCCTCGGCCCTCACGATTTTAAAACACGTCACAAAGGTGAGGTATCTAGCCCCTTATAAGGAAGCCTTCGTTCGCCTCACCTGCCGATGTAGGACTGGTTCCCCGGTCGCACCCCCCCTCAGGTGCCCGGCGTCCTCGCGGGCACACCGACACAAGGTTGGCTCTTATACCATTGCAACAGCCCAGCGCCTTTCCTGCTTGTGATATTGTCCGCTTTGGGCCCTCGGCCCTCATGGTTTTAAAACACGTCACAATGGTGAGGTATCCAGCCCCTTATAAGGAAGCCTTCGTTCGCCTCACCTGCCGATGTGGGACTGGTTCCCCGGTCGCAACCCCCTCAAGGGCCCGGCGTCCTCGTGGGCACACTGACACGAGGCTGGCTCCTACACCATTGTAACAGCCCAGCACCTTTCCCGCTTGTGATATTGTCCGCTTTGGGCCTTCGACTTTCATGGTTTTAAAACGCGTCACAATGGTGAGGTATCCAGCCCCTTATAAGGAAGCCTTCGCTTGCCTCACCGGCCGATGTGGGATTGGCCCCCCAGTCATACCAGGCGTCTTTATAAGGGGTTGGATACCTCACCCTTATGATGCGTTGTAAAATCGTGAGGACCGAGGGCCCAAAGCGGACAATATCACAAGCGAAAAAGGTGCTGGGCTTTTACAGTGGTATCAGAGCCAGCCCCGTATCGGTGTGCTCGCCAGGACGCCGGGCCCTTAAGAGGGCGGTGCGACTGGGGAGCCAGTCCCACATCGGCAGGTAAGGCGAACGAAGGCTTTCTTATAAGGGGTTGATACCTCACCCTTGTGACGCGTTTTAAAACCGTAAGGGCCGAGGACCCAAAGCGGATAATATCACAAGCGGGAAAGGTGCTCGGCTATTACAGTGGTATCAGAGCCAGCCTCGTGTCGGTGTGCCCGCGAGGACACCGGGCCCCAGAGAGGGGGTGCGACTAGGGAGCCAGTCCGACATTGGCAGGTGAGGCGAACAAAGGCTTCCTTATAAGGGGCTGGACACCTCACCCTTGTGACGCGTTTGAAAACCGTGAGGGCCGAGGGCCCAAAGCGGACAATATCACAAACGGGAAAGGCGCTGGGCTGTTACAGTGGGCTAAGGGGACCAATTCCGTAGACCACTTTGAAGGGGGATAGACCAGTAGCCTTGCTTGGTGACTTGTTTTAAGCAAACTCAGCATGTGGCAAGAGTAGATTCCAAGCTTTAGCATGAGGTTTAATCAAAGTCCTTAGGAGAGTACCTAGGGTTCGATTAGTCACCTCGGTTTGCCCATCAGTTTAGGGATGACAAGTGATACTATATATGAGTTTAGTGCCAAGTTTCTTCCATAAGGAAATCTAAAAATGACCTAAAAATTTGTATCCCTGCCAGAAACAATGGACTTAGGGATGCCAGGTACTCTGGTTACCTCTTTGAAGTATAACCCTGCAATGTGTACCGCATCATTTGTTTTGTTGCATGGTATAAAATGTGTTATCTTTGGAAACCTATCCACCACCACAAAGATTGGATCTTTGTTCCTTTGGGTTTTAGGCAAACCCAGAATGAAATTTATGCTTACATCCACCAAGGTAACGTTTATACTGGAAGGGGTGTGTAGAAGCGGTGGGAAGGGAGTGGCTCTTGGCAACTTGACACGTTCCACATCTCTATAGGATGTCTTGAACATCCTTCTCCATTCCTGGCTAGTAGTAGTGTTACCTTAATGTGATTAAGGTCTTGGACTCTTCCAAATGTCCAGCTAAAGAAGCACCATGCACCTCTAATCAAGAGCTCACGGGTGCTATACTTTGGGATACACAGCCGTGTACCCCTGAAGAAAAAGACCTTTTGACTAAGAAATCTCCCTTGGAGTGCTTTTGGCACACAGAACATAACTCCCTATGGTCTTTATCATCAGTGTATAAACTTTTTAGATGCTCAAACCCAAGAATATAAGCAACTAACTGAAATAGAGCTTGTTGATTGAATTTTCCTGACGTGTGCTTGATAGCGAAATGTAATGACTGGAGATACTCAACCCACCTTGCATGGCGTGAGTTTAACTTGTGTTGGCCTTGAATATACTTCAATGCCTCATGATTAGAATGCAAAATGAACTCATTGGCCATGAGATACTGACCACTGCTCTAAACATTGCACAATTGCATAAAACTCTTAATCATAGGTGGAATACTTTCATCTTGAATCACACAGTTTCTCACTAAAGAAGGCCAAAGGTTTACCTTCTTGAGTAAGAACACCGCCTATTCCAACACCAAATGCATCACATTCAACTTCAAAGACTTTCTTAAAGCACCGCAAGGTTAGAATGGGTGCTTGAGTTAGTCTTCTTTTCAACTTCTCAAAGGTAGCTTAGGCTTAGGTGTCCATTGGAATGATGTACCCTTAATCACCTCAGTCATGGGAGCCATTATGGTGGTGAAGTTCCTAATAAACCTGCAGTAAAAGGAAGATAATCCATGGAAGCTTCGAACATTGTGTTTACTTTGTGGAAGAGGCCATGACCGAATAGCCTCTAACTTGCTCTCATTTGCCTTTGTGCCTTCATTAGAAACAATATAAGCTAAAAATGTGACCTCATGAGTGAAAAAGATACAGTTCCTAAGGTTTCCATACAATCTCTCTCATTCAAGAACAAGCATAATCTGATTAGGGTGATCTTGATGCTCTTGCTTGCTCTTAGAATAGATTAGAATATCATCGAAGTAAAAAACCGCAAACTTTCCATTATAAGGCCTGAATACTTAATTCATCAGCCTCATAAATATGGTAGGAGCATTGGAATGACCAAATGGCATAACAAGACATTCCTACAACCCTCCTTTGGTCTTAAAAGCCATCTTCCATTCATCTCCCTGTCGAATTCTGATTTGGTAGTATCCACTTCGAAGGTCGATCTTTGAAAACACCTTTGAGCCATGTAACTCATCTAGCATATCCTCAAGCCTAGGTATGGGATACCTATACTTGATAGTGATTTTGGTTATGGCTCAACTATCCACACACATACGTTAGCAGCCATCCTTCTTAGGAACTAATAGGGTAGGCACGGTGCAAGGGCTTAAAGACTGACGTACAGGCCCTTTTGACATTACTTCCTCCACTTACCTTTGAATCTCTATGGTTTCCTTAGGATTCATCCTATATGCTAGCTTGTTTGGAAGGACAAAACCTGAGATAAGATCAATGTGGTGCTGGATATCTCTCTTAGGAGGTAAACCCGTAGGTATCTCCTCTGGAAACAAGTAATAGACATGGTGTATCAATGAAATGATAATAGGCTGGCACGGTAGGGGAGTTTTTGGTTCCTCTTAGATGTTTAAGATCCACTCTTTAAAAGCCCTAAACTCATGGTATGAGGCCTTTAAAGGTGGTTCACTAAGCGTTAGTAAACAACCAGAATGCTTGGGCTTCTTTTGGGGAGCTCGAATGGTGATAAAGGAACTAGGGTGATCTTCTTTCCTCCTTTGGAAAAGGAGTATGTATTCAGGAACCTATTGTGCATCACCTTCCTATCATACATCCAAGGCCTACCTAACAAGACGTGGAAAGCATCCATAGGGATAATATCACACCGTAACGCATCTCGGTAGTTCTCACGAATGGATAGAGAAATGAGACCCCGGGGTTAACTTGTAACCCCTTGCTTTGGTTTAACTATTGGATGTTGTAAGGATAGGGGTGGGGTGTGGCTTGCAAGCCTAGTTTCTCAACCATGCTAAGAGAAACTGCATTGGTATAACTCCCTCCGTCAATGATCAAGGAGCAAACCTTGTCTTGAACCATGCACCGAGTATGAAAGACATTCTCCCTCCATTTCTCCTTCATTTTCCTCCACAATCTCTTCCTCTTCCACGGCTTCCGATTTGGCTAAGGTAATCACCTTTCGGTTTGGGCAGTCCACGGTTATGTGTCCTAATCCTTGGCACTTAAAGCACCTTCTTGTACTCATGGGACTAGGATTGGGTCTGTCGAGAGGTGGTCGGCTCTTTTGTGGAGCTTGGTTCTTTTGGGAATGGTATGGAAGGATTTATGGGCTTAGAAGGTGGATTACAACTCCCCCGATTAAAGGGTGTGTTCCGGGGCAGAGGCTTACTGAACGCATGTTTAAAGGGCTATTTGATCTTCTTTTGTTGCTCAACCTTGTGAGCTAGCACACATACTTCATCAAAGGTGGTGAATCGTTACAATTCAACTACGTTAGCAAACTTAGGATTGATTCCCCCGAAGTATCTAACCATAGTTTGCTCTTCTGGTTGTTGAATATCACACTTGATCATGAGTTTCTCAAGCTCTCGTGCGTATTATTCAACATTGAGGCCACCTTCTGTAAGATTATGGAGCTGAGAGTAACTATCCTGGATATAGGTGGGTGGAAGAAACCGAGACTTAAGCTTTGCTTGCTTCTTCTCCCAAGTCCGAATCTTACTTTTCCTATTCCTCACCCTTTTGGCACAAAGGTTAGTCCACTAATGGGAGGCCTACTTCCTTAGCCTAAGGGCCAGCAGCTTGACCTTCTGGTCATCTGGAACGTCCTTGTACTCAAAGACTCTTTTTACCATGTGCATCCACTCTAAAAACTCATCTGGATCTAACTTGCCTTCAAATTTTAGAATCTCAACTCTAAAATCATTAGAGTTAGCTTGAAATCTTGGCTCCATTCTGGTCCTTCGTGCTAGTTCATCCTCACTAGATGAACTCAAGGGGTTACCTGCTCCTTCTTTTTATCTCTTGCTAAACCGGATTGGCGCTTCGTTGATCTTTTGCTTCTATTTTAAGAAGGTACCAAGTTGTTTCCTTAAGTACTCATTTTGAGCCTTAAGTTCTTGGTTAGAAATAGTAACATCATGTTTGTTCTTCAAAACAGCTTCAAGCTCCTTATCTAAACTCAAGCTAGTACTCATCGTGCAATCGGTTTACTTAGAACTGAAATGAGGTTCGTGTTTGGATTGTGTTTAGGGAACGAATCTGGAAGTGTGGGGGTGAATGCCGAGCCAAGGAGAAACTCAGGTTTGATACCAAATATGAGGCAAAGGCCAATAAACTAAACTCACACTCAAGGAGAATGCAAGCTAAGGAAGAACAATCCGATTCTAGTGCTTAAGTTCAATGGAATCTTATTAGAGCGAATGAGTTTAGATAGAGCTAAACTTAAATCTTGGATATAGTAATCACCACCAAGACTAAGATTAGGGCCCCTAAGCTTGATTAAGATATAAAAACATAACTTAAACAAGTTTAGGACTTCCCTTGATCGCCACTTTAATCGGCCTAATCAGAGATAAGCAAGTCAAGTATTTGGTTTTCAAGGAGCAATGCTCTCTTTTCTCTCTTTCAAAATGTGTCATCTGGTTACAAAAGTCATGTTTATAGCCCCTTATACCCTAGCAAGAAAGTACATAAGCTGGTCAAGTAAAAGGGGAGGGGTTCCTTCAAGATTGGGAAACCTCCTAATGTTGCTTAGTTCACGGTTTAAGCTTACCCGTGAAACACTAAACTAATCCCTAACTTAATCCTTACTAATTACAACCTTTGAGTCTAGTTAATCATTAGGATTAAACTTAAGCTCGATACTAATCAAGTACTTAAGTAAGTAAGCAGGTGCCATCAAGTGGGAGAAAAGGAGTCACATGACTGATTGCTTTTTACTTTCCGGCTGACCAATGGGAATGTTCTACCTTTCCTTCCTTGTTTCTGATTGGTTCTTCAATTGGTTGCACCATGATTGTTTCCAAGACTCCTTTAACTTCCATATCAATTTTCTTGGACAAGACTGGATGGTTGGAAAGATATCAATCACCAAATGCACCAATTAGGTGCAACCCGGCAGTTTCAGGCAGATTGCAGGGAATGTTACAATGCCGCATATTCTATGCAAAACGTGGGCATGATTTGGATTGCCACATGTGGTTGGAAAGCTTTGGATCTCTCCTAACTCTCCAAATGGAATCACATGTTTATGACTTGATTTACCTGTCTAAAACCTCAGAAAAATCATACTGGTCTAAACCGGGTTCTAGCCTATGCGGTTTGGAAAAATGACCTGGTTCTTTAACTTTCACTTGACTTAACTTGAATTTATCAATTAAACCAGGTATATAACATCTTGTGGATCCAAGATATGCAAACAATTAAAACTTGAACCTCATCAACCCCTAAGTAATCAAGAACACAAAATCGAGCTTGAAATCAGCCTTGAACTCGGATGCTTCTGTTTGTGTCCTTTGCAAAATGTGAGCCATCCTTTGAACTTTGGATGTTGATTTTGCACTCCTTGGACTTGATTGATCATCCTTAAGGTCTTGGTTAGGTAGAACTCCATCACTTACTTACCCATAAGAATGGTAGATCATGGAGGATGTGTGTTGATAGTAGAGTGATTAATAAGATGATGATCAAGTATAGGTTTCTCATCCTGAAGTTAGAGGATATGCTTAACTATCTTACAAGGGCTAGTTGGTTCTCTATGATAACCATGCAAAGTGATTATCACCACATTCGCATTAGGCTAGGAGAAGAATTAAAAAAACTACTTTTAAGACTCTGGATGGCTTATATGAGTAGAGGGTTATGCCTTTTGGGTTATCCAACATCCTAGCAACTTTATAAGACTTATGATTTGTGTTCTTCTGCCATTTATCAAGAAATTCCTAGTGGTCTATTTTGATGACATCTTAGGGTAGATAATTTTAGGATATAACACTTTAAACATCTTAGGCGACTTTTCTACTCACTTAGAGAAGCCAAATTTTTTGCTAAACTAAAGAAGTGCATATTCCTTTAACCTTAGGTCCTCTTGTTAGGGTTTATTGTTTATGCTTAAGGCATCTCTACTGATCTTGACACAATTACAGACATTAAAAAGTGGCACAAACCCAAAACCATTATTGAGGATAGGAGTTTCCATAGTCTTGCCTCCTTCTGCAGGAGATTCATTAGGCACTTTACCACTATTAGAACACCTATTACAGATTGCTTAAAGAGTTGGCCATTTTCGTGGACTCCTAAGGCATTATTTGCTTCTAGTGAGACTAAGCAGAAGATGTCATATGCTCCAATCCTTAGGCACATTGACTTTAGCAAGGCCTTTGAGGTTGCGCATGATGCCTTTGGGTGTGGCAGTGGTAGAGTGCCAAGTTAGGAGGGACATCCTATAACATTTTTTAGTGAAAAGCTCAGTGACTCCAGGAGGGTTGAGCACACCACATTTGTGAAAGATTTGCATGCCTTACTTGAGTACCTTCACCATTAGCAGTATTGCCTTTTACCTCATGAGTTTCTTGCTTACTCTAGCTATGAAGCCCATAAGTGTCGGAATTCTCAATCTAGTGTCAACCATAAGCATACGTGGTGGGTTGAGTATATCAATGAGTATCTTTTACGCTTAATTTGGTGATGAGAATGAGATTGCTAATGCCATTGGTCATATTGGTTATCTTCTGCACACAATGGGGGTTGAGGTTTTAGGCTTTTAGAGACTGAAAGATGCTTATTCTTCTTGTTCTAATTTAGCCTTGTCTTTTTAGAATGTTTAGCTGGTAATCGTCAATCTTTTGTTGATTTTATTCTTCATGATGGTAATCTATTTCAACATTCTTAATTATGCATCCTAGGACATCATCTAGAGGTTTCTTGGTTTGGAAAATGTATGTACGGAGGGGGGGGGGAAGTGGGTTAGCTGACTAGTTAAGCAAGGATAGGACCATTACACTAGTGGAGGATTACTTATATTTGCCTTTTCGTAAGAGAGATGTCTCCTGTATTGTGTGTTAGTGTCATGCATGCCACCCAGCAAAGGATAGAAAGCATAACATAGGGTTGTGCACTAGCTTACTTATCCCTCATGCCTTGTAGAGAGACATTGGTATAGACTTTGTACTCAGTCTGCTTAGAACATCCCCTGCTCATAACTCGATTGTAGTTATGCCTGACTAATGTTCCAAGATATTGCATGTAGTAAGACTGATGATGCATCACATGTTATTAAATTAGTGTTTCGAGAGATTACTGGGTTACATGGTCATCCCATTCCAATTGTGCCTGATCGGGATATAGAGTTCATGAGATATTTCTAGAAGGCATCATGGAAGCCGTGTGGTATTCCTATTAAATTTTATATAAGTTTTCACCATGAAACTGATAGGTAGTCCGACGTTATGAGTCAGAGCCTTGATAACTTACTTAGGTGTTCTAGGGGAGAAACAGGGTACACGACATTTAACCTTAGCACTTGTTGAGTGTGCTTATAATAACGCTGTCAATAAGTCAATCGGTAAGAGTCCTTCGGAGATTATCTATATATTTTCCCCTTGTACCCCTGTAGACCTTATTCCCCTCTCTAATGCCTGGGTCTCCTAAGCTGTCTCAACATTTGCCCAACTAATTCATGATTTACATGTTGAGATTTATTGTAAAATTGCAATGAGCAATGTCAATTATAGCATTCAACTAATGTGCCTTATAGGGCACTACTTTGGAAGTGGGTAACATTGTTGTGGCTCTTATTCGACCTGAATGACTACCCAAAAACTCCCATAAAAAGCTCCATGCTTGAGCTATGGATCGTTACCATGTTGTAAGGAGGTTAGGATCTAATACGTTTGTGCTTAATTTACTTGGCAATTTGGGCATTAGTCATATCTTCAATTTGGAAGATCTAACCCTTCACTAAGGTACTTTTGAGCCTCATCATCTTCCTTTTGGTGCTTCCATAGGGACCTAGGTCCCTAAGCTTCCTGCTTTCCAGCAGTCACACTAATGTTGAGGCTACACCAAACGATGAGTTTGTGTCATCTTCTCATGATGGAGTTTGTCGCTTCCTAGTGCAATGGCTAGGCTGCCTTCAATTAGATGTCACTTGGATTACAAAAGATGAGTTCTGTGAATTGAATCCTATGCTTTGAGAGTCGTACCTTCAGGACAACTTGTAAGGACCATATCCTAGGGTTCACCCCCTGGTGTGGTTCCCTCAAAAATGGTTGGACTCGCTTGCTAGGTACTTAGATTCAAAACTAATTTTAAATTTTTTTTTTAAGTGGTCAAACTGTAGCAGGGACAAGAAAATTAGATCAGAGTTCTAAGCGAAACAGGCTATCGAATGTATTATTTGTCTAAACTAGATGAACTCTATGTAACAAAATAGGACATTCATCAATGAAAAGCATCTAGGAATTTGTTTTGCCCTCAATGAGTTAGATATAAAATGGAACATGTGCTTTTCGTTAATTTGGATGATTCAAATGATAACAACCAAACTTAATTCATTCATTTTTTTTAAATAAATTGAATTACTTAAACTAATCTAATTACCATCCTTTCAAAGGGCCTTATTTTGGTCTAAATTAAAGCTCCTGATTGCCAATTTTCCTCTCCACTTGCAATTCTCTTCGAAGAATCACCTAGTTAATGATGTGGGCTTTATGCATACTTTTAAAAACTCTTTTTACTTAGGAGTGCACAAGGTTAATTGTATACTAGCGACTGTTGTAGGATGTCGCTCCCACGAGGAATAATAGTGACTTTCAATTTTAACTTTTTCAATTATAAAGAATAGCTTACGTGATGAGCTAAAGTATTAATTTAAATCAAAGAAACAAAAAAAAAAAAGTAAGTCAAGAAAGCAGAGAGAAATCAAACAATAGAAAGATCTAGGACTTTGGATTTCACCAATAGCAAGAATGTTGAATTACTAACTCAAATGGGTGTTCAACTTGTCTCTTATTCAACCTAAGCTACAAGCATTAGGTCATAAATTGAAAAGATGATTATAATTATAAAATAATATTATTTATCTTGTGGTTTATCATGAATAATTCTTTTTAGACATAGCTCATCCAATTTCTACTATGAATTACTCAATTTAAACAATTATACATTTAAGCCCAATTGCATAGCATCATATTAGCCTACAAGGTCTAATATATATTTAAGATAGCAAATTAAACTATTGTAATCAACATGAATAAACAATAGTATTAAGATGCATAATAGGTTAAGATCTAGTATAAACTCAAAATTATGCAATTAAAGAAACAAGAATACGCCAACCGAAATTAACAAAACAATATTATTCTCAAGGAACCATCCTAATCCTGGAAGAGTGTTTTAGCCGGCTAGTGAAAACACCATTGAAGTTGGTATATCGCATTTCCTATACCCAAATTTTAGTGCTCAATTACACAAAATAATATAATTAAGCACAACCTCTCAAATTTGACTCACAAATGAGGTGAGATGAGAAGAGAAAAATAGCTAACAAAGCTTATTTTCGTTCTAAACTCCTTAACGAAAATGATTTTGTCTTGTAAAAGACTCTCTAAAAGTTTAAAGATGGGAGATAAGAGAATGGAAGAATGCTTGGATGCATGGATGAATTAGTGGTTGAATGAATGAATGAATTGCTCCAACCCATGACTCCTTTTTATAGTGGAAATCTAACCCCTTTTTGTGCCCAAAAAATAATGAAAAATTAATTTCAATTAATTCTTGGTTGTTATATTGCATGAAAAATGGCTTGTCGTTAGCTAAAAATTAATCAAGACTAATTAGCTTTGACTAGGGTAGCAATTGGCTCTTGTGGAAAGCACTTGATAAAATGGCAGCTGGGTTGATGCTGGTCAATTAGGTCGTGCCAAACATAGGCCCAAACGGAAGAGAGAGGGTTGAGAGTGTAGGAGGGCTGGATGGGCATTGATGGGCCACTGGTGCTACGTTGGGAAGAGAAACCCATTACAGGCTGGAGAAAGGAAGGAGAGGGAGATGTGCTGGATGGGAGAGAAGGAGGCTTGAGCCGAGGATAGGCCTACACGCGTAGGAGCTGTGGTGTTGGGAAATGGGCCGTGAGATGAGCCCAAATAGAGGGAAGAAGAAGAGAGAGAGGCATTGAACCTTATTGCTACATGGTGCTTCGCTGGGTCAGGCCCATACATGGAGGAGGGAGGTTAAGAGATGTTGAGGGTCATGGACTACTGGGCATGAAGAGAACAGGGCTGAAAATTACTGGACTGTTTTTCTTTTTTTTAGTTTGCTGTTGGGCTTTTTAGCATTTATACTTGGGAGCTTGGATAAAATCAATTCGATTTGATTAATTTCGTGCCAAAATTCATTTATTTTATTTCCATCTAAAAATCATATATAACATGCATTATTCATGCATAAAAATATATTTCAAAGACTTAAAAGTATTCATAATAAAGGGTTAATTTACATATGAAATATGAATTATTAGCTAAATCTAAGCTTGTTAATCTATTAGAGGGTTTCCCCTTTCAGTACTTCAGTAAACTATTTAGTTTTATTCAAATAATTTGGCCTAAATCACTCATAATCAATCAAAACACCTAATGAGATCAAGCACAAGATTTTGATAAAGTTAAGAATCTAACAACATTGTTTGCCTAGCAAATCCCTAGACTAGAAGAACTACTCAGTCATGCTTATTGCAACTAAAATCAAAAGTGTTCAAATAAAACATGAGTCTAAGTAGAACTAATCTTAATGGAGACCAAGCAGTAAAAGAGAGAAAATGCTTAGCCACAATGGAAATTCTTCAAATGATCTTACAATCGCCAAAGCATTCACTTGTAAATTCCTTCCTTGAATATTCTTTTTGCTCCAAAATGATTTGAAAGAGATGAATTGAGAGGAGAGATTAGTGATAGTATAAGTGATACGCCCTATTAAACGTCTGAACATGCATTCAAATAACAACTGATGAGCATTCTCAGCCATAAAATTAGGAGAAAACGATGAGGCATGGTAGTTACAAGCCACCATAAACTGTGACCTCCAGCATGAACCCTCCGTGGTGGCCTCTGTCTCTAAATTCCTTCTTGTTTCTTTGCCCCACGAACATATGTAACTGGGGGGATCCATGGTGAGTCAAACATCATCTATTTAAGGGTCAACACTAGCGAAACGTCTTAGAACTTGTAAAGTACATCAGGTAAGCATACCTAAGCGTAAGTAGGAATAGGGGTGCAAATTATATCTTAAGGTACACAATCCCTGAAGAAACTCTGGCAAATGATACCAAAATAATTCACATTTGGAGCACTTATCAAACTCCCCTATGCTTGAACCATTGCTTGTTCCTAAGCAATTATGAGATGAAGAAGTTTATTCATAACCTCCTTAAGAAAGACATTAGTAGCATCTTCAATGGCAACACTGATCCAAATTCAGCCGAAAAGTGATCAAAACATTTAGCAATTAGATAGAAGAATGGAGTTTTCTAAAAATACTTAAAGACCATAGTGTTAAAATTTAAATCAGTTACCCAAATCATCTTATACAATCACATTAGCACATGTAATAGATAAAGTTAGAAAAACCGATAGAAGCTCACTTTAGTCATGTTATATTCCTCATTCATGGGTTCAAAGCATAGCAAAGTGCTTTCAATTCTCTTTCGAAAGACTTAAATCTACCATAGGCTTGCTAAAACTCTCCAATTCACCACCACTAGAATGCAAAGCACTTTATGCGATCATGAGGAGTTTGATATGGGTTGAAATAGGGCTATCAGTAAAGGTAAAGAGGGAACAAATACTTTAGGAATGTGGAGCAGAAAACCAAAGACTAAGAACAAAATCAAAATCTCTTAATTTTTTATGAATTTTACCCCTCAAACCATTATAACTCAAATATATAGTCAAATCCTTTTATACTGATCACATGGGGAGAATGTGTTGAACCTCAAATGCAAGTATATACAATCCAACAATGCCAAACTCTTTTATTCTCTTTTGTTTTGGTTTCTTATTATTTTAAAATTTTTTTCCTTTTTTTTACAAAGAGAATGGCCACATAAATAAACATTATGTACTTTTCAACACTTCTCCAACAAATCATAACAGCCAACCCATTATCAATACAAGGATCTCTTATATGAACAAAAGTACACAAATCCCCTATTACACCAATCAATGCAAACTAACCACCAAAAGATCTTAATAACCCTCAAACTAACTCCTAATCATAAAGTGAAACTCAACAGTCTTAGCTAAAGGGTAAGGTATGGTTTTGGCCAAGGGCTATATAATAAAGTTCATATCAATAAAAAAAGGGGCTAGCAATGAGTATATCATGTCTAACAAGGGTGACTATTTTGTCAATGTGAATGTGGCTTAATAATCCAAAGAATGCCCTAGTCATTTTACCTAAATGCATATGCTAAGTGTGATTTGGGTAAGGGTCAAAGAAAGTTCTGGAGAAATGATGTCTTGGAAGAGTTGCTCAAGAAAAAGGCAGAGAGACTAAAACTAATGAATTGGTCTTTTAAAGCTCAAAGCCTTATGAGACATCTAGCACGGTCAAAACTAGCTCATTAGGACTCACATACCAACATGAATGTCGAACTAGCTCATTAGGACTCACATACTAATATTAATGTAAAGATTCATTAGGCAATCAACTCACATTCTTCACATGGTCAAACCATGAAGCACTTTTATAAAAACTCATTTCCAAACTCTTTATTCTCAATTTGGCATACTCAAGGGATCATATCAAGCAAAGAAGACTCCCTAGTTTACAAATTTCATCACGGGGGGTTCCTTTTTTCAAAATTTTAAAATTTATTTCCTCTTTTTTTATGTTCAATGGAAACCATGGAGTTAATCCTAAAATGCAAATCAAATCTGTGTGCTTCTAATATCTTAAATGTATAGGAAATGTAAAACTAAGAAAGTAAAGTTAAATGCACTTATTCACATTAAATACACTAATACATGCTCTAACTACTTATTAATAATCCTAAATGCAATCATATACTATATATACACATCAATATACACAAGAGATCATTGGACACCACCAATCACAATCAATTGAACTCACCCATGCCTGGAGAAGACATTGTCCTCGATGTAAGCACATAGAAACAAGTAAGGATGGTGCAGTTAACAAGAAGTGGTAGAAAGAAGGGGAAAGGCAGGGTGTGGTCGGTCTTAGGAGATATTCTAGTCTTGCTAAGCCTCTAAGAAAGCCCTAAAGTCCTGGAAATGTTGGTTTTGGGAGGCAATCATCGTATGGAACTCATCATGACTCTTCTGAACAAATTGATGGACAGGACATTCTCAGTTTGGACATAAGCTCATAGGGATGTTTGCTCCTCTTGGATAAACCTAAGGATGGTATGCACATCATTGGGATCATAGGAGGAAGACGATTGGTAAGAACTAGAGGCACTGTGGTGAGTAAGTGGGGGTGAAGGCATGAGGTAAAGCATCCTTTTATCACTGGGTAAAAGGTGGTATGCTTAAGATTAGAAAAAGGCATAAGCCAGTTCCCAAGGTATATCTAACACGCTTGACCTGCTTCCATCTTACAAAATTTTATTTGCTTAAAAGTGGCCATTTCTATTGCGGACCCTGGAACTTTGTCATTAAGATTAGGCTCAATGTCAACTAACCTAGCAATAGAGGTAGTGAGGCCCCCAATCACAATCACAATCCTCCTGATAGTACTAGTGGCTGCACTATATAATTGAGTGGCAAAGAAAGATGTCGGGTCAATATGATGCCATTTATCATACTATATGGGAAGTTTAACTTCGTCATGCATTGGGAGTATCCTCCTTAGCAAAGAGAACGCAAGCTAATATCCTTTGGCTCACTCAAATACAGGGGTTTCTAATGAACGTGTCTTTAGAATGACTAGAATCATACCGATAGTCCCGAGCAACTTCATACCAAAATGAATTCGGGTTAAATTGTCGAGGGCTATGACAATATGGTTAGTCCATACTGGGCGGAAAACCAAAGATTGCATTAAAGATAGTTAAATTCTTTTCATAAAATTCCCTATTCAAGTAAAGAAAATATAACTCTCTTAGGAACTTAGACCACGAACAACCTCAACATACAAAGTGCTTAGAAATTCAAGTGTTAGGTCACTATAAGAGTGGTCCCGAGTCTCCAAAAATTGACCCACACCACCTCAAGTAAACAACCAACGTATATCATCCATCAAACCCAAGTTGGTCAACAAATCCACATAAGAGTTCTAATAGCAACAAATCTTCTGCTACTGAAAGCATTATGTCTATTAATGTGGCTCGAATTAGTTAAACCAAAAGGGTGAGGAGCATTATGTCAATTTGTGCGTTAGTGGATCTACAGGATGTCTAACGTGGGTGCTCTAGTGCTTGCTGTGATTTCCTGCTACTTAGGTGGCCCTTGCCTTTTTCTTTTGTGCCATTAGAACAATGTTTCAGTGTAATGTAGAAGGCAGCCAAGAATCCTCTACAATAGAGGATGAAAGCATATAGGAAGACACATAAAATTGAGAAAAGTGGGCAAAGTAGTGCTAATAAAGGAAACGAGAAGACAATTAGGAAGAAAGATGAAGAAGTTGAGAAGAGAAAGAGTGAAAATTTAAATTTTGGGTTAGTGGCTAATAGAAGTCAAGAATTTAGGAAAAGGAGAAGAAATGTAGAGGGATTTTGGTGAGATTAGGAGTAAAAATGATGAAACATGGAGGTTGAAGGTGAAGCAGTTATGGAGGCTTTACAGAGAGAAAGAGAGGTTTAGAGAGACAGGGTCGAGAGAAAGATGAAGAATGGATGAGGAGCGAGTTTACTGGTTAAAACCCTTGACTGTGGAGACTGGGGGTTACCATAGACCGTGGTCCCCACCACGGACCCTCCGCGTGCCCTCCATCCGATTTTTTTATTTGCTGGGTAAGGGTTGGGCACAGACTGTGGTCTTGGCTGTGGACCGCCCATGGTCAACTCTAAGTGTTACTTTTTATTTTTTTCTTCTGTGAATCATCGTTGAAACCCCTGGCAAGTCATGGTAGACTCCATCTCAATCTTTTTTTAGTTTTCCTTCTTTTTTTTCCTGTTTAAATTCCCTAAGAATTATATACAACAATGGTAGAAAGAAAAAGAAAGCTATAAAATGACTTGGGTTGCCTCCTAGGAAGCGCTCTTTCAGGGTCGAGAGCTTCCTTCTTTATCCTTGAATAGGGTCAGTGCGAGTATGGATTATGGCCTTATCAATGAGTTCCCCCACAAAGTAAGGCTTAAGCTACTCTCCATTGACCTTAAACGAATAGGTGAACTCACTGCACACCTCTACCGCACCATAAGGGAAGACCTTGTTGACTTTGAATCGCCCTGACCACCTAGATCTCAACTTGCCCGGGAGTAATCTCAACCTTGAATTAAACAAAAAGACCATGTCACCTTCTTAAAATCTCTTCTTGATAATGTGCTTGTCATGCAATCTCTTAGTTCTCTCCTTATATATCTTAGAGCTCTCATATACCTCCAACCTCAGGTCATCAATCTCATTGAGTTGCAACACTCTCTGCTCCTTGGCCACCTTAAGATGAAAATTGAGCATTTGAATAGCCCAATATGCCTTATTTTCCAATTCAACCGACAAATACCAAGTCTTCCAAATACTAGTTGATATGGAGTAGTGCCTATAGGAGTCTTGTAAGCAGTTCAATAAGCTTCAAAGACCAATCGTTCCTATGTCTGTCCACCATCCTCTCCAATATAATCTCCAACTCTCATTTGAATAACTCAACATGGCATCTGTTTTGGGGGTGGTAAGGTGTAGCGACCTTATGAAAACCCATATATTTCTTTAAGACAAATTCAAAACGCTTGTTGCAAAAATGAGCCACATTATCACTCAAAAGAGCACTCGATGTGCCAAACTTTGTGATATTCGTCTTGAGGAACTTTATCACTATCTTGAAATAATTACTAGGAGAAGCAATAGCCTCCACCCATTTGGAGACATAATGGACCGCTATAACGATGTAGCATTTGTTATGGGAAGGAAGGAAGGACCTATGAAGTCAATTCCATACACCAAAAAAATTTCTACCTCAAGAATCCCACTTTGAAGCATCTCATGTCTCCTTGAGACATCTCGTATTCTTTGACATCGATCACAAGTCATAACAAAATTCCTTGCATTCTTGAAGAGGGTGGTGAGGTAATAAAAGCCCGGTTGGAAAACTTTGGTAGTGCTCTTATATGGACCAAAGCATTCACTATAAGTTAAAACATCACAATGATGAAAGATACTATGGACGTCATTCTTTGACAAGCATATTTTATAGATACTATCTCCATACAGTTTGTAGAGTAAAGGCTCCTCGTACATATAATACTTTACATCGGCTAGAACTTCTTCTTTTGTGGATGTGATAAATCGAGGAACAATACTCCACATTTTATAATTCACTAAATCAGCACACTATGGAGTGGCTTGGTGAGAAATAGTAAGGAATTGGTCATATGAGAATGACTATGGGGAGCTCTTCCATCAACATGGTCTCAGGGTCCAAGCAGTACAAATGATCGACAACCACATTCTTCAGCCTGGCCTTATCACATATCTCTAAATCAAACTCTTAACGAAGAAAACCCATCAAATGAGGTGAGACTTAGAGTCAGATATATTTAAAAGGTGCTTGAATGTGACATGATTAGCAAAAACAATAGCCTTAGATTGATCAAGTATGAGCAAAATTTCTCACAAATAAATAGAACTGCCAGAAACTCCTTCCCAGTGGTGGCATGGTTCACTTGAGGCTCATCGAAAGTCCGACTTCTAAGCTAGATGGCATATGGCTTGTTATCCTTCATTTGCTCAAAACGGCTCCCAATTGTAGTCATTAGCATTACATATCACCTCAAAGGGAAGCTCCCAATCCAGGACTTGCATTATAGTAGCCAAAATCAAAGCCTTTTTAAATCTAAGAAAAGCACTCAAATATTCCTCATTAAACTCAAAAGGTACATGTTTGATAAGTAACAGGGCGAGAGTTTTTGCTGTCCATGAAAAATGCTCTGTGAGTCATCGGTAAAAATCAACATGTCTAAGAAAACTCCTCACACCCTTTAGAGAATTTGGTGGTGGTAATTTCTCAATCCCCTTTAGCTTTGCTTTGTCAACTTTAATGCCTTTATTAGAAACAATTTGCTCTAGGACAAGACCCACCTGGACCTTAAAATGGCATATTTCCTAATTTAAGACCAAATTCATATTCCTAAATCTTTTTAATGATTTGGACAAGTTATGTAAGCAATGGTCAAAAGATGTACCATATATAGAAAAACCATCCGTGAATACATCTATAATGCCCTCAACAAAATAATAGAAAATGACCATCATACAACATTGAAAGGTAATGGGGCCATTACGTAGCCCAAATGGCGTCGTCGTATATGTAAATGTACCATATGAATAAGTAATGGTGGGTCCTTTCGTGGTCACTAGGGTGGTTAGGGATTTTAAGAAATCCCGAATACCTATCTACGTTGCAAAAAGGGAGTTTTTGGCTAACTTTTCAAACATTTGATTAATACAGTGAAGGGGAAAGTGGTTCTTACGAGTGGCCTTGTTCAACTGCCTATAGACAATGCACCATTCACCAACCTATGGCTTTCCTCGTAGGAATCAACTCCTTAATTTCATTTTTAATGACCATTATCCCCCTTTCTTAGGCACAATATAGACTACCTGCCCATCTACTATTGGAGATAGGGTAGATAACACTGGCCTTAAGTAATTTCAGAATTTCTTTTTTGACCACGTCTTTCACATTAGGATTCGACCTTTTTTGGTGTTCAATTAAGGCCTTATGGTAATCTTCCATTAAAATACGATGCATACACACAGAAGTGTGATTTCCTTTAAAATCATCAATAATATACCCTATGGTCCTGAGATGCAATCAAAGCACTCTATGTAAAGAGTCAATTTGAGATGCTCTAAGATTTGCATTGTCAATCATAATATATATATATATATATATATATATATATATATATATATGTATATAGTATATATATATACTTATATATATGTATATGTATACATATATATATATATATATATATATATATATATATATATATATATATATATATATATAGAGCCAAGAACTTTATACCTCGAGGAAGAAGGAAAAGGTTTCAATTCTACGTCGAGGGCTTATTTCTGAACAAAAGAGGGCTTATCATCATTCACTAACTCTTCCACCTTGGCAAGGTAGGTGGAACTTGTGGAGAGGCTTCCAAGAATTGAGCACACATTGCTACTTTAGGATTCTCATCCTTAGTAGTGCCATCATTTAATATGCAATGCTTTTGAGGTTCAATGGAAACATTGTCAGTGAACTCTTCCCCTACTGGGTTATCAATCACATAAACTCCTTTACACTAATTAGAAATAGAAGGGAATTTAGAAGCCTTGAATTAGATAAACTTCATATTGTCATCCCTCACATCAAATGATAACTTACCATTTTTCATAACATCATAGCATCCGACGGTGGCTAAGAAAGACCTCCTAATAATGATTAGGGTGTTTGTATCCTCCTCCTTGTCAAGGATCACAAAGTCCATTAGCACATACAAATCTCCTACCTTAATTGGGACGTCCTCTAAGACACCCACGAGGTATTTTATAAAACAGTATGCCAATTGTAAGGAGATGATAGTAAGTCTTATCTTTCCTAAGTCTATCTTTTTACATATGGAGAGGGGCATGAAGCTCACACTTAAGCCTAAGTCACATAATGCTCGATCAATACACATATTCCCCATCAAGTAAGGATGAAAAGTCTCCTGCTCTTTAAGTTTCTTTTATTTGATAAAACCTCTTTCAAAAACTTGGCATAACAAGGCATTTGAGACAAGGCATTAGTGAATAGAATATTAATGTAAAGTTTCTTTAAAACCTCCAAAAACATCCTAAATTACAAATCAAGCTCAACCTTAACCAATCTTTGAAGGAAAGGTAAAGGCAGAGTATAAGGTTTTGGGGAAGTTTGTTTAGGGTTATTAGGAACCTCATTGATAAGATTCTTAACATCATCATCCACATCATTAAAAGGGTTAGACACCTTTTTCTCAACAATAACTCCTTCTCATCAGGCGAATCACATCATTGCCAACCATCTTTGCCCCCTTAAGTTGCTTCCCCCTTTTAAAATCATAACATTACAATTCCTCCTATGGTCAGGCGTAGGGTTACTAGAAAGTCTAGTAGAGGATGCAGATGAAGAGCTTGCTTGTTTGGCAATTTGAGCTTCCAAAATCTTATTGTGAGTAATAAGCACATCAGCCTTAGAGGCTAATTGCTTAATATAATCATCTTGCTTTTGTTACGTCATAAGCATACTATAAGTCATGGCCTTTAAGTTAGAGTTTAGGGGGGCTTGTTATGGAAAATGAGGCCTTTGAAACTCAAGGGATGGTCTAGCATTCATTTGAGGCACAAAAGGGTTAAACCTATATATGAAATTCGTGTGATTTAACTAACTCAAATTATAGGTATTGGAATAAGGACCATTGGTCTGTTTCAGGTTGAAGTTGTTAACATAATTAACTTGGTCACTACTATGTTAGGAAAAAGGACTCCCAACATGGAAATTCATAATAAAATGGTCAACGAAACCACCAATTTCACATGCAGGGAGACAAGGACTTGAACTAGTAGCATTCACAGTCAAACGGTCCAACCTTTGAGTCATGGCATCTAATTCAGTAAAAAGTAAAGCAAGAGCATCAACTTCTAACTGACCTCTAACCCTTTAAGGCTGGCCTCTCTTATTGGACCTTTGGTAGTTGTTTAGAGCCATTTCATCAATCAAATTATAGGCTTCCTCATCCATGTTGTTCATGAAGGTGCTACTCGCTGCCGCATCAGTGGTTGACTGCATGGGATGAGTGACTCCATTATAGAAGGTTTGCACTATCATCAACTTTTGGAGTCCATGGTAAGGGTACAACAACAAAAAATCTTTGAATTGCTCCAAAACTTCATAGAGCTTCTCATCTTTCCGTTAAGCAAAGGTGGTAATTTGATTCCTCAAGCTCATTATGTCACTAGGTGGGAAGAATTTGCCAAGAAATGTTCCAATGAGTTTCCTAAGCAGTGATCAACCTTGAAGGTAATGAATGAAGCCACAACCATGCCCTACCCTTGAGTAAAAAAGGAAATAGTCAAAGGTGGATGAAGTCAATAAAAACTCCATTCAGCTTCAAAGTATCACACACTTATAAAAAGACCGACAGGTGTAGATTAGGATCCTCGGTTGGGGTACCACAACATTGTGCTTGTTGCACCATAGCGATGAGGGCTGGCTTGAGCTTGAAGATAAGAGCTTCGATGATAGGATGACCAGCAGCAGATGTGATGCTTTGGACTCCCGGGGGATGAAATCTCAGATTCTCCTTCTTTGATCTCCTACTCCATCAGCCATTTTAGGTGAGTTCTCTCGAGCCATTTTAGGTACTCTCTACCTCAGAATCGGGTTCGTATAGGAATTGACTTCACATAAAATGGAAAGATCCTACAAGCTCCAATGCAAATACTACCAGGGCAAATAAAAAATTTAAAAGGAAAATTCTTAATCAATCTTTCAAGGACTAACTCAATATTTGACAATTTAGCCCCCTATAACGGTGCCAAAAACTTGACACGCACTATAAGTGCATTCGTGTTATAGTCCACATTAAATATCTTCCTTAGGAATCAATGCAATCTATCTAACCTTCCAAAATGCTAAGCAAAATAAGTTATCAAATAGATTGTTTGTCCAAACTAAATTAACTCTATATATATAAAAAAAAGGATATCCATGAATTAAAAGCATCAAGGGATTTATTTTGCCTTCACTGAGTTACATCTAAGAACAGAGCATGTGTTTTTCTCTAGTTTGAATGGTTTAAAGGATAACAACCAAAATTAATTCAACCTTTTCTCTTGAAATAAACTTAATTACTTAAACTAGTCTAATTAACATCCTTTCAAAGGCTCTTATTTTAGTCTAAGTTAAAGATCTTGATTGCCCATTTTCATCTCAACATGCAATTCTCTTTCAAGAACATCCTAGTTAAGTCTATTCTTGTTAATCTAATAGAGGCTTTCTCCTTCTAGTACTTCACCCTACTATCTAGTTTTATGCAAGCAATTTGGTTGAATAACTCACAATTAATCAAAACACAAGATAGATTGAATCAACCAGATGAGATCAAGCACAAGATTCTGATAAAGTTAAGAATCTAATAATATTGTTTGGCTAGTGAATCGATAGAACAATGAACTACTCATTCATGCTTATTGCAACTAAACTCAAAAGGTTCAAACGAAACATGAATCTAACTAGAACAAATCTAAATAGAGTTCAAGAAGTAAAAGAGAGAAAAGACTAGCCACAATGGAAATTCTTCAAATGATCTTGTAATCTTCAAAGCATTCGCTTGCAAATTCCTTGAATCTTCTTTTTACTCCAAAATGATTAGAAAGGGATGAACTAAGAGGGGAGATTAGCGATAATATGAGTTATATGCCCCACTAAACATCTAAGCATGCCTTTAAATAGGAGCTAGCATGCATTCTCAGCCACAAAATCAGGAAAAGATGAAGAGGCATGGCAATTATAGGCTATCACGGACCGTGGCCTCCACCACGAACCCGCCGTGGTGGCCTCGATCTTAGAATTCCTTCTTTCTTCTTTGCCCTATGGATAAATGTGAAGGGGGGTTTGTGGTGGGTCAAATATCATCTATTTAAGAGTCAATGCTAGGTTAAAAGGTCTTAGAATCTATAAAATACATTAAGCAAGCATACCCAAGCATAAAATCGGCACAGAGATTCAAATCATACCCTAAGGCACCCCATCCCTTAAGAAATGCCCACAAATGACCCCAAAACAATACATATTCCGAGCACTTAACACTGTCTGACTTAGAGAACGGGGCTATAGCCTAAACTAGGAACCCTGTTAGGCCAGAACTTAGCCTAGTTCCGGGCTCAGGTAGTGTTCCAGCCTTGCATCTCAAAAACCTATTCCCCCTCATTTCGAAAATAACAACAAAATAAAAATAAGATAGAAACAGCAAAGCTAATTAATAAAGTTGCCATTGAGTTTGATCAGAAATTTATAAACCAAAGGAATAGGCTCACACGAGCCATAAACCGAAGGGACACTAAAATGGGATATTAAGCTTACTTCCAAAAGGTTTTCAAAAGGCCCCTGAATAATGCCTGTTAAGGGGACCATCTAACTCCATATGCCTGAACTGAAAATGCAGATTTGTCGCCGAAGGTATGATATTCTGATCGAGTGCATTGCAACTTTGCTCCTCATCACTGACGACCTCTACTAACCAATAGGTAAACTAGGATACAATTACACTTAAAACAACAAGCATGCAACATATTAGAATTAACAAACCTAAATTATAGAATGTCAAAAGTACAGTGTGAGTCTGAAGACAAAAAAACAATTAAAATATTACTGCCGATAAGGATGAAGGTAACTAAAGATTATATACATCCTTATCAAACTGGAAACTGATATAATAAAAGAGAAGGAAGCTAGAAAGGAAAAATGAGGGGAAGATTCATTTTTGCCCTTAGGATGACCCACATATTTCACCTAGGAATCCAGTAAAAGAACACGCTTTTAGCAATTACTCAATCTCTTACTCTTGATGCCTCTCGAGTGTCGAAGTACTTTCACCCAAATTCTCTCTTAACGTTTTTAGCTTCTCAATAGTCTTTCTCTCTAATTTTTCTAATCCTTCACTCAAATGTTTCCTAGTGATTAACCTTAGGGGATGTCCCCTTTTTATAGCACTCAAAATAGGCCCAGTTAGCTAAGGAAAAGGATTCCTACTTCAACTCCAAGAAAACTTAATTTCAATAAGTGGCATATCCGGATTAAACTCTACAAAGGGGAGTTTGATTCGATTGTAGGGATGGAAGACCGGAGAATATTGCATGTATACAACTCGATCAAATTCCTGGCAAGGAACTTGGCTGTGTTCTAAGTCGAGTCAGGCGCATTAGACGCCGTGCTCCCTTCTTTTCCTTTTTTCTTAACTTCGAATTTTTAGGTAATTTTGTTGGTCCCAGAAATATGTTGGTTGGTTCATAAATTTCATCATTGGACATTTTATAAAACTAGAGATGCCATTTTTAGTCGTCTATAGTTAGCCCTACTTTAACTGAGCCTAAGTAAGGCGAAGGTCAAAGTAGGTGGCATGTGTGCTTCCCTATTTCAACTATCTTTGTAAATTCGACCTTTCATCATTCTAATGGATCTTGACATCGACCTATCTTTGGTTTAACAGACCTTTCATCAGTCTAGCGAACTTTTCACTAGTCTAGCAGATCTTTTGTTGGTCTAACGGATCTGGATGTTAACCTTTCACCGATTTAGAAGATTCTAATGTTACCTTTGGTCGAATTAGTAGGCCTTTTGTAGCTTAGAGGATTTTGATGTTAACCTTTATTCAATTTAGCAGGCCTTTCATCGATCTAGTAGATTCTGATAGTAGTGAACCCTTCGCCGGTCTAGCGGGCTTTTTGCCGGCCTAGTACATTCTGGTGATGACGTTTTGCCAGTTTAATGGATCTTTCCCTGATTTAGTGGATTCTAATGTCAACCTTTCATTAGTTTAGTAGACCTTCCGTCGGAGGAGCGGATCCTGATGCTAACCTTGTGCCGATCTTGCGCACCTTTCACTAGTAAAGTGGACCTTTGGTTGATCTAGGGGATTTAGATGTCAACCTTTCGTTAGCTTAGGGGACCTTTCGTTGGTCTAGTAGATCTGAATGCCAACCTTTCATTGGTTTATCAGACCTTTTACCAGACTAGCAGATTCTGATGTTAACCTTTTGCTGGTTTAGTGAACTTTTCACCAATCTAGCGGACATGTATGTTAACATTTCGCCAATCTAGCGGATTCTGACGTTAACCTTTTGCCAGTTTAGTGGGCCTTTATAGATCTTATGGACCTTTTGACTAGTCTAACGGATTCTAAATTTGACCATCTATCGATTGATCATCTGATAACCAACTTGGCCCCTTTTTGCAAGTGGATTCCTTTCCTCTATTTGTTTGCTAGTTGGATTGATAAGCTTTGGATTATGCTCTTTGATATTCTTATGCATGACAATGCATGTTTGAGCACAACCGATCTTAATCGGGTCCCATGCTACCTTCTCTCACTTTCTCTTCCTATTTACAAGCATAATTGACGGTCAAAATTCGCCTCCTTGTTGATTGGCATTTTTACATGGTCAAAAGTAGTAAGTATTCTCTTTCCCTTTCCTATAGTTTAGTTTTATCATGATCGTGAGTCTAATACTACATACATTTCTTTCTTTCAGGAAGATGTCTGCAGGGGTGCAGGTGTCCTAGGGACATTAGGGGTAAATAAGCTCGAGTCACATCGGTAGTAAATAATGCTGGCTTTGGGGGCCTTTCATTCCACTCTAAAAGGAGCAATAGATTTAACTAATCAATGTATTACTCGAGTGGTGGTTGAGAGATTTTGGGACATGACTAATACTTTTCATCTCCTATTGGTGGAGATGATCATAATCCCTCTTGATTTTGCTATGCTAATAAGTCTCAATTTTTGTAGGGACCCATTAGTTTATCAAGGAGACCTTTGCCTTCAGTATGATTGACTTTTCTAACTCTTCAGTACTGTTATGAATAGACATTACAAAAAAAGTGGCTTTTACCAACACACGTTTAAAGACAAATTACACTTTCTGTTGGTAAAACTAAGTTTTTTACGTCAAACTAGACTGTTTGCGTTAAAGTTTTGAGTTTTGAAGGGAAAGAGAGTCATAATATTTCCAACAAATACAGAAGTATCTGTTGGTATTATTACTATATTACCAGCACTCAAATTTTCTGTTGGTATTGTGATCACAATAACAACATACTCAACTTTTATAAAAACTTCTATTGGTATTACACAAGCAGATTATTGCGAGAAAAATTGAATAACTTTAAAAAAAAAAGAGAACACTATACTAATAATACTTTCAAAACTCTATCCAAAAAAAAACTTTAAAAAACATACAATTAAAACCTTGCTAGTTCTACACGAAAGGCCCTGTAAAACCGACAGCACGCTGTTCGATCGTTGCCTTCTCCATCTTCCCTATTCATGCTTGCTTCTGGCTTTGCGTCTAGCTTCCATCTGGTTTCAGTCTTCGCTGCTTGCATCTGGTTTTCATCTTCGCTGCTTCTTCGCTTCTTCTTCGCGTCTGCCGTTTGCTTACGTCCTCTCTTCCTTATTCGATTCTCAATTTGTGCAGGTAACTCTCCTCTTTCTTCCAGATTGTTTGAATTCCCTTTAGGTATTCTGATTTCTCTACTCTTTTAATCTTTTCCAAGATTCTAATTCTCACTCGATTATGTACTTATAGCCCCTTTTCGACACCGTTGGTCGGAAAAACGAGGGTTTGATACTCGAAATAGAGTTTAAACGCAACAACAACGAATAATAGTGTTGAATTTGCAATCCCTTAAGATAATTTATTTTCGAAATTCCCTTGAATTAGGGTTGAATTTGTCATTCTTATAATGATGAACTACTCTGAATTGGTTTGAATATTCTCAATTTTTGCTCTATGGTTTGAATTTGTTAGGTTTGTGAATTATTAAATTTTTGTTCTGTGGTTTTAATTCTTATAATGCTGATTGTGGTTCTCTTACATTGATGAATCAATTTAGAGTTTTGGTCATTTGTGATCTGCTAATTGAGAAGAATTTATAATTTGGTCTCCTTTGTTGTGCTGTGATTATAATTTGGCATTTTAGAAGTGTCTTAGGTTTATACGAATTCACCATAATCTGACCTCACCCTTTATTTAAGGAATCACCTCCTGTTTATTGACCTCTTAAGGCTTTTTGCTAATATGTGTTACTATATCCGGAGATCTCTCTCTCTCTCTTTCTCCCTCTATTTGTGTGTGTGTGTGTGTGTGTGTGTGTGTGTGTGTGTGTGTGTGTGTGTGTGTATGTGTGTCTGTCTATCTATCTATCTATTTTTATGTATGTTACTTTGAATCTGTGTGAAGATGAAAATATAGCTAAGTTTTCATGATGATGGGAGATTATATGATGGCATGTAGCAGCAGGTTATTTTCCTAACTGTGTTATTTCCTTTATAGATTCTCAGTACTCGAGCACTTTATATATTCATTTGTGTATTTTCCCCTTGTATTTCATAGTTGAATGAGGACCTTGACTTTCCAAGGTTTCAACATCCCCATGTGGAGTTGTGCGGGTATGTTGCTATTTTCTGTTTATTGATTATATGATGTTGCTGCGTTCCACTCTAAGCTGGCTTTGTATGTATTCAACCATGTTTTCTACTGCATTTTGGCACTGTTTGAGTGCTGAAAACAAGTGTGGGGTGCAAGCAAGTCCATAAGGTGGAGGCTCTTCTCAGAATTCTGTTATGGTAAATGATGGACTATTTCATATGTATTTGCTACTAATAAGATAAAATGATATGTGGTGGGTGCACTTGTAGGTTAATCAGTAAGGAATTCCTGTTCCTTGATTCTCTTTTGTCTCTTTCCCTTTACCTTTTCCTTATCCTTTTCCCCTTTTTTGAGGGCGTGTAAATTTTGTATTGCGCTATTATAATATAATGTGTTCTAAGGGAGAACATAACGTGTCAATGTGACAGTTACACATGGACTTTAAGCTTTGTCCCGTGAGACCTTGCTGCAGGTAGCTATTGAATGAAACGCATGTGTTATCAATTTAACAATGTTCCAAGAAGCCTTTTTGGGTCGTATGATCCTGCATTGTGTTTGTCAGATGCTGCAACTGCTCCCTCTAAGAATATGTTACTATGATAGCAGTATGTGTTGAATGGTTGTATCAATGGTCATGGAGCTGCGACTATGTTACTGTGATATTATTAGGCATCGTACATTAGGCTTAACTGTGCAACATGGTGTTTATCGTTGGATGGTGATGCTATACTGTTGTATATTACTTTGGTCAGTATGGGAGAGGAATTTAGCTTATAAAGTGCACCATCTTTGTCTTTTGTTATGAAGTGTACCATTGATTTTCTGACATCACGATGGTAGCTACGTGATTGGTTTATTCTTCATCAATTCATACACCTATCCATTTGTTATGTTTAGAGGAGGATGGAAATGCCGGTTGCAATTTTTTTCCCTTTCCTTGTAGAAGAGATTGGTTAATATGTATGCTTATCTAGTATTCTTGATGTTACATTTATTGTAATAGTCAGTGTATTTTTGAAGTTGTGATGTAAAAGCTGGCAAAGAGGTAGCTTCAGATCTTGAGGCATTTAGCTTTTGTTTTTGCTTTATTTCGTGGAGTTAGGTTATTACAAGTTTATAACTTCATGCTGGATGTATCATGTATGCTCTGCTTGGCTGGTTTTTGTGGTTCAATCTGTAGGTTCTATGGGAAGCATCTCAGGAAGTTTACTACAATATTCGATGTAAGGGGTGAGCTTGCGGTTTCACTTAACCTTCAAATATTCTACTCTGGTTTTTGCCCCGTTGTGTTCTTTTAGCTACTTTTGGTTTTTTTTGGGGGGCAAGGGGGTGTGTTTGCCCTATTAGGAGTTCTTTTGGTTTGGACTATAAGCATGCAGCATAGTCGGGCCCGTTTAGAACATGGCAGCTGAGGGGATTGCGGATGTGTTGTGTATTTGTGGTGGGTGGTTGATTTGCTTGGAAGTGTCAAGAAAATATGGTATGATGATTCGGTAGGAGGTGCTTAACATGCTTGAAGGTGTCACAGGAAGGGTCGTCTATTCGGAGGATGGAATTGACTTTCTAGTTGAAAGGAGTGCTAAATTGCCAATGAGATTATTCGTGGCCAATGTGTCTTTTTTGTTTGCGAATTCTCTTTTATGTTTCCTTCCCTGGCGTTACTTTTTCTTGTTTGAAACCAATCGTAGGACGCCTGTAATAAGGTTGTACACTTGTACCTTGGTAATGGTTTCCAGATTGATTTGGATCCTGTTTTTGCTATTTTAGTTGTTGGGGATTACTCTTTATCATTAACAGTTCAACTCATAATATGTTCCACTCGATATATTTTGATGTTACTTGCTGTTTAGACATGAGAATGAAGGTTGTACATTCAACCTGCATGCCATCCAGCATGCGGAAGAAGATTATGTGCCCATAGTTGATGGTATTAGGCTCCATCAACCAAAAAAAAAAAAGAGGGTGAAACAGAGAGAAAAGGGTGGATTGGAGGTAGATTTGTTATGTTGCACTAGTCACCAGTTGGGATGGGCATGTGACAAGTTTGAGCCATGGTGCACTGATATCCATTTTTAAAAGTCACACATATGCCTATCGGGTTTTGGGTGGTTATACACGTACCTGTATTGATCGGATTTATCTAATTTGCAGGTTTTATTTTGGTATGTAGTGTCGAATTGTCACCCATATAACCAATGAAAGCTACAAAACTTGATAATGCTTCAGCTAGTGCAAAGGTATGAGTGTTTATTTTTATTTAATTTTCTTATTCATCTTACTTCCTTTTACAAATGTGTAACATGACAGGAAGCAATTGACAATGAGTTGTATCTCGCTTTGAAGAAGATTCATGTGACGATGCTACTCGAGGTGAAATTTTTTAAAAAGTTGTTAGAGAAGACAAGTATGATTATGCTAAGACCTTTGGCATTGGGGTCAAAGTTCCTCATTCAACTTCTAAAAGGTGCACTTTAGAGGAAGAACGAACTAAAAGAAGGAAAATCGAGCAAGAGGAACAAGAAAGTCAAGAGAAGATTGAAACGTTGGAGAATAAACTTGGATATGTCACCAATTTGGTGAAAGTGCTTTTGAAGCACCAGGTATTCTTATATGAGATATTTTATTATTTGTTTCATTACTGAGATTTCTGTGGTACTTAATTGTTTTTTAAGCTAGTGGCCAAGGTAATGGTCTTTGTCTCAGAAAGTCTTATTTGTGATATGCATGTCTTTTAGTAGGCAATGACTTGTGCTATATATTTTATTCATGCAATTTGGATGTTCTTGATGAGCTAGGCATATTTCGAAGTTGGGGAACTTTCTTTGGCTTCATACATTTTCTTGATGAGCTAGACATAGTGCCCATATATAAAGTTTATATGTGGTATGCTTAAATTTAGATATTCGGCCTTGTATAATTTGGCTTCGAGTTGTATCTTTTATTTCCTTCATTATTATTGAACTTTAATGTTTGGTATACTTCAGGCGAGTGATTCATAGAGTTATGGACTCTAGTGTGTAGCCGTTGAACTTATTTCGATGTTCTTTTATACTTCTACTTGATGCAAGAAATTAATGTAAGGCTTTAAGCCTGAAAAATGGTCAATTTTCAGGCGAAATTCTGTCTGTTTCGCCTTAGAATTTAAGTAGGAATTTAACAAATTATTGATACTACTGTAGTTTTTATAGAGTATACAAAATTATGCATTTTATATCTCAAGTTCTGTAATAAGTGAGTGCAGAGGAGTTAATTTTACTATCTTGCTGGTAAACTCTTTCAATTTAAGATGGTCTTGTATATTTCATTTCTATTGAAATTAATTTGTTGCGATGCAATTTATTACATCTCTGGTCATGAAGGGGTGGGAGGAAAAGAGTGTGATTAGAGGTTTACGTAAAAAGTTAATTTAGTTGGAATATGTGTGATAACCTGTTTATTTTTGTTTATTTTTAATTATAAATTTGACATCATGTTATTAACGGAGAATGCCATTAGATGATTATAAATATTCTTTATTACTTCTTCTTAAGATTTATGCTTTTGTGCCTGTTTAATAGGGAATATCGGAGGATGTTCTTTCTTCATTTGAGGATATTGATGATGACAATGAAAATGGTCATGCATTTGAAGAGGAAAATGCCGAAGAAGTTGATGACCAAGAACAAAATGATGAGTCATAGTTTGAGTTCTCTTATGTGATTAACTTTTATCATGACTTATCTTTTACGTAGACCAAGTAATGTTTATGAGTTTACACTTATAGTTTGGACTTTAATTTCAATGGAAGCAATTGTTGAAGTTATGTACTTATTTGTTATGAACTTTTAGTGAATGTATAGCACTTTTGAAAAACTTTTAAATAGCATTGTTCTTTTGTTTGAGTTGATTCTTCTATTGTGGATAAATATTGCACCTACAGGTTTGATTTTGTGTAGATGTATTTGTTGGGAAAAATAGTTCCCATTTGAATGGATGGACTATTGGCAGTAGATGTTTCGAATCATGAGGTGTGTGAAGGAACTAAATTATCAATAGATTACAGATTGATGGAAATTCTTTTTTGGCAGTATACAGTAGCACCAACAGATCTTCTTATTTGAAAAGATTAAAAAGGTGGGAAAAAGAAAGAATTACCAACAGTTACAGTATGTTAGTGAATAATTTATGCCGCCAGTTGATTTAGTACGAACAGAAGCATCTGATGGTAATGCTTGTCATCACCAACATATTATATCTCTGTTGGTAACACAATGACATTCACCCACGGATTCACTCTGTTGGTTTTAAGGAGCAATTGTGGCACATTGCAATATCTATTGGTAAAACTAATACCATGACCACCTTTTACCAACAGTCTAGCAACAGATAAATATCTGTTGGTATAAGGTTTTACCAACAGCAAATGTACTTATTGGAACAGAATAATCCATGTTGGTAAAAACCACTTTTTTTGTGGTGAGAATTTCTCATAGGAATCGCTTTTCCTATAACATTATTTCTAATATGATAAATGATGATGAGCACTAGACCGAGCATTCTGCTGATCAGAAAGCCCGTATTATTCTGGCTCTTCTTCTTGGGGCTCCTGCTTTTGTGATTTGGGCAATCATTTCTACTTCCACTATCTAGTCAACTATGTTAACCTTGATGGAGTAAAAGAATTGAATCGGGTAGTGGTGTATATTCCACCCTTATTCACGGTATATGAGATGCGGTGTGAAAAACCATGGAAACTCACAAGGAATGTAATAGTAATTTCCCCTTGAGTGGTTTCTAGAGGGTAATCGAGGTAGTGATGTTTCTTAAAAAACTATTTCCCGTTCTTGGCTCACAACACTTATTATTCACTCCTGTTTCTAGTTTTATGAGTACTTTTTGGAGCTTTCACCAGGACTGAGGACGCCCGCTCTTTTTTTCTGACTTTGGTCTCATGACGAAAAATTAAGTTTAGCGGCAGTTTCAAGATGGAATTCTACAATAGCTTTATGAAGTGACAAATGCTTTTACTACTGTATCATTGCCTTGAACGTCTTGTAGAATTTTACTGGTTTAAGTCTTCTAAATTTTCACTAGTTTCTTCTATGTGTAGGGAAGTTTTCAACTGTGGGAAAGCTGGGTTTTGTAGCCCTAGAGTATAGGCAGCTTGGTATTAACTTAGCATTAAATCTTTATGAACACTCTATTTAGTTTTGAATGGTACTTGGCCTAAAGAGTTACTCTCCCGACATGCTAACCAATGGCCTCCTTTAATCACTAAAGATCTAGCGTGGTCCATGTTTTATGCACAAACTTATCTTCCAAGGACGTGGATCAGATGAAAATAGATCATCACTTCATTGATTATATTGACCATGAATGCTACAATGCTACCCATCTTTTTCGCATTATGAGCTGTTTGGTAACTATCATGCCATTCTTCCCTTATTTATTATATTTTTTAAACATCTAATCTGTATGAATCTTTTATAGGAATTGAGTACTAATGGTCTCATACCTAGTCCCAAGGTTAATGTGGTAAAAGGGGGGGTAGGGCGGAGCACATAGATGTCCAGCTGGTCCCAGATTCTGAATGACCTAAGCTCCCATTTCTTCCCACCTTTAAGGGGGTAAGATATTGCTTACTTCAATTCTTGAAAATGTTCGTATACTCATTTGTCTCTTTTTTATTTTAATATAATCTGGAGCAATCGAGCATAGTAGTCTATAATTTTCATTCAACAAAAAAGGCATTTGTAAACCTCCTTACTTGCCAACACTCTAAACTGATGCGGTAACCTACCTCATTTATTCCCTCAATGTGATTTTATGCCTTTGCTTAACTTCCTATTTTCTTTAAAAAGGGACCTGAAGTAAGCGCTGAAAGAGCTAATTTGAGATCTCACAGATCACATTTAAAGAGATATTGTACAACAAGGGCACAAGATATCTCAGAGTCTTCTCATTCTGTAGAAATAGAGCCTTACTTAGCTTAGCTAGTTGAGGTGGAATGACTTCAGATTTGTGATCCACGGGATTCCTATGCCCTTACTTCTACCCTTATAGAGCCCTACATACCTTGGATTTTATATGGCGAGACATCGTCTGGGATAATGCATACCGATCCTCTTCGTTATTCTTAGGTCTTAAGGGACCGTCCCTGAGTGGATGTCGGTACCAGTCATTCTTTAGTCAATTATGGCTTTGTGTCAAATTATCTCAACTATCACTTTTATGGAAGTAGCAATGACTTCCTAGACAATCAGTAAAATTGGTCTAACAGACTTATATAGGATGCTTATGGTTTTATTATGATGTAATGCTACTTGCTACTCAATGTCACTTTTATGCAAATTTTTGTTAATGCAAGCTACTCTAAAATGACTCTTTGTGCAAATATAGCCCTGAATCCCATGATAATAAAAAATAAAGAAATAAAAAGCATCGTTAAGTGTTTACAGCTATGTGGTCCTGAGTAATATTCCATAAATTTTATTAGATAATTATTCAATTACAATAGGTCAAAGTTACATATATTAAGAGCAAAAGAAAAAAAGGAACTTTAGGGTGACCCAAACCCGGATCCTGATCAGGTTCCCTCGGCGAGTCCACCCATCCTTATCGTATTTGGATTTGGCCAGCTTATAACCAAGACAAGATCCCGACCGAGTTCCTGTTAGCCTGCCAGTTCATATTCTACCCAACTTTGAATTAGTTACTTTGTGCAGCTTTAAACTAAGATTGTCTGTCCTTTGATTGTCATCCATTGTAATAGTAATATATCATAGTTTACCGTGTCCTTTGAAAAGTTCTTTTCCTCTTAGCTGCTAACCCTTGATGCAAGAGATAAGCACGAGCTAAAAAACCTCCATTTAAGTAGGCTCTTTAGCCTTCTCCAAGTAAAAATCTCATGGCAGCATTTTAGAGTCGCTCCACCTTTTGGGATGCTAAATGTCATGTCTTTTGGTTTAGGTAATGTAGATTTTGCCCTTTAACTCAGAAATTTAGTGCTATCCTAGGTTTCCCATTTGAACCTATTCAAGAGATATGTCCTCCCAATATAATCATTTCTTAGGTATAAGTAAGGAGCGCATCTCTATCATAGTTTTTAGGGATAAAGTGGACTTTACATCCCTAATATGAAGTGGACTTTGGGAATGTCATCTCTATTTTTTTGTTTCTGTTGGCATGCATATGTGGTTGCTAGAACACCATTAGTTGATTGAGGCTCCAGGGAACGTGGACACGTGCTTAGTTGCTCAATTTCTCCAAAGCAAAAGACTATTGAAGGATCAATCGATAACGAATTAGATCAGCTCCTTGGAGAAAAGCCCACACCTTCATTGGGTGATTCGGCTGTGGCATATCCGATGATTTGAGACAAATGGGGGAAATAGTGCATACATTTGTCTCGTTAGCCTACCTATAAGAACCTACTTCTTTCATGGACGGTTGCTATGATAACTTGGTCATAGGTAAACCATCCTTTCCCTAAACTGCGTTCCTCCTCGGGGCTATATGAATGATCCTTCTCCTGTCAAGACCTGGGTTGATTATTGGATTCATCATTCCACCACTATGACGTCACATGTCCCATGATAATGTATATCTTAGAATACTATCTGAATTGGATGAATGCATGTGATGCTAAGTTAAGGAAGGCTATTCAGGATAAGGAGAATGCAGTAGAATCTTTGAGGACTAGAAAGATGGATACCAATATGGAAAAGGGTGACTCATCTCATAGATAAAACAAGAGAAATAAGGATCTTACCCCTCAGAAGACAACACTCCATGCTAACAAGGACAAGAAGTTAAAGAAAGATTACGAACCAGCTTTGGCACTGAGTTTTTAAAGAAAATGTTATGCTTTTCATATTAATATGCTGTAAGGAACTTCATTATAAGTTATATGCTTTTATAATTTTTAATAACATCAGAAGCGTTAAAGATTTTCCTATTGCTTTTATTGCGAACTTATTGACTACCAAACTATCTAACCTATATGCCTAGCCTAGCATGCTTCTCTTGATATAGGTTCTAAGCTATGCCCAGTTTCTTGTTTGCCAAAACCCAACCTGATTCTTGCCGGCTAGAACCCAACCCAGTTCCTGCCTACTAAAACCTGACCCAGTTCTATGTGGCAAGGTTTGGGGTTTCGTGTTGGGTTGGCCCAATAGTGGCACTGTATTTTTGTATATATGTTTTTTCTTTTTCTAATGGGATGGATGAATAGTTAGTATAGATTAATGGGCCAGGCCGTTAAGGTTTCTTACATATTTGAATTATGGAATTAGGCCTTCATAGTTCATTACGTCATTACTCTTTTTTGGGCTTGGGATGGGCCTAGTAAACATGTGATGGGTTTGATTATAACGAAATAATTTTCACTCCTTTTGAAGCTGGTTATGGGCTTGACCTAGATTGATTGACTAAGCATAATACTCTTTCAATTGATCCAGATTTGCATACTAAGTATATTCATCTCTATCCGCATCCATGAGTTTTATTGCTTATCCATGGCTCAAGGTGAAAATTTAGGCCCAATTAGCTTACGACATCTTTTTTGAAATAGCTCTCCTGGTCACTCATCAATTCATGTGCTACACCATAACTACATATGATGTTCTTAATGATGAACTTTATCGCATGTTTTGAATTAATTTTAGCGTAAGGCTGCTTATACTCATTTTGTGAAGTGTGTAATTGCTACAAGCACATATTCATGGCCACCTGCTCCCTTTAGCGTCATTTTTTTGATTATATCAACTCCTTAGCTTGAAAAGGGCTATAGCGAAATAAGTGTTGAGAGAAAAGAGGGAGGTTGATGCTACAAATTAGTACATATTTTGCACATATGACAACTTCTCACATGTCATGGCAATCAGCTGCCATTGTGAACCAAATAATACACCATCCTCTTAACCTTTTTGGCTGAGATTCGGCCGTTCATATATGACCCATACTCCCTACTATAAACTTTCTTCATGATTTCTCCGTTTCTTCTAGTGTTGCATAGAGTAAGTTTATGCACATATCTGCCTTTTTTTATAGCTTCCATTTATCCTCAATATATTGCAAAGCTAACAACCTTAACGCTCATTGGGCATTTTGGGAGGACCTCGGTGTGTACTCTTTCTTTGTTAAGTACTTTTGGATGTCTTAATGCCAAGCAGTAAGGTTGGCGTAGCATATTTCAATGGTATAGCAATGGGCTTGCTTCTCCCTTCCTTAAGCTAGTAATGACTTTGAATGGGTGCCACTAGGAAGGCCGATAATTGAAGCTAGCTTTGCTAGAGTAACAACAACTTGGTTATCCTCACGAGGTAGGTAAGTATAAGTAACATAAGTAAAGTTTTTAATGAGAACCACTAAATGATTTTAGTATTGTGCCAGAGCTTCACTTCTCACTTTTCATTTTTATTAGATTTGGTTGATTATCAAATTGGAGTCTTCGTACACCTATAGATTCTTTACTCTTATTTCTATAGCAGCTTATAACCCGGTAATACAAGCTTCGTATTCTGCCTCATTGTTAGTAACCACGAAATCCAACTTAGAATGATAGGAGTTTGTGCCACTTCTGGAGATATTAAAAGGATGCCTACACCAAAAGCTTTTTGGTTTGAAGCCTATCCAAATACATTGTCTAGGCATATTCCTCTACTTGAAGAACTTCTTTATCGGAAAAATTGCTCCATTTAAATACATTAGCCCATCAAAGTACATTGTGCCGGTTTCTTTCTTTTGATCCTCCATTGGCTGGTTTGCTAAGAAGTTAGACACGACTCTTCACTTAGTGGATTTCTGTGCAATGTAGTGTAGATTGAATTCTAATAGCATTACTATTTACCTAGCTACCTTAACACTTATCAAGACTATTGGAATAAGTACCTTATTAGGTCCATATGTGCCACTACATGTACTGTATGTCTTAACATGTAAAGCTTATGTTTCTTTGATGCCTAAACTAGTGCTAAAGAGATTTTTTCCAAGGGGGTGTAATGAGTGTCATTTTCAAGAAACTTCTAGCTCACATAGTAGATGGATCTTTCCTTTTCTTCCATCCTTTGGGCTATCATGGCCCCCATTACGATTATTGTCATTGTGAGATAAAGAATGAAGGGAATGCTAGCCTATGGAGATACCATCACAAGTGGATTAGATAGGTACTTCTTGATGTCATCGAATGCCTCTTGACACTCCTCAACCCATTCTGGTTGCACTCCTTTCTTCAATTTCTTGAAGACAGACTCACATATCATGGTTCTCTCTGATATGAAGGAAATGATGTATTGTAAGCGTCCCAAGAATCCTCATATTTCCTCCTTGGTCTTAACTGGAGGCATTTCCTATGTAGACCAGAACTTTGAAGAATCAACCTCGATTCCTCTCGAGATGACCACGTATTCTAACAATTTCTCAGAGGTGATCCCAAATGAACACTTCCACAGGTTCAATTGCATATTGTATTTTAAATCTATCAAAGAACTTCCGAAGGTTCGAAACATGTCCATCCCTTTCTTTAGAGTTTCTAATCACATCATCTACATATGCCTCTCCTTCCTTATGCATCAGTCAAGGAGTAGGGTGGTAGCTGTCCTTTGCAATAGATTCCTCAGGGGGTATTGAAGGTAGTTTCTTTTATGTCCTTCTCGGCTATTTTGACTTGGTTATAATTGCCATACTCAACCATAAAAGATAGGAGAGCATCTGCAATAGCATTGTCAATCAAAATATCTATGTGCGGCAGTGGAAAATCATCTTTTGGATTTTCTTGATTTAGATTCCCTGAAATCTACACGCATTTTCACCTTTCTAACTTTTTTTGAAAAGTGCACAATGTTTGTTACCCACTGAAGGTATTGTGTAACCTTAATGAAACTTGCATCCAACCGCTTTTAGATTTCCTTTTTTATCTTTAAGACCCATTATGGTTTCATCATGTTAATTTTTTATTTCATTGGTTTACCATTAGGATAGAGAAGGATTTTATGATGAGATATATCTTGGTCTATGCTAGGCATAACTTTATAAGGCCATGTAACAACATCATTAAATTCCTATAGGAGTGAAATAAAGCTTTCATGCTCCTCCAAAGTTAGTGATTTTCCTATTTTAAGCTTTTGGGGTTCTGCAGAAGTCCCCAACTTAACCTGGATTGTGTCTTTAATTATGAAGTTTGATTTTCATAATCCTCTATTTCTTTGATTAGACCTTCTGGAATCGTTTCTTTATTTTCGGTATTGTCAGTAGCAAAGCAGTCCAAGGCGGGAAATGATACGAGTTGTAAGCAAAAGAGTTCACTTTGTTAATGTTCGAAATGATTACGTCTAACGTAGATTTTAAGGAAATAAGAACCGAAGACTGAGTCTTAGATTCTACATTGACCTTCCTAAACTACCTCCTATAGCTCTGGTGAACACAGTTCCTTTCTCTTCAGATATCTAAGTTGCTTGCTGGTAACTTTTTGAGCAGACTTTAGTAATGAATTTTGTAGGGTCAAAACCAATGTTAGACATGATAAGGGACATAACAACAATAGGCTCTTCCTATTTTCCACAATCTTGCTCGAGAAAAATTCCAAAGATATTGCTTTCAGCTTAGTAGGTCAAGGTTGAGTGGATCGGACCCTTCTCATTACACTAAGGGCTTCTAACAGCTAGTAGTCACTGAATATTTGCAACCCATGTACCTAGATCCCCTTCTCTTTTAGATAGTGGGGATTGGAGAAACCATAGTAAGGAAAATTTTCACCCTCACAAAGAAACTGCCCATTAAGAATGAGCAATGGCCTTATGCTGTAGTATTTCTTGTATCCTCTTCTAGCATCTATGTTTCAAGCTTATGCTTCTTGCTTGGGTTTAGCTACTTCTTCAGGAGTGGGATGATACCCCAATCCGAACTTCTAATCCTCCATTTAGGTTAAGGGAAAGGTACTCTAGCCCTATGTGCTTTTACCGACGGCTAGCCCTAGGAAATATTCCCATCTTTTATGAATGATATTCGCATTCAAGTTTGAATAAGTATCAAAGTCGAAAGGAGCTTCATCTTTCTCCAAGGATACTGCTGTTTCAAAATTATAGCGTTCCTAGCCATTACGTTCGTGATATGTTTCTAATAGCGGTCCCTTGTTGGTGACAGTTGCACATTAGTTGTCTGTTCAACATTGAGCATCTATCCTTTTATCAATATCTTCACTTTTTGGTGTAAGGTGTATGGAATTTCACATTCCTTTCAATCGGGCCCACGTTAATAGGGATTATTTCAGTGCCTAAAACCAGTCTTTTGGAGTTATTATATGGCTTTAGATGAGTTGAATGCATTGAGAGTTGATAGTCCTTGATCCTTAACCTTTTTGTAGTTCTCTAGGGCAAGTGTTCACAACTAACCCATTCTTAACCAAGGTAAGTGGTATGTCCTTTTAAAGGCATATCATAGTAATGTATATGATGTTGTTTTATTCCATACCCACTAGTGGACGATCCTTATTGCTAAAGGTTATGGTGTCTTCACCTACACTGATTGAAGCTATCATTTCCTCAGATGTTGCTCCAGGAGATAACTCAGTCTTACTCAGTTCATCAATTAGGATCTGTTTATGCTTTCAAGAAGCCAATATAAGTTGTAAAATAGTTACTTATGCTTTAAGTTTCTTTAATTGTTTCAACACAGGATCCTCCTTTTGGATTATCACCCCGTTTTCTTTTTATGGGGCTTATTGTGTGCCCTCCTTCACTTGGCATCATTTAGTTTTCATAAGGTGTCAGACCTTAGCATAGTCTCCATCTCCTTCAAAGTCATCTTCTTTATTTTTTCCCTATAAATCATCACCACTTACTTAAACAGGCCAGTAACCTCCTTGAGCTTCATATACATCATCCTCATGGCTTTCCTAAAAGCCATGAACTTCTAAATATTGCGTGCCTATGAAAACCTTTTGGCTTTGGCTCATGAATGCTTTTTATGCATACGGATGGATCCCATTCCCCGTCATGATCGTCATTGATAGTAAAGATGCTTTTATGGTCTCTGAGTAGGTTATTGTCATTATTGGGATTTTGAGTTGCTGTAGGCAAAGGAAGCTGCCCTAACCTGAACATCCTTTCTAGCCTATTCTTTAAAGTTAAGTTGTTCTCAATATCATACCCCTAACTCAATGATATTTATAGTATTCAGTTGGGCCAAAAGATTTGGATTACCTTATAGGTTCAGTACTAGCTTGAACTTTGGAAGATCAATATTTCCTTTGGCCAGTAATCCTTCCAAAGCTTGAGTGTAGGTGGTCCCTCATGGGGGTATACTAGGTGATAGCAATTTATCACGCAGTTCTTTAGAGTTGCTAGTCTTTTTTTCCTTGCTCTAGCATTTACCTTTCCCATTGCGACTACTCTTTTCAAGTTCTTCTCTAGCTAGTTCTTCTTCAATTCAGCATATCTACATTCCTCAACGTAGTGAAACTTTCAAATGGTGTGAACCACAAGTGCTGCCATTATGCAGGTTGGAGGTTCTTGATGAGCAATGTCACTTGATCAGCTTTTGAAGGTTGATCCACTATGTGAGCGGTCTTCACCCTTTATCTAGCAAGGCAGTTAGAAAACTCTTCTTTTCTTCTTGCTTTATCAATTTTAAGTCCATGGGCATGATTGGAAGGTAAGCATTGTATAAATACTGATGTAAGAACTCTCTACAATGATCATCCCAATTCATGACCTTTTGTGAGTCCACAACATTATACCACCTTATCACATCCTACTCAAAGGTTCAAGGAAATATAAAGTGGAATATGTCCTTGTCAATACCCTTTAGAGTCACTGCACCAACAAAGTTCCTAGCATGATGGTGAGGGTTTTTAGTTTCATGGAATTTGATGTCCGACATGGTGAACTTTGGAGGCAACTTCCCTTTTGCGATTGAGGTGAATTCTGCATAGTTATTAAAGTAATTTTTAAACATCGAGGACTCTTTAAGCAGTTGTTCTACACGATGTACTCGTGGATCAGTTTGAGGAGTGCTCTTTTGCACATCTTCTTCTTTCCTATTGTATAGCTTTCCCTTTCCATCATCTTGTCCTTCTTCGTCATGAGGCTACTCATTGCTCTCCCCTCGGGGTTCCTTCGTGTGGTGTTAAAGTGCAATGGCCATCATCTCTATCTTCTTTCACTCTCCTCAATTCTAATATGCATTTTGTCCATCATCTTCATGAGTTGAGCGATCTTGTCATTTCTAGCCAATGGAATTGGTGAGGGATTAGGCCTTGATTTGGATTTTGACTTTGACTTTCACTTGACTAGTGAAGTTTCCTCGAACTCTTCTCGAGAGAGAAGTCTAAGGGTTTACAGACATTGCATGTATACCTATTTAGTCTTCCCTATCTTGATTGATTAGCAAGAGGCGCTTAGGACTAGCTCATCCTAATACTTTTAAAAAAGAAATTAATGACCTATGAATGAATTATGTCAGCTCATGACCTAAAACTTAATACATGAAGGCCTGGGAAACTGACTCTATGCCATGATGCAAACTAGATATGGATTGATGGGAAGTGAACTGGCTTGGATCCCTTACCTGGATCTCAGCCAGGTTCCCCAACAGGCCCTATGATGACTGCTCTACTTTGCCCTAGACAGTAACTCATGCATACAAACTCCCTACATCTTGGCTGGGCTCCTATAGACCTAATTTCTACCAATTCTTTTAAATGCAGGGTGGTATGTGAAATGTTTATTTGTTTTTTTTTTTTTTTAACGAAACTCGGTCGGGTTTCAATCTTTTTATATCTTTGCCCAAAATGAGAACACTATTATGACTTAAAATTAGAACCTTATTTGGATTTTAGATTAAGAGCCATTATAGCTAGACCTAACAAAAACTTACCTGACATAAAAAAACCCAACTTGAACCCGCCCGAAAATTTTGGGTATTGAACTCAATTTTCTTAACCCGAACCCAAAATAAACTGAACCCGAAAAACTCATAAATTAGTGGGTCAAACCCGTTGCAAACCCAAACCCGCTCGCTTAATCTAAACATTACATCATTTTTTTTAGTCATCTTTCGTTTATCCTCTTGACAATAATGGTTATTCGGTGAATCAAATTATTTAGAAGACATTATATATTATCGCATACCCTCACAAATTGAACAGTAGTATCCTTGCTTTCTAAACTCCATTATCATAAATAATAGCTTATGTAACTTAAAATTTTGATAATTTAGAACAATGGCTGTGAAACGATGGGAAGTAATGATATACTCTTAAGAAAATACAATATCTTGTACTTCTCTAATTCCTTTTTGTTTGGTTTTCATTCTAATACCCCTTCAATGTTAGCAATAAGGAATCAACCAATCATATTTGTATTATGGTCGATCTCTTAATAAAGTACAGCTAATTGGGTTATGGTGGGTTGGTTAATAAAGATATCAAATTATTAAATAAGTTACTAACGAACCGAGCCGCTCCAACTTGTTAAGTTGCTCTAGGCAGGCTAGCCCATTATTGACCTTACTTTAATATACTTGCTGACCTATCCGACTCAAAGGTAACCCAACTCTTTGTGCAACCACAAATAACGTTCATGTATCATATGTAAAGTTACCAACGTGGTCTGGTTCAAAGGGTTTGACACTTATTTTCCTTAAGCAACGTCTCAATTTCAAGTCTTGTAGATGGAGAAAATATGTGATGGGAAAGTTGTACCCTTGCTAGGCCAACAGTAGCTCGATTCCAATGAAAAATAGGATCCAAGATAAAAAAAAAAAATCATATGAAAAGTGTGAATATTTTTAACATTCTTTTAAAAATTTACAATTATCATGCTTTTTCATTAAATAATGACAATTTTGTGCAATAAATAAGCCCAGTTTTAGTTTTGAAAAAAGAAAAATAATTAACCAAAAGGCTTTCTAAACCCATTGGGTTGACCCGAACCCTACAAAACCGAAACACATCCGCCAGTATTTTATCTGAACCTGAAATACACCTGACCCATATTTTACACGAATCCGAATACACTCGACCTATATTTAACCTGCCCGCCTGAACTGACTATGCAAAACCATATCCATGCATACAAATGTGCTCCATCATAAGCTAGAGTTCTATATTACAAGGTGTTTATGTAATGTTTAGAGCAGTTCTCTGCTGACCCAAATGCTTTATACGTCATTCATAAGGTGCATAGTAGGGCTGGAGCATTTTGGTTGCTTTCTTATATCATATGGGCTAGTAAAGTGCATCACGAGCAGGTGAAACAACTACAAGCTCAGTTGAAAGTCTAATGGACCCACAGAGTTAGCCAGTCATTCTCCCAAGGGGCAATAGAAGGTTTTAACCAAGAGGTACTATTAACCTGAAATAACAGTACTTTTAATGCAAGAATGTCCAATGCAAGTGCAGCTAAAAATAATTTTTTGTGTGGAATTTCAAATATCACCCTCTTTTCTCTCTCTTTTTTTTTTTAAAATAAGAAGCCCCTGATGGAGTCACAATGTAAGGATTACATCCTGGGTTTCACCCCTCGAGTGTAGTTCCCCACGGATGGCGAAAATTTCTTTTTAGATATTCGGATTTAAAATTGACTTTTTTATTTTAGATTATGGCAGAGTAAGTTACTGTACTAGAAACTAGATCAGAGTTTTGATCCAGGAACTTGGCCAGGTTCTTGGGCTTGGATGAGGCCCAATCCCGTGGTTTGGTTCCAGGCAATGTTAGCTATCTGATGCAAAGAATTGGTCACAACCTGATCTAGTAACCCAGACTGTTACAATATCTTGAATCCCAAATCTATTCTACCTCAATCCGAAAATTAAAATAAAATAAAAGTAAGATAGAAATAGTAAAGTTAATTAATGGAGTTGCCAATAAGTTTTAGGAGAAACTTGTAAACCAAGTGTACATTTTGAAATGAGCAATAAGCAAAGGAACAATAGGATCATATGAGCTATAAATCAAAGCACACCGAAAGGGACATTAAGTCCACTACAAAAAGGTTTTTAAAAGGTACCTAAATAATTCTTTGTGTGGGCACCATCTAATTGTATAGGCCTGAACTAAGGTTTTAGATTTGAGGGCGAACAAACAATGTTGTTATGGAGTGCATCAGAACATCGCCCGTCATCACTGATAACCTCTAACCAATACGAAAAACTAGGATACAATTACACTTAAAACAATATGCATGCCACATATTAAAATCGAGTCACTAAAATCATAAGTTATCATAAGTACAATCTCAGTCTCAAGGAAGAAGAACTAATTCAAAATATTACAACGGGTGAGATGAAACTAATGAATGATTACATCTTTATCAAACCCAAAATTGAATAAATTAAAGAGAAAAAAGTAGAGAGAAAAAAATGAGGGGTAGATTTGATTTTTCCCTCAGGATGACCCACTTGATTCTTCTAAGGACCCACCAAAAGAACACGGTTTTAAGGATTAATCAATCTCTTACTCTTGATCCCTCTCAGATGTTGAGGTATTTTCCCACAAATTCTCTCCCAAATTTTGCAGCCTCTCACTAATGTTTCACTCTAATGTTTTCTAATCCTTCACTCAGATATTTCCAGGGGATTGACACTAAATCGCATGCCCCTTTTTGTAGCACTCGAAATAGGTCGAATTATCTTAGGCAAAAGATTCCTACTTCAATGCCTAGCAGACTTAATCGATCAAAGGCTAAATAGGGAAGTTTGACTTGGTTAAAGGGAGGTAGGACCTAAGAGCTTCCTAGTTAGAGAACCCAGTTGGGTTCTTGGCAAGGAACCTGGTTAGGTTTCGAGCTAGACTTAGCCTATTGGGCCCATGCTCCCCTTTGTCTTTTCTTCTTTTTTCTATTAGACACGAAAATTTTCGATCATTTTGTTGAGCCCTAAATGCATAGGTCGGGACATAATTTTCACGTCGACCATATTATAAAATTAGAGACATCATTTTTTGCCATGTGTGCAATTCATTGGAGTTAGGTTCTTTTCTAACGAGGGAGTACCATGCAAACAGATATCGTGGAGAAATACAGTCCAAAAGAAATAGGAAATTTAGAAATTTAAGTCCTTTTGATTACATTATCATGTAGTTCTCATATGGTTTATGTTGTATTTTTCTATTTAGAGTCCTGAGTATGCGTTACGAAGGCAAATTTGATTTGAATTGAATTAAAACATGAGTGTTTGAGAGATCTTATGTGAATTTTCCCAATGTAAGAATTGCTCTTAGAGAATCCTATATCACAGTCCCACCCTTAAAGTTATGCATCGGGGTATCAACATGCAATTTAGGACTAAAAATGGAATAACACTCAAAATTATCCATAGGACAAACCTTAGGTAGGGGTAATCCTATATTTAAGTTGATCACATGCAAAATAGGCATCATGCTTTCCAAATGATATTAATGAATTCCAAGAATTGGTTGTCGCATGTATTGATGTTCTCCATCAACTCTCATTTGTTTTCCATTCCTTGCTCCAGTATAATGCTCAAATATGCAATGTGAGAGCAAGAATAGATATCATGGCCAGATGATTTACAATAATCATAAACAAGAGAAGCATATTTAAGGGATTGAAGGGCAGGGGCACAAGATTTAGAGAAAGACGTCTAGGTGGCACAACCAACCTCCTCAAATTTATGAGTATCCCCAACCAACTATTTAAGCAATTCCCAAGTTTCACCAATAGTTTTAGAATGAAAACACAAGTACTCCAAAAAAGAGAGTGATTCTTAGGATTCACACCATCATCAAGAACATATAAGATTTCCCATTTCCTATAAATGTAACTACAAAGAGCATAATAAGCATGATAATCATTTAGTCAATTCGAATATCTGTGAAACAATTCTTGCTTGTAATGTGAAATCATCTTTTTACTACTTGTAGTTCTTTTTTTTATTTTCAGGGAGTTTTGGTTTTTAAACACCAATTGACTAATCAAACATGCAAGCATCAATTATTTAGACACAAGGGAGCTAACAAGAAAATGACTAAATTTTGAGCCATCGTCCCAAGCAACAGTGCCATTTTGTTGGTATATTTTACGAAGTACGGGGTAAATTTTTTCTCATCCTTTGAGAGAGTGTTGGAATCATTTATTATCTAATTTAAAATTGCATATGTTATCAAGGAAAACAATAAATAACTAAAACATGCAAATAGATAACTAATGAAGCACTAATTCTATGATAATCATGATTAAATTAACTTACCTAAAACCAAGTATACTAAATTAAATCAACAAAAGCATTATCCTAGCTACCAATTAACTAGCAAAATATCAAATTTAACTAAGATAACGTTGAATCTAACAAACTAGAGCAAAGAGAGAAAAAAGGGTGCCTTAATCTTGAGATTCAATAATAAAGGTTGCGCCTTCATTATTCGAGCAAGAGCAATGAAATTGTGGCTTGCCTACACTTATTGAGTACCAATTTACTCTATATGCTCATAATCTAATAACTCATTTCTAGCCTAAAACTCTAAACTTTGAAATTGGGTTTTAAATCCCTGTGAGGGAGGAAAAAGAAAGAGCTTGAAATTTGTGTCTTTTAAAGAAGAAATGAGAGATTAAGGGCAGACAAGAGAGTAGGAAATTGATTTGCAAAATAAACCACTAACTTTAATAAATGAACTAGCAGAAGCATGTAAACATGGGCATCAAAATAGTAAATCAAAACTTAACAAAGTAAGAACTTAATTGTGAATGAAGGTAGAAGAGGGAAGAAGGAAGCAAATTGCATTAAAAACTTCACTAGCCTTGAAATATGGCTTCAAATTAAGCGAAGTTTACGCTAATTTACTCCTAAAACCTGATGCTAAACTTAAAAATCCCACTTCATTCCACAAATGGGAGAAGGGGATTTATATGGGCCCAAGTCTGCAATTTTGGTACGATCATCCCACATAGCATAGCCAACCGTGCCAGCTCTTTTCTTATGGGAACCGCTTTATTTATAATTTTTGAGATGAATACCTTCTGATGTATAGGGAGTTGACCAACCTATAATTTCCAAACTTCCAGGTTGTTTCTACAGCATGCGTTATTCTTTAGAACACAACAATAACCTAACATTATAGTGCACTTTATTTATTGATTTAGACAGAAATAGATCTCATTTTTATTGGCCTCTTCCTTGACTTGAGTGTGAGAATTATATTAGCATCCTTGTAGGTCAAATCAAAGATGGAAATCCATCTATATGCAAGACACCTTGCGCTGTAAAATTGTCATTGTTTGTAGAAAATATATGGTAATTTGATAATTTGTATGTAAAACATCCATCAATATAAAAGTCCATGATATCTGAGCATCACTTTTATACAAATGCAATCTCCAACTATGGGTGCCAGTTAAAAGTTAAGCGGTTTATTTTTAGCCTCCAAACAAATATTTTTGCCGTAAACTTTTGTAACAAAATTATATTTAAATATACGGTAAGATTAATAATATCCTCAATAATATTAAGATGAACAAAACTTTTATGTACTATGATTATTTACGGATGATAGAAATGAGCCATTATCTTACTCCACCTTGTGAAAGGCACAATCATAGCACAAATTTTTAGCATAGCTATACACAAGATTTTTCCCTTCGAAAGGGAAAAAAAGGAGAAAATGCAACAAAATGAACCCTATCATGTATTTGTCATGCTTATCCCCACTTCCCAATGTAAAAGTTATTCTTGAGCGTTTTCTAAGTCTTTGGTTAGTATTACCATACCACTAATCCTTTAGTGTCATCTTCGTCGGAGACCTCATTATGACTTTTAGAGTTTTTGCTCTTAGCTTTCAAAGCCATATCTTTGTTAGGAAAATCTGTACTCTCTTCTTTGATATTAATCTTATGAGTTAACTTACCTATCTAGAAGCATTTTCAGAGGCATGGAAAGCTTTTAAATTTCCTTCGCCCTTCCTCTCCAAATAAAAGGTTGTTATCTACAGAAAAGGTGGGATACACCAGAATCCTCCTATTTTTCGCACCATGAGTCTAACCTCTATCTTTTGCCTCTCCACTTAATCTTGAACACTTTTTAACAAATAAAATGAAAAATGTGAAGGGACAAGGGGCCATTGCCTTAACCTCTTAGTGGGAATGTCCAATCCAACTAATTCTCGATTGATAAAAATAGAGGAATATGTTGACCTTACACATACGGACATATCCAACTTATAGCAGCATACCCATAAATTCTTAATAAATGCATAATCTCAACAACAACTATAAATTGTTTGAAGTAGGTTTCATAGGAGCCAAAATACTTTGATTTTTAGAAATAGCATAAAGAAAAACCAACTTCAATTTACTAGCACTTCCCTTAGAAATTAATAGGTAAATGGTAGTGCACAACATAGTAGGTGTGAAACTAGTCGTATACTTTGCATTGAAGATATTTGAATCAATAAATCAAAAGCTTTATTGACATCATCTAGAAACACCCTCACTATTAAGAAAATTCAAGCACTAATCCACTACACCCCTCCTACTATATCATGAAAATTTCAAAAGAAGAGGAGATCCACTATTAGATCTAATGCCTTTGTTAGGAGTTATCTAGAAATAGCAATTATATGATCTCTTTTCCCCTTAGCTCCTTACATAGAGCATCATTCTTAAAATGGATCATGGTTGTAGAGCATTACATATGAGCTTGATTTTACACTACCTAAACTGTAAACTAAATCATTAAAATGATAGACTGCTACCTTTTTTACCTTCTTTGTCATCTTAATCACAATTGTTATTACCATCCTAAAATTTTTACTGTTCTCTAATGTAGCCAAAGCTCATTTGCTGCATACTTTCATGAAAATTCTTATTTGTGAACTCGCAATTCTTTGATCTTCTAAACTTTTACTATATAGTGTGGCAGAGGAAGTTATTCTAGTAGTTAGGCGAATTTCTAAATCCTAACTTTAATACCCCATTCGACTACTCAGGTTGAATAACGAAAGGGGCATAACGGCTTACCAAAGCCTAAATCCTAAGTCCAATCTCAACCAATCCTCAATATTTCCAATGTTGAGTCATCTTCTTTGCCGTATCACTAGCTTAAATTGCTTAACAAAGAACTAATCTTTAATAACATAATTCAGAACATCTACCTAGGGCATTATAGATTACCCATCCTAGCAAGGGCCAATGGGTTACATCTCATCAGCTAGTGCCAACTGTCCAATTTTAACCAATTCCAACAAGCATTAATGATACTACCATCCTTCTTTTTAGAACTAATCTATTTTCTTTTTGAACACCGCTTAGGGGAAAGCTTTGAATCTTTTAGGCTTCCCCTCCCTGCCATTTAATAACAAAATGGAGAAGATGAAATGTAGTAACTATTGGGTTAGAAGAAAATCGAGATAACTAGAAGGAATGAACTAAGAAATACTAACAAAGTAGGTTACAGTAACTATGCAAAACATTAGTACCATGTAGGAGAGGAAAGTACTACACCTTGACAAACAGAGGTAGGCTAATCTTCTCTCTTGTCGAAGACCTTAATCCTATCCTACTATAGTTTCCTACCTTAAATCATGTCCTTGGTTAACCTTGCAACTCTCAAGTCCTCCCTAATCACCTCGTTCAAGCTCTTCTTTGATCGTCCCTTGCAGCTTCTATCTTCAGAGATGTTAATCCTCTCATATCTCCTCACAGGAGCATCCACAGTCTTTATCTTTATGTGACCAAAACATCTAAGTCTAGTCTCTCTCATCTTATCCTTGATGGGGGGCACTTTAACTATGTCTCTAATCACTTCATTTCTAATTCTATCTACCTTTGTAGAGCCACACATCCATGTAATCATCTTTATTTCTACTACCATAAACCTTTGAACTTGTGTTTTTTTTTTTTTTTAATTGGACAACACTCTGAGCCATACAACACAGTATTTAGTCACCAAAAGTGCTAAATATTAGATCGCTATTTACCTAGATTTTAATTATCTTCAAGCTTATTTTAGGCTTTAATAAGATTTTTCTAGTTTTATAGGTAATAAGTGGATGAGGAAAAAGCTCAAAAATCGAAGTTTGAATAGATAATTTTTCATTAATTAGCATGGTGGCACGACTCTTATGCAAACCCAGTCCAATCCTCATTTTGTTCCCAGGTAGAAGTCAACTGCCCGCCCTTTTTCAACACACTAAGTCAAGCTCAGAAGATCATACGGCGATTAGCACATTAAAAATGGAAAGTTTAGAATTGTAGTTGTGAAGGAATTGGAGAAATATGGCAGTGGAATCCCTTTCCATATAAATGAAGAAATTAGAAATTGCTAATTGGGTATGGCTAGGAAAGTGTGAAAGTTACTTAAAAAATAAGAGATCTATTGTAATTAGGAAAGGGGAAGAACTTTTGGAAAGTAGGAAATCTTGTGTAACTAAGAAAGCATGGGGGGTTGCTACGAGTATAAATAGAAGTCATGGGTGCACTTTAGAAGATAATCAATTTCTTACCCTCTCAATTCTATGTTTAGTTTCTAGTAGTTTTAGAGATTGTTGTAATTTTTGGAATTCTTTCGATTCCCGTTTTATGCAATTATTTTAGATTTAGTTCTAGTTTTATTTCAATTTTTCTAGTTCTCATTTCAATTCAAGTTTTGCAGTTTCAATTTTAGTTTGATTTTAGGTTCTTTAAGAATTCTCAAAGTTTCAATTTTTGATACTTCCTTTGGTTCATAGTGGATACTGAATTTTCATGGTTAATACCCATTGAAGATTAAGTATTCTCCGTTGACTTTTAAGGGTATATGGTAATCTCTTTCCTCTCCCTGCCTCTGATTTAGAATTTATTATTTCATTAGTAGTTGTGGTGATTTGTTTGGTAGTTGTTTATTTTATAGTTTTATTTTGCTTATTCACTGCTTTCAGTAGTTTTAATAAGGGTTAGTTAGTTGCACTCGCCTGGGTTCAACCCTGTCTCTATGGATTCGACACTCAAGTACTAAGGTTAACAACCGTACATTTGCGGTAAAATTTTACATTCTTTTTAGAGGGCTATTGCCGATGATGGTGGTATGAATTTAGGTCACTATTTTTTTTGGGTTATCTTAATAGTTTCATAATTTCTATTAGTAGATTAGTTTCATAATGTTCATGTTTAGATTAGTTACAATAAATTTGATTCGCATCTCATAAAAATTTTTAGTATGTTATAATTAAAAATCCAAAAAGATTAAAAATTCAAAATAAAATGCCAGTTTTTCCTTTTCCATAATTTGTGCATGAACATTTTTGGAGCTATTTATGGAGACTTAATGATTATCTTGCTCAATTCAATCAAAATTATAAAAAATGAGAATGTTGTAAGGTCATTATCAGGGGTTTGAATGTTGAATTTAGAGGTTATGTTGAGTTTATGTATCCTGGAGGATTATTAGAATTATTGGAGGTTTGAATGTTGAATTTAGAGGTCATTATTGGGGGTTTGAATGTTGAATTTAGAGATTATGTTGAGTTTATGTATACTAGAGGATTATTAAAATTATTGTCTAGAACTCAAGATAAGGTTTAGGATTTCTTCGAAAAATTAGCTTGGGATACTTACGAGTTTGAACAAGCTAGAGGGGCCTTAGGGTACCCAACTCATGGCGAGTACATTTTCATGCCACTTCTCACCACTAGGAACATTTTAGGGACTCCAAGGCTCACCATCTCACTCTTGTGTGAATCCTTTTTGGTGCGATTATTGTGAGTCTTCTGATTATGATGTTCATAATTGCCCTTATCGTGATTATATTGATGCTACATGTGTGAGTTTTGGAAAGACGATACCTGAATTAACAGATAAAATGATAGCGACTATAAAGGATTACTGAATATTCTCACTGTTTTAATCAGAGCAGGGAGGATTATAATTTGCATCAGTCTAAATCTAGTTTAGGATCTCTTGAACGTGCAGTCAGTTCTATGATGATTTTGAGCCTTCCATCTAGGCTACGACTGACTTGCATGATGATATGTCTTTGCCTGACCTAGAGCAAGAGAATGACCTTCCTATGTCTCTATCCCATGACTTTGCAGCCCAAACAAGCACACCTAGGGATGTCACCAAGGATGTCCTAAATTCTACCAACCTACTTCTGCCTTCTAATCATTCTTGTGAATTTAAGCAGATGAATGACTTAAAAGTGCTAGTGAGTTTGATGAGCATCATCACTTTAATGAATCAAAAAAATTTATACACAAGAGCCATGTGAGGGAGTGGTTGAACACACTAATTTGAAATTTGACGATGAAAATGTCTCTATGAAAAATGAGTCTTTTTCATATGGGTTTGACGTCTATGAGGGTCTAAATGTGCACATCTGTGTTGAATATGAATCATTTACTTTTGACCCTACCATAATTAACCATATCTTTGAGCCATTAAAGTCTGAATTTAAAGTATGACACTTTTGTGCATGCGAATGCTGATTTGTACCAAACTCTTGAACATGCCAAGATTAAGAGACTCATGGACTTAAGACCCATTGATCTGCCTGAACAACGTGTTCATGATGATCAATTTGTTA
>JAKOGI010000461.1:427500-577500 GCA_029747015.1 Carnegiea gigantea
CACATCAGTCAAGCCCAGAAGACCATACGACGATTAGCACGTGAAAAATGAAAAGTTTAGGATTGTAGTTGTGAAGGAATTAAAGAAATATGCCGATGGAGTCCCATTTCAAATCAATGAAGAAATTAGAAATTGATAGTTGGGTACAAGTAGGAAGTATTTGAAAGTTACTTGAAAAATAAGAGATATGTTGTAATTAGGAAAGTGGAAGAATTTTTTAGAAAGTAGGAAATATAGTGTAATTAGGAAGCAAGGGGGGTTGCTACAAGTATAAATAGGGGTCATGGGTGCATTTTAGAAGATCATCAATTTTGTTCCCTCTTAATTCTAGCTTTAGTTGCTAGTAGTTTTAGAAATTATTATAATTTTAGAAATTTTTTCGACTCAAGTTTTAGGCAATTATTTTAGTTTTAGTTTTATTTTATTTTTTAATTTTTATAGCTGGAGTTTCAATTCAAGTTTCGTAGTTTCAATTTTAGTTTTATTTTAGCTTCTCTAAAAGTAATCTCGATCAAATTTTCAATTTTTACTACTCCCTCTGTTTTATGGTGGATGCTAAGTTTTTATGATTGACACCCACCAAAATTAAATATTTTCCATTGGCTTTTAAGTGTATCTTGTAATATCTTTCCTCTCGCTTGCCTCTTATTAAGAATTTATTACTTCGTTAGTAGTTGTGATAATTTCTTTGATAGTAATTTAGTTTATAGTTTTAATCATATTTGAATTAGTTTTAATTTATGTTAGCTGAATGATTCTATTTTACTTATTTACTTGAATTAATTTGGATTAGTCAGTTGTAGTGACCCAAATCAAATCTTGTATCGGTGGATTCAACCCGCAAGTGTTACGACTGACAACTATACGCTTGTCGTAAAATTTTACATCCTTTTTGGATCATATCAACAGCAGGAACTAGCACATAATAAACTTTGCCTTTTAATCCTACAAGCATCGTCTTACCACACAACAAGATTCTTTCATTTTTGTAAGTCCTCTTTTATGCGCTGGTTAATGTCCTCGTCAATATCCCCTTTTCGTTAAATGATCGGGTCTAGATATTTAAACTTCTCAGCCTTTGGTATTGTCATCCCATCAATAATGACTTTCTGCCCTCTTCTTCTCTTCCACTGAAACCACAATGTAGGTATTCCATTTTCAATCTGCTCAATCCAAAACCTCTAGACTCAAGTAAGTGTGTGTCTCTATCGCCCCAACTTATTGTTAACTCACTCTTTAGTCTCATCAATAAGAATAATGTCATCCGCAAATAACATACATCATGGTAGCTCCTCCTGAATTGGTTTCATGAGTTTATCCATAACCGAAGTGAAATGAAATGGGCTTAAAACAGAACCCTGATGAAGGCCCATAACAATGGGAAAGTCATTGGTAACCCTTCTTACCATCCTAATGCTCATCCTACCTCTATCATAAATATCTTAATAACTCGAATATGCTAAAGCGACACTTTTTTCTTTTCCAAGCATCTCTATAACACTTCATGTGGAACTCTATCATATGCTTTTTCTAGCTTTATGAACGCCATGCGAAGATCCTCCTTCCTATCCCTGTATAATTCCATGAGCCTTCTAAGGAGGTGAATTGCCTCTATGGTCGACCTAGTGGGCATAAAACCAAACTAGCTCTCTGATATCAAAATGTTCTTCCACAACCTCTTCCCAACCACCATCTCCCATATCTTCATAATGTGATTGAGTAACTTTATACCTCTATAATTGTTGCAATCCTGAATATAGCCTTTGTTCTTATGCAGTGGGATGACTGTATTATCCCTCCATTCTCTAGGCATCATAGTAGTCCTAAGAATAACATTGAAAAGCTCTATTAGCCACTCTGCTCCCACTTCACCCAAACACTTTCACACTTCCACCGGTACTTGGTCTGGTCTCTTAGACTTTCCATTGGACATCTTCTTTAGAACCCCTTTAATATCACCTTTCAAAAAGGTTTCACAAAATCGAGGATCATGGTGCCTTTCACTACTATCTCATTCCCTACTCTGAAAATCCTCTAACACTTTCCCATTAAGGAGCTTACAAAAGTATCTCTACCGTCTTTTCTTGATTTTTGTCTCCTTAGCGAGCACCTTACCATCTTTATCTTTGATGCACCTTTCGTTGCCCAAATCTCTGATTCTTTTTTCCCTGGTCCTCGCCAGCTTAAAGACCTCTTTCTCCCGTTCATTAGTATTCGGTTTTTGATATAACCTATCATATGCCATGCTCTTAGCTACATCAATGGCTTTCTTAGGTACCATTTTGCTAAGTTATGTCTAACTCTACTATCCTCTGACTTTCGTAGCTATCCTTTTTGCTAACTTATATTTAACTCTACTATCCTCCTTCTCTTCATCTGTTTCTTGTTAATGAAAGCAGTGTAAGCCTCTTTTTTCTTCTTTACTTTCTCCTTTATCTCCCCGTTCCAACACCAGGCTCCTTTTATTTTGCTGCCACCTCTCCTAGATATACCTAAGATCTCCTTAGCCAATCTTTAAATACATTCTACCATTGCTTCTCACATTGTAACAACATCCTTTGCCTACTTCCAAATCCCTTTTTCAACAATTCTCTCTGATAACATCCTAGCATTCTCCTTAGTAAGATTCCACGACTTAACTCTAGGGTCCCCCATACTGCTCTTCTTGCACTTCGAACATTTGAACTCTACATCCATCACTAGTAGCCTATGTTGCGTTCTCAAATACTCACTTGGTATTAATTTACAACCCTCACACAACCTCCCATTATATACTCTAGTCCGAAAGCAACAAATCTAAGTCTTTGTGCTGCCACTCTTAAAAGTCACCGAATGGTCCTCTTTCTTTAAATAGGAGTTTACAACCCATAATTCATATGCAACCACAAAGTTCAAAATAGAAATCCCTATTTTGTTTCTCTTCCCATAACCGAAATCTCCATGTGCTGTATCATACATGTCTGCTTGCTGACAAATATGACCATTAAAGTCACCTCCTATGAAAAGTTTCTCGCTCTAAGGAACATCTTGGATGACCAAAGCCAAATTCTCCCAAATTGCTTCTTGATATCCTCCACGAAACCTATTTGAGCTACATAATTACTAACTATATTTAGGATCTCCTGCTCGACCACTACCTTAATAGCCATAACATGATCACTCTTACACTTCACTTTAATAAGTATGTCAACCAACTCCTTATCAACCAATATACCAACCCTATCCTAGCCTTATTTGACCCTGAATACCACACCTTACGCCCATAAATTACTCTACCTTTAGCTCCCACCTACTGAGTCTTTCAGACACAAACTATGTTAATCTTATCTCTACGTAAAGTTTTAACTAATTATATTCACTTGTCAGTAAGTGACCTGATATGCAAGTTCAAAAACCCTATTCCCCTCCTAAACCCATTTCCCCCTGGTGGACAGGCTTGAGCTAATACATTGCTCTCTACTAGTTTGCGCTAACAACACCCACCACCCCTAAGCCAAACACAAAATAACAACACCAACTAAAATGCTAATAATAATAATAATAATAACAATAACAACAACAACAACAACAACAACAACAACAATAACATTGATGATGATGATGACGACGACGATGGTGGTGATGATGATAATGATGATGGTAAGAATAACAATAGTAACAATGGTAGTAGTAGTAGTAGTAATAATAATAATAACAATAATGATGATGATGATGATGATGATGATGATGATGATGATGATAATAATAATAATAATAATAATAATAATAATGATAATGATAATACGAACACCATGGCAATCAAAAAAAATAGAAAAAATCATAAAGGAAAATAGGGTTACCACTCATAAACAAATAATACAATAATACTGGAGATCGCTATAATAAGAAATTACTAAGATAAGCATAAGTGAGTAGAAATGGCGGATAACTACTACACAATATTACCAAACCTAAGTAAATGTGCAGGAGGACGAGCACTAAAAACAAATAAGTGATAATAGTAATAATAAAAGTGACAGTAAAAATAACAATAGCAATAAAGTAATAAATGATCTAAATAATAATAATACCGATAATACAGTAATAATAATAATAATAATAGTTCACTAATTTTGCCATTACATGGCCTCAATTGCAATACTTGAAACTTGACTTAACGAGACGTAATCCTTTGGATAATTGCATGGCGAATCTGATATAGGGTTAGGGTTGGGTTGTATACTTGTATTTGCAAGTTACTAACTTTCTTAGTAAATTTATAACTAAGCTTATTAGATTTTCCATAGCAAAAGTCCCTCATATATATATATATATATATATATATATATATATATATATATATATATATATATATATATATATATATATATATATATATATATATAATATATATAAATACAAGTAAAAATAAAGTGTTTTACAAAGAAATGTTTTAAACATAAAACACAATTGTATAATCATTAATATATGAATTAAAAGAGGAATATAGAATAAATAGGCTTGTCAAATTAAACAGTTTTTATCTTTTAAGTACAATTAAGAGTAAAAATGACTATATTAAAACTATACAATGATTCACAATTAATCCAAATTTATTTACACCCTATATGATTTACAACCGACTCGATATTAACCTAAGCATTGAACCGAATCCCACTCGACTTGTATTAGACTAGACCCATACCCGATTCGAATAGGGCTGCTGTAGACAACCCAAAACAGACCGGACCCAAATTTCACACGAATCGAACCCGTACCTGACTCGAACATGGTTGATCCGAAAGTGACCCAAATTCGAACCGAACCCGAACCCGACCCCGACCCAAACATGATTGACCCGAAAGTGATCCGAACTGAACTAAGACTTGACCTGTACCCGATCTAAATGACCCATTTGCCAGGTCTACACATGAGATAGAATTCAATCAATTACAATCAAGAACAAGAACAACTAAATAAAAATAAAGATTCCAGCATCAATACTTGACTAACAATCCTTAGATTGAGAAAACTACTCACACATACTTAAAATAACAACAACTAAACAGAGTTTCAGAGAAGAAAACTTAGCACAATTGGAGATCCTTTAAGGGTTTCCCAACTTTGCAATGGCTCCAAAATAGTAAGCACTTCTTCAACACTCTAAGCTAACTAGAAATCTAAATTAAATTTAGAAAAATGAAAAAGAATGGAAAAACTAGAGAGTAAGAGTTCTCTTTTTTGCTATGTCAATTACAAATCTGCTGCGAAATTGCCCTATTTAAAGAAGAACTTGATCAACCTTAGTCACACGATAAAGAAAAACGAACAGGCTTGCAATTGTGGTCTCACCACACGAACCGTGGCCTTCAGCACGGACCGTCTGTGGTGAGCTCTGTGTCAGTACTCCTCTGTTCTTTCTTCCTTGCATGGTCATAGTAACTTGGGGGTGTCCATTAAAAGTTGAGCCACCCTCATTTATGGGCAAATTTGAGGTAAAATGGTCTAATAATATGCAAAATACAGAAAAGAACTACACCCAAGCGTAAAACCGAAAAAGGATTGCATTATATATCATAAAACACATAATTCTCCCTAAAAATGGCATAAAATGGCCTCAAAATAGAGCTCACTTTAAAGACTTATCATAAGTCCACCTTATTACCAATGTTGGTAGATAGAACTTAATAAATATAGCAATCGTGAGTTCGAGCTTTCCATTCAATCCCATCCTTATTTAGAGTTGTTTAAACTCCCTAATATACTCTTCTACCTTGAGATTCTCTTGGCGAAAGTAAGCGATATTAAGATAGAAGCTTTATTTATAGGAGGATGGTGAGAACCACTTATCTATGTGCTTCTTGAGCTTAGATGATGTCTTGATCTTAAAATTACTTTCCTTGCTCTAATCTTCTTTAATTTCTCATACCATAAGGATGAATATCAATCAATGATGAGAATATTCATGTTGAAGGACTCCTCATCATTGTACTCCTTAAGTTCAAAGATCCTCTCTATAGATGGAACCCAAGCCCTGTAGCTCTAGAGGTTGAGGTTGAAAACAAACTCCAGTGCTTCTACTTTAGATACTTGAGATCTCTTTAGTCATCTACTGGAGGCCTTCTTCTCTTACCTCTCCTTTCCTTGTCATCCTAATCTTTATGAGTGGAGGAGCACAGGATGTTAATAGGACTCACATCTTATTTTCTACAATGTGTTATTTTCCGCGGAGAGGGGGGTGGTGCCATACCTTTCATTACTTCTAGCTCTCTTGTGAGCCTTCTTACATACTTTTGGAGCATAATTAGTTCCTTTTTGTGAGAATTTACCATCATTGCCATATCTTAGTGGTTTTGGGATTAGAAGTTTGAACAAAAGGCAGTTGATATGGACACAGGATGGCATAAAGAGGTGACATGGGTGGTGTCCTTTCACAAGAGCTCCAACACAGTCAAGGATCACTTGACACAGTTCATGACATGGTGAACCAGGGGTTGGCATGATCAGTACCATGGGGAGCAAGGTCTGGCCATGCCAGGCTTTCTTCCAACAAGTTTTTGTAGTTGTGATAAAGGTTTTTTTTGTGGAGTTTTAGTTGTATTTTAGTTACAGATTGTGTTTGGGGTTGCTTTGGGGTTCTTTATGGATTAAGAAGGGTTGATCAAGAGGAGCAAATGGAAGAAACTTAGCGAAATCACGGTGTGGGTTTTGGGGGTGGAGTTGGGGGTGAAGAATGAGGAATTTCATTAAACAGGAAGAATGAGGGTTTTGATTTAATAATCCACCGAAAGAGGAGCCTCTACATCTACTGCCAACCAACTTGTTGAGGATGACTCCTTAACTCCCATGATCATGACCACTCATGAGAAACACAAACAATGGGCGCTCCTCGTTAGGATTCAACCCCTAACAATCAAAGTAAATGTGATATTAGCGCCCAAAACTAAGATCAACACTTTGAACCTAGTATCTCTCCTAAAGCGTTAGAGCTACCAAATAGGTGTTCTAAAAGGTAAGACTACAAATCACTACCCTAGACAGAGATAAGGATTCAAAGATTTATTATTATTATTATTTTTTTTTAGTGAAAATGGCTTTGTTCCTTTTAATTCACTCATTCATCTGAGAATACATTAGAGTAATTCCATCAGCTGTAATTTGCAAGATTTCTCTCCCATCTTTTAAGAAGTTTCTAGAGAGTTGTACTCAACTAATGAGAGTGCTGCTACTTAAAGCTTCTTCCTTGGTGGGTGTAGATTCATTCCATATACGGTAACTCTAATGTTTACAACTGCATTTTGCATATATTGAGCCAAAATTCAAATTGCTACAAACATGAATTTATGCACATTTCAGATAATCTTGATCATTCCACTCTCAAATGGAATCCAATGATAATTTTTAGCACATTTGTGAAGAAATTAAGTCAAGATTTGCATCATTTGGTCACCTTGAGGTATGAATCAAATTTTATGCAAATTCAGAAAAATTAATGACAAAACCCTGTACTATAGGAGTTAAGGTTTTACAATTTCTAGGGAAAGGAAGGGAGAACTACTCGTAGAATTTACATTATATTCTTAAAGTAGAGTCTGTAGGCTTCTAAACAAAGCGTTGAATGTCCACATTGGATTTTGTTTAGTGGGTAAAAACCCTTGTCAAAATTAGGGGATGTGTCAAGCTAGAGGCATTCTTGATGTGGAAAAGGTAGGATAGGACTTAGGAGAGGAAAGGGACGGAACCAATAGTTGACATGGCGTTTGGTACATACCACACACTAATGTACTTTTTTTTGAACATAATGTAATCGTGATAAGCTCGCACTCATATAAAATAGAGATGACTACGTAGCATACCAATAGTCTCTAGCCAAATATTTTTATAATGACATTATAATTTGAGGGGCGGGGAGGGATTTTTGAAATGCGCAATGGTGGGGCTGATCATACAATATGATGATTGTTATGATAGAATAACATAACTGTGCTATACCATTGTTAATACTAAATAATGATTTATTCATAATTATCCCTATAGGTATACCATGAAATCATAACTATTAATAGCGCGAGCAGGAATGATACATTCTAAAGGCGCTACACCTTGGGGGCCTCGGTTATGCCGTCTAGTTTGTGATTGTCCTTTCGCATTTGTTTTAAGAAAGTTTGAACATTGTAAAAGTGGATAGAGCTACCGTAACATTTTAAGGACAATATGAAAACTGTTTTATACAATAATGTTTTGAAAATAATCTCCATAATCCTAGACGACGATCGAATTGACTGCAAGGCAACTGGTCAAGAGGTGGGTCCAAGGTGAACGTACAGTCGATGGTAGGGACTCTAATGTACCCACCAACATTACCCATTCAACAATGGTATCTACTAGAGCTATAAAAGAAATTAGGGCTGTTCATTATTCGGTTCAGGACCGGACCGACCCGAAAACTGGTCCGGACCGGACCGAGGCCATTCAGTCCGACCCTCGGTCCTGCAAATTTCCATTTTCAGTCTTTGGTCTGGTCCCGGTCTAGACCGAAGGACCGGTGGACCGGTTCAATATTAGAGGTGAGCCGTGAGCCGGTGAGGTTTAGATCTAGGTTTTAGGTTTCCCGTTTGCCCTTTGCCGCCTTCTGCGCCCTTCTTCAGTTCTTCATTCTTCTTCACTTCTTCTCCCGTTATCTGGCTCTTCGCAAATCGCCACCACCCCCACCAACTACCCTTCTTCGCAATAGCCAGTCGCCACCACCAATTCCCCTTCTTCCCTTCAGCCTTCAATCCTTCATCTTCATCGCCACTCTCCACTCGGGCCTCAAACAGTCGAACTCTTCCCTGTAGCGACTGTCCAGATCTTCATCGCCCTCCACTTTCCAGATCTGGAGCGACTCTCTCTCTAGTCTCGCACGGCCAGTCTTCGGCTCGACGGCTCTTGCCTGTAGCAACTCCGGTCTCGACCTACGACCACCCACGCAGCAGTCAAACGCCCAAGTCCCAAAGTCTCAGCAACTCCGGTCTCGCACGGTATTCTCACTCTCCATCACTTCTACAAATTGAGTTATTTGGTCTGTCTATGGGATGTTTATATTTTCTTAGTATTTGAGTTGTTATGGGATGTGATTTGATTTTCTAAAATATGCATTATGCTCACGTTTTTGGCTCTACATATCCATCAATCTTTGGGATTTTAGTGCATAATGTTGTAATGCATGGTGCTTGATTGAAATCAGCACGGGGGGAAGCAGATTGCAATTAGGCAGTAAGGGAAGTAGAAACGGTGAGGTATTGATATGATTTATGAAAGTCAATCAACCAAGGCTTTTTAATATTAGGTCCCAGGAAATTTTGCTCTTCATTTCAATCAGAATGGGATTTGGTCCAAATCCGGTCCGGTCTCGGTCCGGTCCGGTCTGGACCGAATTTGGATCGGTCCGGTCCTCGGTCCCTAGCTTGGCTTGATTCGGTTTTCGGTCTAGACTAGTCCGGTCCGGTTCGGTCCGGTCTGGGACCGATAAACAGCCCTAAAAGAAATAGTGAGACCCAAATAATTCCACAAAATTGTCAAGTTTCATGCACATTTGACTTGTTTAATGATTTAAGCACCAAAGACATAAACTGGACGGTGTTCTCATAGATTAGGTTAATTTTGCATGCTAATTGCAAGAAATAATAACTAAGTAACCAAAAAGTAGTAAATTGTATGATCACTTATTACTTACACAGTTTTACGATTTAATAAAAAAACAATAAAAAAATGATTAAATAACAACATGATCAAAAATAATAAAAAGCAAATAAAGATGATAAATGTAACATCCCTCCCCTGGGACTGTCACATCGCCAGGACTCCTTGGAGAAGTCCCTAAGGCTAAAATTGTTTGAGCAATAGTCCAGCGATGTTCTCAAAACAGAAACTTATGATGGGATCTGGTGCTTGTAAAATCAAAACTGCAGGAGCTTAGCTAGAAACTGCAGTAATTAAAGAGCTTGTTTCTGAATTAGACGACAGTCGGAGATTTTTATATAATAGCTTAGCAAGGCTAAACCGAAAACATCGTGTCACACACCCAACTTTCTTTTACTGAGTTCAGGCCTGTTTAGAAGGCATACAGTTGAAATGTACGCATAAAAAAGGTAGTAGAAATGAACCATGGACTGAGCCAAACTACAAGCTTATAGTTCTTAAGACATATTTATGTATAAATAGAAAGCAGCATCATGTTTCCACAAAAAACCCTGCATGCATTCTCTTGTTCTGATCCATAATGAATTGGAGGCAGTTTATAAATTAAGAACAACCCAGTACCTTGCTTAGTAAGAACTTGGGGAAAAGGAAAAAGGAGAAGGGGTGACCCACTACACGCTGAATAGATGATTTGCATCATGCAAAATCAAAATAATTCCATACAATACAATAAGCAGCAATGACACTTGAGTTTTTATTAATAATGGCATATTAAACAAGCATAGGCCAACATCACCTAATTGTTCTTTAGTAGCATGAACGGACGAGAAAGTGCATCGGTTTGGCTGCAGTTTACTGCTCGGACACTATGGGTATTAAGTTACTCAGCTTTCGTTTGACACAAGAGTAATAATAATAATTAAATGTGCTTTAAACCCTGTTTTAAATAAACCAAATCAACATAAAGTTATTTTATCGAAAGAAGGCCAATTTTGATTTAGTTGAAGAAGTCTTTTCGCAAAATATTTGCACACTTTTTTCCCCTAAATGACTCAAAACATAGCTTAGGGCAAGCAACTCCAAGCTGATAATAAGCAAAGTCTCTTTTGCGGCGTTGGATTAACAAATTAGTGCTCTCTTTAAGTGAGTATTACAACTCATCATTTATGGTATTCCAAAGGCCTTTCAAAATCAACATGCTCCAATTCTCGTCAAGGTAGTCTTAGCTAGGGTTCCCGTTTTATTTGGGTCTACCCCTAAATCAAATCCTTCATAATTAGCACTATCCTCCTAACTCAAAACATTTCAATTATAACTCGCTTTCAGTAGGGAACCACCACTGTAGTTATAAAAAATAGTTTTGGTAAGGGTGAGTTATGGCTTCCAAAAGAAATAATAGTGTCCGAAATGTGAAAAGGATCTACAAAGCTTCTTGTAATCTCCTAAGTTAGCAAGGTAACCACTAAATATGTATCGAAAGGATGCTCTCAAAAACTCGCTTTCAAGAATTGAGTCTTGGACAAGCCACTTAAGGTTAGGTCCATTTATTTAAAAAAGAATTTGGCCCTTCAGTCAAAACGGTTCCCTCTAGGTTTGTTTGAAAATCATTCAAATATGTAATCATAATAAAGCACGTAAGATACGCTAACAGGTTTGCGCTTCTAAACTCAACTTCCCTCCAAGGTCTCGTGACCATATTGAAGTTGATCTATGCTAGTTAAGTGAGTGTTCACAAAACCATTTAACTTGGGTTCGAGCATTTTGCACACAACCAGCTATACGCCAATACAAGGTAAAATTAAGCATGAGCCAGGCATGGTTAGGTTAATTCCCACCCGCTAAGTCCACTTCCTGTGGAACCATTGAATTAAGGTGTAGATTTTGGAGTGAAAGGCAGTACTAAAACCAATTAAGCTCACCACTTTTTATACTAATACAGCGCACATACCCCACATATACTTTTCAAAATGGTGCTAGGTTGAACAGGGTTAACTACTTGTAAAAACAAATTTCGCGCCTAAAATAAATTAGACAAGAAATTGAGAAACAAATTTAACATTTGTATTGACGTAGTGTAGGTACAATCTCTGAATTAATTACTATGAGCTGATCCTCTGATTCAATCTCCTAGTGACTTGATTGACTCGATGGCCTAACTACTTAATCCCGACCATTGCAGAATCAGCTGAAGAACTCTAAAAACTGTTATCAATCTTGATCTGCAAGTGGTTGATTATAGTTTCTAAGACTCTGCAAGTTCTGATCCTTCTCGCTTGGTAGTTAGATGCTGCTTACTGTCTGAGTTCTGAATTCTGCAAATACTAGATGTCAAATAAATGAAGAGGAAGGACCCTTACTTATAGGCTCTGCCAGCCAGGGTTGGAGCCGGGCTTTGGACCTAGGCCCAACAATTATTTCTTTATTTTTAAATAAAGAAAATAATTACTAATTTTTGGATCATCGATGACATGTGGCAGCTTTTAACTGGCTAAATTTTAGCCACATTTAATTTTGACCAAGCGGGTCCGCCAAAGTCAACGTGACACATGACAATTTGTGATTGGTCGAATTATTTTTTTTACACGTGGCACTAGCCGATTTGTCGTTAAATTTTTACCTCCTACAAAAGCCCCCTCAAGAGTCGGCCACGTATATGAACTTGGAGATTTTATTTTTTTTTTGGGTGAGCAGCTGAGTCTCGAACACTTGGCAGATGCAAATGATTCAAAAATTTGATGGCTGTTTTCCCATTTCAAGTAATTTTGTAACTTGACACTTACCAAACGTAAATATGATGAAAGTGAGCCAAATTTGGTAAACACCCTGGAAATAAATTATGCCCAGAAAATCCTCTTTTCTTTTTTTTTTTTGCATAATCCTCTATTTTTTCCTTTTTAAAAAAAATTGTAAATTGGTGATAGCTTGGAAAAAGTCACGCAGCACCTATCTTTTTCTGATTTTTTCGTCTTTGTTTTTTTTAACTTGTGATAATTTTGGCTTGAGGGTTTGTGACAAAATTATAGCAATAACTCTTGATAAAATTTATCAGCAACTCAAAGTGATAAATATTTGTGTTGGAGTAGGAGTAGGGAGCTGAGATCTACCATGCTATATAAAGCCGTCTATAGGCTGCTGTTAATTCATCTACTTCTCCTTACGTTAAATTGCCTTAAGCTGTAGCAAAAAGTTGCTTTTGTGTAACAATCCATGCTTCCCCCAGATTCCAACTAATCCAATCGTTTTATTTTGCAAGCAAAATTTCATGCTTCTCCTTTTCCAATTATGTGAAAACGTGTTGTTTCTCTCCCTTCCTTCGAGCCTAAATGGGATTTTTGTCTGAGTTTGCTGTGTTGGATATTTTTTCCTATTACTTAATTATGGCCTGATAAAATCATCAAGAGAGTGGGTAGTTAAGTCCTATAAACTTTGCTGGATTGTTGGCTGCTTAGCTAGTTTATAGGAATACTCCATTATCCCACTTAATAAAATTATAAGGCTGATTAATCACATCCGTTCATTCGGTTACTTGATGGACGCACCGGGTTAAATATTAAAAACTATAAATTAGTCCTCTCCCTACTAATGAAGACACAGAAATTGAGTCATCCTATAATCTCTGTAACATCAAGTGAGGAAAAAAAGGACCAAGGGGGAGAAATTGATTTATACAACCAAGTTCTTTCAGAATTAGTGGTTTGGAAGTATGGCTTCTTCATCTTCTTCCGCATCAAGTATAATTTATTGTGAGAATTATTGGTTGTTAGATTTAATCGCACAAGGACACAAGAGGGGGTGAATTGTGTCTATCAATTTTTTTCGATTGTTTCAGAACACTCATGAAAATTATTTGGACTGCGTGTTTGGAGTGAAGTACAAACAAAGCTAATTGCAAAAATAATAAAGGAGACACAATATTTTTATATGGAAAACCACCTTTGACCCAACTGAGGTGTAAAAACCACGATCTACCTCTGTAGGATTTCAACACACTTTCACTAGACGGGCCGAACTCGTTACAACTGTAACACACGTGACTCGGTCACATACGTAACTTGGTCTACCCCAAGACCTTCGTTACAAGCACTACGTAACTTAGTCTACCTCGAGACCCTCGTTACAACCACATCCAATGTCTCTCAAGACTTGGACACTCTCTTATCTCACTGATGAAAAAGAGAAAAAGAAAAACACCTTGCTTGAATCCTTCTAAACAAGCTGAATGTAAGGTACAATACAATCCCTATTATGCCAATGTTGAAGACTCGATTTAGCACTCGCTTTGAAAGTTTTCGCACAGACAATTCAGACTCACAGAGACACTTTTTAACCCTTGGAAAACCTTTTTGAAACGTTGAGGCGAGAGGGGGCCTAAATGACATGGTGCATTTGCCACAAAGGTAGGGCAAAGTGAATTCCACACACTCTCAGCAATTTAGCAGCCAAGCCCCTCACAATCTCTCTACTTGATATTCTTCCCTTAAAGGGTAAGATAAAATCTTTTAAAGATATTTCAAAATTATTTTTAAGGAATGAAACCTTTTTAGACTCTACTACTAGAATCTCTCAATATTCTCTTTAAAAGAAGAAATCTTTTTAGACTCAACTAACACCGAAAAATGTATCCTCATTATTTCAAGAAACTTAACAGCCAAAAAAATCATTTTAAAATCTTGAAACTCATTCTTATCTTTGATGTCAAAACACTGCAGACCTGACTTCTCAGAACTGTTCTGAGGCAGTGTTCTGAAGTACTTGAAAAAACATTTCAAATCAAGTACTAAGTTAAGAACCTTCTAATTGGCATATTAACAAGAATCTAAAAATAAAACCAATACTAAGCCTAGGGCTGTTGCTTTCAGCTGGACTCCTTGCACATGAATCGACTTTGATGTTGCACGCTCATTCGAACTGCTCCAAGTGTTTTTCAGATCCTGTCTCAACACACAGCTTAGGCACAACATATTGACTAGTACATTTAGATTGTTATCATCAAAACCTTACACATTAATTGGGTCAACATTGGTTCAAGATCCTATGAATTATGATTCATATTTATTAATCGTAAAGTATTAATGTTTTATTACATGTGGTATCAGAGCCATGGTTATTGAACTTATAATTTCTCCGACTATTATTGAGTTATTGATTCCTAACTGAGTTTCTCTCCCATTAAATGTCTGGCCCTCAATTGGATTAATCTAATCGTACTATTGATGATTATCATGGGTAATACATCTATTATCTTTTGAAATTAAATATTTGCTATGTCGTTAACGTTCGTTAGTTTGGTAGTATGGGTATATGATTATTTTACTATAGTATTAAAAGAATTGAGTTGTGAGTCAGATCCCAAAATGTGGTTATGCCTCATTTTTTTTTTTTTTAAGCAATTCAATGGTGTTATGTCTTTGAATCCTTTCTACACTTTTCTTCTGCCAGTCCTAATGACCAAGCCATCACTATTATTATTCCATTTATTTAATCAAATAGCATGATTACAAGTTACATGCTTAAAGTGGTGAATGGTTATTAATTGATGATATTAAGCTATGTTACTATATTAGATTTCATTTGCTTGTGTTCTCATATTTTTGGAAGCAATCATGTCTTTATCATCTTATTATTCTAACATAATGACAGTTTAATTGTAATGCCAACATCATGAAATTAAATCGGTTTGATGCTCACCCAAGTGGCCAAACTATGATACTTAATGCACATCGTGATTCACAGATCATTTATCCTTTTCTAATGTTAATGCAATGCTGGTTAAATAAGTAAAGAAAGGGGGATAAATGATGGCCACTTATCATTAAAATTTTAGAATTTACCCATAGGTAAATTATTATTCAATGGTTAGTGCGCACAAAAGAGGTATTACTACATTAATCAGATTTACTTGTATATCCAAAGATAGCATGTGAATTTGGCTGTATTATCTCATTATTAATGGCGTTTGCATGTAATTGTATGCTATAGTATTTATCCAAAGGAGTATTATAGTATACTTTAATTATTCATCTATTTGACTCCATCGCATAATTATTGTATTAATGCGCATTCATGTATTAATTGCAGCTGTTTCACTTTATTCGCATGCTGCATCTGTTAGTATGTTCAATAGGCTCAACTTTATTGAATGGAGTGAACAATTCACCTACCACTTAGGTGTATTGAATCTTGACTTGGCACTTTTGGAAGATAAACCTGCTGATATTACGGATACTAGTAGTGATAAAGAAAAGTTGTGCCATAAAACTTGGACTCGATCTAACAAATTGAGCCTCATGTTTATGCAAATGACTACTGTGAATAACATTAAAACCACTATTGAAACAACAGAAACTGCTAAGGAATACCTTAAGTTAGTGGAAGAAAGGTTCCGGTCTGTGGACAAGTCACTTGCTGGTGCTCTTATGTCCGAACTCACAAACATGAAGTTTACTGAGACAAGAAGTATGCAAGAGCATACCATCAAGATGACTAATATTGCTGCAAGACTAAAGACATTGGGAATGGATGTGGATGTCTCTTTCTTAGTACAATTTATGTTGAACTAATTGCCTTCTAAGTATGGACCATTCCAAATTAACTATAATGGTCTTAAGGACAAATGGAATATTAGTGAATTGTCTAGTATGCTTACTCAAAAGGAAGCGAGATTAAAGAAACAAGAAGGAAGTGGTCATTCTATTCGTCTCATAAATTTAGGAGCTTTTAAGGTGAAGCCTCACAAGTTTAAGAAAAGGCTGAAACCCAATAAAGTCTCATGGAGTGACAGGAGGGGAAAAATGGCAATTAAGTGTCGTTTCTGTAATAAAGAATGACACCTTCAAAAGGATTGCCAGAAATTTAAGGTTTGGTTCAAAAAAAAAGTAATTATGCTTTAGTATCTTTTGAATCAAACCTAATTGAAGTTCCTAATAATAGTTGGTGGCTTGATTGTGGTGCTACTACTCATGTATCTAACATGATGCAGAGATTCCTTACGATCCAAACCATAAAACCAAGTGAGAATTTTCTATCCATGGGAAATCATATGAAGGCTCCAATTGAAGGCATAGCGATTTATCATCTGGTGTTGGATACTAGTTATCACCTAGACCTGTATCAAACTCTCTATGTACTTTCAGTTTCTGGGAACTTGATTTCGCTTTCAAAACTTGATACTATTGGGTTTTCCTTTAAGATCAGAAATGGTTGTTTCAGTTTATTTAAGAATGCTCATTTGATTGGTTCTAGCAATCTTAGTGTTGGTTTATATAAATTGAACTTGATTATGGTTTTGCTAAATCCTTACTTACTGTTTATCACAATGTTAGAATGAAACGTGGTATACAAAATGAAAATTCTACTTTTTGTGGCATAAACATTTGGGTCATATATCCAAAGAAATGTTGGAAGGATTAGTAAAAAATGAAATTCAACAATTGGATTTTACTGACCTAGGTATATGTGTGCATTGCATGAAGGGAAAGCAAACCAAACACAATAAGAAAGGAGCCACAAGAAGTGCACAGCTCCTTGAAATTATACACATTGACATATGTGGACCATTCGATGTTCCATCCCTTGGGAGAGAAAAATATTTTATCACCTTTATCGATGATTTTGTTCGTTATAGATATATCTATTTGTTGAATGAAAAATCTCAAGCAGTGGATACTCTTGAGGTGTATGTCAATGAGGTTGAAAGGCAATTAGATAAGAATGTAAAAATTATTAGGTCCGATAGAGGTAGTGAATACTATGGAAAATATAATGAAAATGGACAACATCCCAGTCCATTTGTAAAGTTCCTTGAGAAAGGGGGCATATGTGCACAATATACTATGCCAGGCACACCACATCAAAGTGGTATGACAGAAAGACATAATCAGACATTATTGGACATGGTTAGGAGTATGATAAGTAACACCTCACTGCCTGAATAATTGTGGATGCATGCTCTGAAAACTGTTGGATATTTACTAAATGTGGTTCCTAGTAAGGTAGTTCCTAAAACTCCTTTTGAGTTATGGACTGGTAGAGAACCCAGTCTAAGACACATACATGTTTGGGGATGTCCAGTAGAAGCTTGGTTATACAATCCACATGAAAAGAAATCAGATTCTCATAAAACTAGTGGTTACTTCATAGGTTACCCGGAGAAATCCAAGGAATATAGGTTTTATTGTCCTAATCACAATCCGAAGATTATAGAAACTAGTAATGCTAAATTTATTTAAAATGGCGAGGGTAGTGGAAGTGATGAAAAACGTAATGTGAAAATTAATGAGATAAGGAAAATTGTTCCCATATTTGTGAATGTCCCATTGTCAACCCCCACTCCAAATATTGTTCCTATTGTTAGACAAAATACTAACAATAATGAACAACATTCGAGTGAAGACATGACTTGTGAGGAAACTATCACCATTACCTACTGATCAAAATGAACTACAAGCATCAACTAATGTAAGAAGATCCCAAAGGTAAAGAAAGTCAGCATTTTTTGATGATTATGTGGTTTATTTGGAAGAATTAGATCTCGATGTAGGAATAAAAAATGATCCAGTTTCGTTTTCACAAGCCATGGAATGCTCTATGAAAGATGAACTTAAATCCATGGAACAAAACAAGGTTTGGGATCTTGTTGAGTTACCAAACGGCTATAAATGAGTTGGATATAAGTGGGTTTTTAAGACTTAAAGGGCAATATTGAAATATAGACAGCTAGATTTGTCATCAAGGGTTATACACAAAAGGATGACATTGATTATAAAGAGACCTTTTCTTCAGTCTCAAAGATAGACTCATTAAGGACAACTATATCAAATGGATGTGAAAACCACCTTTCTTAATGGAGATCTTAAAGAGGAAGTTTACATGGATCAACCTGAAGGCTTCTTTGTTGAAGGAAAGGGACCTATGGCGTCTAAGCTTAAGAAGTCAATACATGGACTAAAACAAGATTCCCGACAATGGTATATTAAATTCGACAATACCATAACCTCTTTTGGTTTTCAGGAAATCATTGTTAATAGATGTGTATACCAAATGGTGAGTGGGAGTAAGTTTATATCAATAGTATTATATGTTCACAATATATTACTTGCTACTAATGATTTGAGCATATTACATGAGAGTAAAGGTTTTCTCTCTGGGAGTTTGAAATGAAAGACATAGGTGACGCATCCTATGTGATAGGGATTAAAATTTTCCATGATAGGTCACAAGCAAGCTAGGATTGTCTAAAAAGTCTTCTCTTGAAAGAATTCTACAAAATTTTCGTATGAATGAATGCTCAGCTGGAATTGTTCTAATTCAAAAGGGAGATAAATTTGTCTCATGCAATGTCCTAAGAATGATGTGGAGCACAAGGCAATGGAGCCTATTCTGTGTGCTTCTGTTGTCGGCAGTTTAATGTACTTACAAAACTGCACGAGGGCAGATATCAATTTTGCTGCTGGGATTTTGGGAATATATCAACGTAATCTTGGCATGGATCATTGGAAGGATGCGAAGAAAGTGTTAAGGTACCTATAAGGAACAGAGGATTACATGCTCATCTATAAGAGACCTTATCATTTAAAAATGATCGGGTACTCAGATTTAGATTTTGGTGGTGCGATGACAATAGAAAATCCACTTTTGGTTATTTGTTTCTTTTATTTGAAGGAGCAATTTCATGGAAAAGTGCAAAATAAGATGTCATTGCTACATTCACTATGGAAGCTGAGTTTCTCACTTGTTATGAAACCACAATACACGCACTTTGGCTTCGGAATTTTATTTCAGGACTTAGTGTAATTGACTCCATCTCTAAACCACTAAAGATATACTGTGATAATTCTGTAGCAGTTTTTTTCTTAAAAAATGGTAAGTACTCAAGAGGTACCAAACACATGGAATTAAAGTACTTATCTGTAAAGGATGAAGTTCAAAAATAGAAAGTGTCTATTCAACATAGTAGGACTGATATGATGATAACAAATCCTATGACTAAGGGTTTACAACCAAAGGCTTTTAAGGAACGTATGCAAAGAACGGGTCTTGATTGTAAAAAGGTTTAATGATTTTGACACTTTGAGCTCAGTAATATGTTTCTGATTAATTCCTTTGTTAAAGATTCCTCTTAGTTGTGAAGGTGTACACATGATGTTTATTTTACCATAGGAATCTTGAAATAATGTGGACTATAATGGATTTTTTATCACTTATGTGCCTAACTTGATAATTTGCAAAATGACGTAATATATAGAAGGGAACATGCTCCGTAAATAGTGTGTAACCACCATTACTCTCGTTTAGCACATTATCAAGTATCGGTAATAAAGGAAGAACGAAGATAATTATTTTGCGCGCTCTTATATATGACGTTGAGCATTGATATTTTTGATTATCAAGCCAAGTGCGAGAATGTTGGATATTTTCCCCTATTAGTTAATTATGGCCTTATGAAATCATCAAGAAAGTGGGTAGTTATCTGCTATAAACTTAGTCAGATTGTTGGCTGCTTAGCTAGTTTATAGGGATACTTCATTATCCCAATCAATAAAATCTTAACGGCTAATTAATCATATCCGTTCATTCGGTTTTTTGATGGACATATTGGATTAAATATTAAAAACTATGAATTAGTCCTCTCTCTACCAATGAAGACACAGAAATTGAGCCATCCTATAATCTCTTTAACATTAAGTGAGGAAAAAAAAGGGGTTAAGGGGGAGAAACTGATTTATACAACCAAGTTCTTTCGTAATTAGTGGTTTAGAATTATGGCTTCTTTATCTTCTCCTGCATTAGGTATAATTTATTGTGACAATTATTGGTTCGAAATTCTATGAATTATGATCCATATTTATTAATCCTAAAGTATTAATGTTTTCTTACATGCTGCCCTCTGTTCTCTGGATATAGTTACATGAGGTTTTAGGATCTCAATGTGGAATAATTTTGCCATAATTTTTTTTTCTTTGTAATTTGGCTCGCTTGAGGAATTTTTGTATCTATTTCTCTACATCCTTCTCTCCCTTCTTCCTTGTTTTTTTCCTCTTGATGCTGCTAAAGCATTTGAAAAGGATCTTGATAGCTTAGATGTTGTCAACATGGCTTCACTGGCTCTCATGTTGATGAAAACAAGTTTCTAAATTCAATAGTGCGAATAATTCAAAAAAGGCGGTTGCTTTTTAAAAAATTAAGGAGGGAATAAAAAAGGCAAAAAAAAAAAAAAAAAACAGAGCTTGCTTTAGCTATGGCTTCTGCTCCTTTGCCATTCTGAACATAGTTACGCTAAGATATTGGTTTGGTTCGGACCAACACTTCATTGTAAATTTGCCATGAAATTCGTCTAAGCTGCAACATTTCTAGTGAAGGGTTTTCATGTACTGCGGGTCCCGCTGGAAAGTGTAGTCATCACTTTTTTTTGTTTTGTTTTGTTTTTGTTTTTTTGGGTCCAGCTGCTTTCGTTTCATCCCCACCTTTTTTCTTTTTTTGTATTGGATAAATTGTCTAACATATGGCTGCCAAGACTAAGTGCATTCCCAGCCTGAGTTCCAATTTTTGGAACTTAAGCTCAGTGAAAATTTCAATTTTGTGGAACCTGCATTCTATCACTTTTCCAACTAATGGAACTCCAACTTAAATTACCTAATAAAATATTTTTTATGGACACACCTTATAACACACAATCTTTTTTTTTGAACTACCTAAATAATATTCTTTATTTGAAAAAAGAAAAACAAACATAAAAATCAGAAAAGGACCAAAAAAAGGGAATTGGAGAGGAAACGCTAGAGTGTTTCCCCCCACGAGTTGCCCCGCATTTCCTATTGCTGGGATTGGAAAACTCCATCAAATGGGACACTTAGGCCCCACCCACTGGAATGCGTGCCAGTGGGTGGGGGTGCTCTAAATGCTCCTTTGATATATTTGACATGTAAGGACTTTCTACTTCATCCTTTTTTTCTGCATTTTAAAAAAAATTTTATCCCCAATTTATTTATTTAAATTTTTATCCCCAATTTATTTATTTAAATTTTATGTGAGCGTACATAGGCTAGTAGATATATTTGATTAACCAATATACGATTGGTTGGTTTCCTTCCCTTTTGGGAGGGGGGTATGAACTTTTTTTACAACCCTTTTTTAACTTATATTAATGGTTTCTCTTCTTTTTTTTTATTTTAAAGGAAGCTGCTCAACCAAATACTCCCCCAATTAGATTGCAAGGTGAGGTTGACTTTTATGAAGAGGAATCGTTTCTCCCTGTAGATTCGATTCTTCGCAGGAAACGCCCTCACTTAATCTAGTTGGGATCGACTTAGATTTATTTCTAGCCGCGACTCCACCAATTAGGTCGGGAAGTGAGGTAGACTTTTAAGATGAGGAATCGTTTCTCCTTGTAGATTCGATTCTTCACATAAGACTCCCTACTTAATCTTTTTGGTGTCGACTTGTATTTCTTCCTTCTTGCCATCCCTCCTCCAGTTAAATTAGGAAGTGAGGTCGACTATTAAGATGAGGAATCATTTATCCCTATAGATTTGATTCTTAGTAAGAAACTCCATTACTTAATTTAATTGGGGTCGACTTAGATTTCTTCCTTCCAGCCGCAACTTCTCTAATTAGATCGCGAAGTGAGAGTTGACTTTTAAGACGAGAAATTGTTTCTCCCCGTAGATTCGATTCTTCGCAGAAAACTCCCTCGTTTAATCTGATTGGAGTCGACCTACCTTTCTTCCTTCACCATGGTGCATTTTTTTGGTTCATCCTCAAATCCCAAGAAGCCAACTCTTACAATCCTGGATAGAGAAGACGATCCAATTAAAGAAAGTGTGACTGTCCGTGTAGATATGCCAACACCCCTACCGTCTAGACGCTCTTTACTTCATAGCTGCCTTGCAAATTCGTGCTGGAATGTAGAATCTACCCATGAAATATAGAGGGTAGATAGAGTCATCTCATCTTCGAGAGTCCTTACGCTTAGCTCACCAATATTTTCATGTTCAACCCTTTCTCACGAAGCAGCACCCTTACTCTGATATCGCATCATGGACAGGACACTATCCTAGGAAAATGTTTCACCTTGTTTCTCCAATAACTTCTTCATACCATGCTACTGGGAATGGTTTGAAGATGTTCTTGGCCGCAACAAAGAAAGACTTATGAAATGGAGGCTCTATGAGGGATTGTATCCATCCCTGTTCTCCTACGACATGAGTCTCACTGTTTTCAAAGCATTCTGCGAACTGTGGTGCCATACGACAAACACCTTTTCCATAGAGAGCGGCGACATGTCAATCTCCTTATAGGATTTGCGGGTTATAGGTAGACTTCTAGTTAACGATGTTTACTACAAAGAAGTCATTCCATTTGCCAGAGAACTCCTTCCTCATGGCGTAGAGATAGTAACATTCCCATGACTTGCTCGTTTCTCTTCTCTGCATTCCACATACTCTGCCAAGACATTCATTGTATCATTCAGCTTGCTGCTTCTGAATGGATAGACTTTTGATTCTGAGGGCCATAGATTTACACACCTCCTCCCAGCCGTGACAACAGAAAGCGAGTCAAAGCTCCAACAAATACATCCTGTCCATCTGGCCTAATTGCTCATCGCATAGCATGAACCAAGAGAGAAAAGGATCCTTTTGTGATGGTCAACATTCCTGAGCCTCTGATTGAAGAAACCTACCTTGCTGCCCTTATTTCCTGTTGGTTATGTTCCTTTGTGCCACCAACTGAAGCAGTGTGCCTTATTGGCCCAGGTATGTTCGTAGCTGCAAGCAAGCTTACTTACGAGGAATGTCTAAACCTAGTAATTCCTGCTTTAGCCAGCATTTATTAGGGTTGAACATAATTTCTATGGCTCTGAGCCTGAATACGTTGGAAGCAATCTTTCCCATTCACTACGTTTATAGATGATTAGGCACTTACTTACAAACTTATTTCGATCATCCCCATCATCGGCATGCTCATCCTAAGATGATGAAGTTCTCAGGTGAAAAGATGAATCAGACCCCTAACGTATAAGAAGCTCGAGAGCTATTGAAATCCAAGGATCCGTCTGTCATGTATTCTAATGCTCTTATGAAGGATATATCGATGACCTTGATTAACACCTAGAATTTATCCCCAAGTTAGAGAGCATATTTGATTTGCCTCTGTTTTGGGTATTTGACCTTATGGCAAGGAAGAACAATTGTGATTGAGCCGTCCTTCAATTGTAAGTTTAGGCGATAGTTTAGCTTTTATCAAGATGTACTAAGGGAGTTACGACTGAATGACCGAGAGGGGCCCTTACAAGACGCAGCTCGCTATTGCTTTAACCTAACAGAACACATAACAAGCTCCAATGTGATAATTCCTACTTCCGCAGATAAGAAGTCTACACTGGTCACTATTACATATGCTACTTGGTGGCGTTCTTCAAGGGGTGATCTTTTCTCTCAAGGACCTAAATATCCTGGAGGTGAGACTGTACAACCATGAAGAGCTTCTAAAGTAAGAACTGCTGATGATGCGTCTGCCCTAGTTGTTACTTCTAGAAAAGCGGGTGCACATGAGCTAACCATGCAATAGCGTAATGAACATGCCTTATCCACAGCTGAGTTTAGAGAAGAGGGAGCCGATAGTTCCTCGTTAAGAATAGATGTATCTCCTCAGAAATGTAGGAGTTGCTCACTTGGGAAAGAGAAGATTAAAGCTTTGAAAAGTTTAAGTGTTAGGTCCTGTATTAGTGTTATTGCTTCCCCTATTTAGAGAAGTAGTCAGTGGCAGCCAAGATATGGGAGTGGCCAGTAGATGACTTAGGCGTGATTGGTCTAACGACATCAAGCCCACATGCCTCAAATGGCCAAGATGCAACCATTGGGTGGAGAGGTCCTGAAGGGTGATGTATGAAGTTGGCATGAAACTGGCAAGCGTCACACCTCTTCGCATAATTTATGCAATCGTGAACCATAGGGGGCCAGTAGTAACCCATCCTCTGAATGCAATCACGTAGCTTAAACCCTGATTAGTGTGCTCCACGTACACCCAAATGAGCTTCTGCCATCGCTTGCTTTGCTTCTTCCGTATCCAAGCATCGTAACCAAAGGCTAAGAAAAGAGCATTGATAGAGCGTTCTACTGTAGTAAAGGAAGTGTGACGCTCCTTGTTGTACTTTCGTCTTATGCCTTGGGTCACTAGGAAGTTTCCCATGCTCTAAGTACTCTACTATGGTTTAACGCCAACATTCTACATCTGTCTCAAGAACGCAGATCATGTTGACGTCTTCCTCTGAGCCTTCATCATCAAGTGGAACAACCTAGTGGCTACTTACTAAGATACGCATTCCTTTTTCTGCCCCAAGTGCCAAAGTGGCTGCAAAGCTTGCAAGTGCATCAGCCATCTTGTTAGCACTCCTTAGCACATATTTTAACTTCACTATCTCCAACTTCTTCTGCAATTGTAATGCGTGCTTGTGATATGGGACAAAGTCTTCTTTCTTAACCTCGTACTCATCAAGTAGTTGATCGATGACCAACTGCGGCTCACCATATACGTTGAGGTCTCTAATCCCCATCTCAATAGCCATTTGAAGATCTAAGTTGAGCACTTGGTATCTGCCATATTGCTAGAGCATAATTGAGTAAGCACAAATGAATATGGGAGGATGTGCTTTCCGGGAGAGATAAAAACTAGTCCTGCACCAGCACCATCTCGTCTTGCTGCTCCATCGAAATACATTTCCCATGGAGCAAAGATATTGATGAAGAGCACATCTTCCCCTGAAAAATAATCATTTAGTTCATAATCACCAGGAAATGGATGATCTGCTAAGAAATCTGCCAATGCTTGTCCTTTAATCGCTCTTTGTCATACATGGACAAAGTCGTATGGCTTTAAGATTACAGCCCCTTTTGTCAGTCGCCCATTTAAGATTGGCCTGGATAAGATGTACTTGATAGGATCGGCTTTGCAGACCACTTGCACTGTACAGGCCGGCATGTAATATATGAGTTTCTGAATGGCAAAGATGAGTGACAAGCAGATCTTTTCGATGAGAGAATATTGTAATTCAGCACCAACCAATGTACGACTTAAGCAGTATAGGGCGACTTTCTTTCATTCCTCATTTTCCTAGACACATAATGCTCCTAAGGATTTTTCCTGAGCTACAATGTATAGTATGAGAGGTTTCCCAGGGATGGGCGCCCCCAACACAGGATGATGGGATAAATACTTCTTTAATTTTTTCGAAAGTCGTGCAACACGACTCATCCCACTCAAATGGTGAACACTTTTTCATAAGGTGCTGAAGGGATGGCAGCATCCTGTAAGGTTTGAGATGAATCTTCGGATATATGCCAAGCGACCTTGAAGTTCGTGAAGCTCCTTGACATGCTTAGGCTCAAGTATCTCTTGGATTGTCTTGATCTTTGATTGGTCGATCTCAATTCCTCTATGATGAACGATAAAACCTAAGAACTTTTGAGAGGACACCAAATGTGCATTTCAGTTGATTCATCTTCAATTGACATCTTCGTAATCGCTTAAACATCATACAAAGATCTTGTATGTGGTCTGCCCTCTGTTTGGACTTAACCACCAAATCATCGACATAACATTCGGCTATTTTGTGGAGCATATCGTCAAAAATTGTTTGCAGTTCCCTTTGGTAAGTTACTCCTGCATTCTTAAGTTTGAAGGGCATCACCTTATAGCAAAAAATGTCTTTAGGTGTGCGGAAAGCTGTGGCCTATTGATCTTCTAGCGCCATCTGAATCTGATTGTATCTTGCGATATAGTCCATGAATGACAGCACTTCATGCCCTGTAGTTGAGTCGATCATGAGTTCTATGACTAGCAGCATGAAATCATCTTTTGGACAAGTGTTGTTGAGATCCCGGAAGTCCGCACAAATACAAAGTTGCTCGCTTTTCTTTCTGACAGGCACGATGTTTACGATGCATGTTGGGTATTTGACCTCATGAATGAATCCTGCCTCTATGAGTTTGTTGACCACTTTTTCAATTTTCGATACTAACTCTGGGCGAAAACGTCGACAAGGTTGCTTCTTAGGCGAAACATTCCTTTTTATAGATAGGCGGTGGATTATGACCTTTTTTGGATCCAATCCGGGTATTTGTTTATGGCTTCAGGCAAACACGTCCTTGTACTCTGGTAGGAGTTCGAAGTACTACTTTTCCTCTTCGGGTGTAAGTGATGAGCTTACGTAGATAGGGCGAGGCTCTTCGTTTTATCCAAGATTTAACTCCTTCAAATCATCAACTGTAGCCTAGCCCCCATCTTTACGAGTCTTAGGAGTTTCTGCTAGCTCTGTCTCTAAGTTTGAGCCATCGCATCAGTGGACTGTGATATGATTGCAAGAAATAACTTCTTCTTTCTCCGTCTCCTCACTAGAGTTAGAGTTTTTTTGTTAACATGTGAAGATGACAGTACGCCTCTTTACTCTTAATGAAGCGTCCATCTTGACATCCAGACTATAGACACACTTCATACAAGAAGGGATAGAGCTCTGAACGCCATTTATCACTCCCAAGTAGCTAAATGAAGTACTTTTCTCCTACTAAAGTTGTGAGTTTGAAGACTTTTCACCAGCTCTTATTCTAGCAAAAACTGAAGGCTTTGGCTGGGGATCAACTTTGATTCTGTTGAAAAAAGAGATTCTGTGATCTTTCCTTTTCTCTATATGGGTGAATACTTGCAGATGTTTTTTCGAAGTGGATGATTGTAGCCTCTCAAACACAAAGGCCTTTGGGTTCGGCGAAGCATTTTTATCTTCACTCTCATTTTCTTCTTCGACTGAGATGTGCTGAATCACCAACTTCTTGTCCTTCTGTTGCGTGAAACCAAGTCCAACTTTAGATACGTCTACTGAACCTCCCTGCTCGTGGATCCTTCTCTGAGTTTTAGTACGACCATGAGGCTTGGCTTTGACTCTCTTGTAACGCCTTCAAAATGCTAATGACATGATTTATGAAAAACTGCAGCGGAAGACTTAATGATAGAAGGCGCTACTGTCGTCCTAATGAGGACAGGGCTCACTGAAACTATTTAATCTTGCAGCTCATGTTCACAATCACAATATCTATTAAATTGAAACACTCTAAGACCAAAGTCCATGATAGTAAACCTTCAATACAATCGACTTAATCATACTATATGCTAACTCGCACCACACACTATACAAGTATATTGAATGTAGACCCAGCTTGACCCTGAGGTCGACCCCAACATTCATGCTATACTGAATCCACTGTGAGCATCTGATGTCTTTCAAAAGGGCTTGCTAAAGGGAGAAACATGTGATACTTCATCACCTAAACTAGAAAACATGAAAACAATTTGAAAATGTGAGCTAAAATTCAGTACATACATTCTTGTACTGTAAAATGAGTGCAGAAACATTGTTGATGGGTACGCGCCTTTGCAATTCATTTAGTTCGCAATAACATTGAAAATGAAAGTAATGTAAAACTGAATTGCCCATTATTGTCTGGATGTAAACCCCTTGCAATGATATAATCTATACATAGGTGTACACCTACCAATTCGATTAAGACTTGGCCTCAAGCCGCGTGGGTAAATGATGGGCTGACGCCGTATAGATGATAACTAATGGGGTCACAAGTTAAATGGCAAATCAATGTATAAACTAATTCATTGATAAATTCATCAAGAGTTGTAACTTAGTAAATATGTTCTACTTTCTAAAGATACAGGCAATGAACGTACCTTGAGTCTTTAAAAATGTCATCTGACTTGATAAATGTCATATGTTTTATAATGTCATTTGACTTGATAAATATGGTTTGACTTGATAATACTTATGCATAACGGGGAACAATAACTACGCCTCGACTCTGTTTCATAAATGTCATTGTAGATATGTGTAGTCAGTAAATGATACTCACATAACTTGAACTTTACTAAAAATTCAGTAACTAACTCACATAACTTGTAAGACAGGTTATGCTAAGATAACCCAAAACTGGATAATTGAAAATAATTAATCGACTATAAAGTTAAATGAAAGTAAAATAAACCACAATAAGATAGATGAGATTAAAAAGGAAAAGGCCTTGATGGTGACAAATTGGAGAGGGTTTTAGCCTTTTCTAAAATAGGTTGCTGATACGGGTTTAAGGCTCGCTAATGTACAGCTTGGTTCAAGACAACAGCGAGTACATCAAATTGGGTTAATAAATACATTTGATACATTCTTAATTGAGTATGTAATAAAGGTTTGAGGCTAAGAGAAATATATCTTGGTTCAAAATAGCATAAACTGCAGTAATTGGTTTGATAAATATGGTTTCTGAGTTACAAATTCTCCCCACTTTCCATATTTCATTCACAAGTCCATTAAATACAGTTATTCACCCCAAATAGATTGTTGATCCCAATGAAAGTTATTAAAATCCCCAAACTTAGTACATTCTTTGTAATATCTATAAGTGATTCAAAACTCATAATTAAGCTCTCAAATCGTATATTTGTCTTCTTCTTTCTCATTAACCAAGCTAAAAGCTCCATGAAATTCCATTAATATTCATTTCCCCCTTAAATGACGTTACTTGGCCAAAAATATACAAAATGAGTTCATGATCAATCTCACTTAATTTTTATTATTGCTCTTTACAAAATTACTTAAAATACTTCCAAAAATCCCCAAACTCCAAATACTCAACCAAAATTCATGAAATCTTAGAGGAACTTCGAAAACAATGTGGAAAATCTACAGTAAAATTCTCAGAATTTTCCTCCAAGTATATGCTGCATAGAAATTGCAATAACAGCCCAATTTACACTAAAGTAGGTCAGTTTATTTTAAAAATTCATAACTTTCACCCTTGACCTCAAATAGAGACCTAAAACCCCAATATGGAAAGAGTATGAAGTCTCAAAAACCGTTCATTTATAACAAAAAACATAATTCCCATAATAGGGTTCTCGAAATGGGGTTAGAATACAAGTGTTTCAGTTTTGGTCCGACCTGTGCAGTTCTCCTAAAACGACCATAATTGTGTCCACAGAACTCAGATTAAGACAATTCAAAATGCATTTCAAAGCTAACACACTGACTTATCTACGCACCAAAAATCATAACTTTTCAGTGGGCCGATCATTACCAATTTAATCTCAAAGTCACCCCTGTTTTCTGTCATTTTTAGCCCTCACTGTTTTTGCTTTCTCCTCTTTTTTTCAAATAAATCCTGACTTGAAATCATTCCGAATCACCACAAACATCATCATAATCATCAATAACACTAAAGATTACAAATTCATGTACAAAACAAGACAAATCTATCACTTGATTTAAGCTAACTTGATCATGATAACACCCTAACCTTAACATGCTTCAAACTCAACACCACCATGATCAATATGCCCAAAATCAATAAAATTTGCATGATAACATTTATTTTGATCATGAAAACATAAATCATGACTAAAACAATCACCATAACCAAAAATACATCAAGATAGAGTTAGAGTTTTTACTCACTTGGAGCTTGGATGCTAGAGGATGGCGGTGGTGTTTGATGTTGGAGGAGAGAGTAAGAAGATGAAGGCTAAACTTGCCTTGGTAGCAAATTGCTTGGATATTTATCTTTGATAGTTGGCTAATATTTAAGCCTCCAAAAATATCTTTTTACTAATTAAAGTTAGACACAAATGATAGTAATTAACTTAATGTAATTGCACCAAAAGTTTCGGGCCAGAAGTTGAGCCGAATGGAACTGGGCTATAATTTAGGCCCTGAATGAATTGGGTCCAAATAAATGAATTTGGGCCCAAGTTTTTGCATGGCTGAAACTTAAAATTTTATGATGTTATGGAAAATAATTTAACGCTCAATAATAATTGTCGAGGCCTACTATCAGTTCACCTGAAATTTAATCAATCAGCGAAACTTGAATTTCCAATCAATGAAACTTCAATTGCAAGGTGGGACCCAAATGAAATATCTTCCAACCGAGATGCTTAAATACGATAAATAAAAGTGAAAAATTTTGATGACATAAGGTAATTCGGTAAATATATAAATTGAGTTTAATTGAATTAATAAACATGATTAAACCAATAAACATGATTAATTAAATGAATAAACATGATTAATTAAATAAATAAATATGATTTAAATAAATAAATGTGGGTTAGAATCGGGTTATTACAGCTCCCCCTCTTAAGGAGTTTCGTCCTCGAAGCTTATGAGTTTTGTGAAAATATACACTGATATCACAAATAGATGTAGGTATTTGGCTTTCATCTCTTTCTGGATTTCCCCAAGTGGCTTTTGAGGAGGTATGATTTGCCCAAAGTACTTTTTGCCTCATCTGAAACTGTGATTGTCTCCTACTTTTGTCAACATAACTCTTTTGTAGGCCTTGTCTCACCTTAATATAGCCTTGAATTTCTGTCGTTATACTTGCTTGGATTAACGCTATTCTTATACCCAATGCTTTTTCTGGCTCGCTCCAAGAAGACCCGACATTGCTTAAGATTATACTCTACTCAAAATGTCCTCATTTAGCATTCTCAAGGCATCACCTATTCTCCCGTCATCCAACTAATCAAAGGTCTACTCTAATTCCGCATTGGACAATAAAATGAATATTGCCAGGAATGAAAATGAGGAAATTGGTAGTCCAGCGAGTCATTAAGTCTAAAAGAAATAACCAATGCGATTAGAAAAGATTGATAAAAAGGGGAATTAACATAGGGTGGTTAGAATGAAGATAACCAAAGGTGTATCATGAATTCTGAAATATAATGCCATAAGAATTGTGATTTATAAATATGGATCATAAAGGATCCAATAAATAATTAACCAAGGAGAAAGGTGGCCCGGTTGTACTCGAGTTTAACTGATGAATTGGAAACAAGATGATAAGCGGCTGAGCTTCAACGAGATGACTTTATACCCACAAGCAAACAAGACAGATGCAATAGGTAGATGGGACAAGTAATGTGCAATAAATAGATGGACATATTAGATAAGCAAAGTCCAATAGATAGACAAATAGATTGGACAAGCAAAGTGCAATAGATAGATAAATGGATTAGGCGAGCAAAGTGTAAATGGATAGATAAATGGATTGAGCACGTTAAAATAGGAACATGCCTTTACTCATATGAAGCCTACAACAATAAGATTAAATAGGGAATACGAAAGTTTATTTATTAGAATGTAAGATATATGTGTGGGAGTTGAAGTTCAAAAGAGAGTAAGGGGATTATGACAATCGCAATCACCTACACCAATGAGAGTTGAATTATGTTATGAATTCAAAATAAGTTATATGAGCTTATCATTATAAATAAATGTAATGTATGGTAGATGTATGAATTGGCTCTCATCGGAATGAACTCCAACTCATGACCATGAAATAAAGATGGTGAAGGTCGAGAGCACTGGAATGTTGACAACCATATAAGGTTGAACAAAAATGTATTGCACATTTATCAATGGGTTTGCAAAGGTATGGAAGATCACGCTAATGGGAAACATCAGGTTGAAATGTAAGGGAGATTAAAAATATTGGATAGTATCAAGTTTTGAAGATAAGACACGCAAACAATTTCAAGAATTACTATAAAAGGGCATTTTTGAAAAAGGTAAGCTGCCATTGGCATGGTTTAGATAAAATTGAAGCCATTTAAAGAAATAGCCTAGATAAAGAGATGTTATATATCAAGAGAGTGTCAATAGCAAAGGAATAATACCCCTGAACAATCCAAGGTGACTAGGGCTAATGTAAATCAATGACTGGAAGTAATGGGAGCATTGTTAGTGTAAGGTCTTAATGATAAGAGCAGCCTCTTTCTATTTATGGCAACTAAATCTTACTCATACCACCCATATAGTGCCAAGTAGCACACTGCAAGCTACTGAATTATCATCATAGGATTCCCCATAGTAATTCCATCTCATACTGACTCAAGCTAAAGATGGCATTCCCGCAATACGTTTTAAACATCACTGTACTCAATATCATGTACGTTAATACATCTCAATGAAACTCTCAAATTTTGGAGCGAAACGGACAGAGTTCCGCTTAAAAACTGGCTAAAACCCTAGCTTAAAGCCTTATAACATGTACTTATCATGAAAAATCACACTTCAATGGCTCAATGGCCACACACTGGAGTTCATAACTCAATAGGTCACACACCCGGAGTACACAATTGCAAAAATTTAAACAAATGAGAGAAATGAAACATACAATACAACTCTTAAATAAATGAGAGCATGCCTCACTAACAGGTCACCCAAATGGTTCCACACTCTACTTTGCTAATGCTCGAATCTCAGGATATTACCAATTGATTGAATCACTGAAATGGAAATGGTTCCTTCTTATATGCCCATATATACAAATTTATAGTTAATAGCTCATCTAACTGGTCTAACATAACTCATACACACCCTGACAGCTAACTCATAAACACTTGGTAGCTCACAATGGCCCATAAAATCATAGCTCTGATACAAAATTTATAACGCCCCCAAAATGCTAATGACATGATTTATGGAAAACTACAGTGGAAAACTTAATGATAAAAGGCGCTACCGCCGTCTTGATAAGTACAAGGCTCACTGAAATCATTTAATCTTGTAACTCATGTTCACAATCACAATATCTACTAAACTGAAACACTCCAAGATCGAAGTCCATAATAGTTCAAATTCAATACAATCGACTTAATCGTACCATGTGCCAACTCGCACTCCACACTACATTAGTATATTGAATATAGACCCATCTTGACCCTGAGGTTGATAACAACATTCACGCTACGTTGAATCCACTGTGAGCATCTAATGTCTTCCAAAAGGCCTTACAAAATGGAGAAACATGTGATACTTCATCACCTAAAGTGGAACACATGAAAAAAATTTGAAAATGTGAGCTAAAACTCAGTACATGCACTCCTATATTGTAAAATGAGCGTAGAAACAGTGTTGATGGATACCCGCCTTTACAATTCATTTAGTTCGTAATAACAATGAAAATGAAAGTAATATAAAACTGAATTGCTCATTATTATCTAGATGTGTAGTCCTTACAATGATATAATCTATACATAGGTGTGCACTTGCCAATCCGATCAAGACTTAGTCTGAAGCCGCACGGCCAAATAATGAGCTGACGCCCTATAGATGATAACTGATGGGGTTACAAGTTAAATGGCAAATCAATGTATAAACTGATTCGTTGTTAAACTCATTAAGAGTTATAACTTAGTAAACATGTTCTGCTTTCTGAAGATACAAGCAGTGGACATATCTTGAGTCTTTAAGAATGTCATTTGACTTGATAAATGTTATCCGTTTTATAAATGTCATCTGACTTGATAAGTATTTTCTGACTTGATAACACTTATGCATAACGGAAAACGATAACTATGCCTAGACTCTGTTTCATAAATGTCATTGTAGATATGTGTAGTCAGTAAATGATACTCACATAACTTGTAACTTTGATAGAAATTCAGCAAGTAACTCACATAACTTGTAAGATAGATTATGCTAAGATAACTTCAAAACTGGATAATTGAAAATAATTGATCGACTATAAAGTTAAATGAAAGTAAAATAAACTACAATAAGATAGATGAGATTAAAAAGGAAAAGGCCTTGATGGTGATAAATGAGAGAGTGGTTTTAGCCTTTTCTGAAATAGGTTGCTGATACGGGTTTAAGGCTCGCTGTTATGTAGCTTGGTTCAAGATAACAGCAAGTACTAGATTGGCTTAATGAATACATTTGATACATTTTGAATTGAGTAAGTAATAGAGGTTTGAGGCTAAGAGAGATATTTTTTAGTTCAAGATAGCATAAACTACAGTCTAATAAATATAATTTCTGAGTCAAAAATTCTCCCCCATCCCATATTTCATTCATAAGTCCATTAATTATAGTTTTTCACCCCAAATAGATTGTTGATCCCAGTGAAAGCTATTAAACTCCCCAAACTTGGTAAGACTAACTCATGAATGGTCAGAAGAATTAAGATAAACCTCTCAACATACGCTCCTCAAAGAGGAGATAATAAGTAATTGATCAAAAAACCATGCATCAAAGATGGCCTAGTCAAGGCATTCAAAATATTATTCAAAATAACATGAACACCACCATCTATAAATTACCTAACCTCGATGTAACACTCCAAACAACAGAATATTGAATCACACAGCAGGAAAAGACAATCTCGAATTCGTGGTGAGTAAGCATGACTGGCAGGACCTCACTTTGGAATAAAGTAAAACACTTCTCTCAATGTGTTTGGAATTTAGAGGTGCATTCAATACTCAAACCAATCACGCAAACTACTATATGCTTAGCAAGTCTCCACCACTCATGCAAAATGCAAATATGTCAATCATGAGGACTTCCAGGAAGGTTGTAATAGGGCTAAGGTTATGGGGTGAGAAAGATAATCATTATAGGAAATGTGGAGCTACTAGCAAAAGGGACTAGGGAGTGCAACACTTCCACAATAACAAAAATCCAATTCACACCTACATTGAGAGTGAAATCAAACCCCACAAAAAGAAACGATGCTGAAAGAGTTGATTAAACTTATTGAATAAAACACCATGCCACACACTCATCGACAAGTTCTCTTTTTTTCTTCATTTTTCTTCTTTTTTTTTTTCTCTCTTTTTAATTTTCCTTTTTAATTTTCTACTTTTCCCCTTTTTTTTCAAAGAAGCGAAAACAAAAGTGTGAGTGACATGGGAATTGCAAACTCTCAACTCATACTCTATTTCAACAAATACCACAAATGGAGGGCACCCAAATAGATGGAATCAATCGCACAACATAGCCAACTAGATGTAAAAGTGTTGCATTCACTAGACTTTGGCTAAGGTATGAAGATTATGCATAGGCCAAAGGTATAGCGAATAAGGTACAATAATAGACAGGGGGAAAGGCTTAAAGGGTTAGGAAAGGGAATATAACTCACATCGATGGGTAGCTTTTAGGCTCATGTGGTTAAGTAGAACAAAGGGGGCCTCAATCATGTTAACATAATGCACCCGCCAAATGTGATCTCGAAGAGAAACATGCTAAGTTCTAGAAATGCGTTCATGGATGAGTCACACAAGAAAGAAAAATACGAGACTATATATAAAGGATAACCAATGGGCTCAACATCTCACAAGACCAATCTACCAAAGTCAATGCAACTCACTCAAGAATACCATGCATTGAGGTCAATCATATCAAGCTACATGAATGTTAAGGATGAGTGGCGCACAATACAAGACAAAACAAATACGGATGGTGATGTCAAACCGTTTCACAAAATTTTACACCAAGACAAACCTTAACTCAACACACAATCAGTTCGATTAATCAATCAGTACCCCTTGCACAGTCATCATAGGAGGTGTTTTCACAAACTTTTATTCCAATTTTTCTAATTTTTCAAAAGCAATAAATCTAACTAGGAAAGTAGTAAAATACATAGAGAATAATGAAGAGAAGGGTAAGGATGGATACCTGGAAAACTTAAGAATGCATAACTCGATCATTTCTCCTCTTGTGACGCAAAATTTAACCTATATGCTCTAAACGACATGCTCTATTAAATGAAAACAAATGCAGAAATAGCCAAATAAATTACATCAAGTGCTATCTTAATGATGCAAATGAAAGAGATGTCATTCAAATTCTACCCCACCATCCACAAATTCACCCAATGAGCTACAAGCTCACCCCTCCAAGCTTAAGACTTTCATTATCCTCAACGAAAGGGCATAAAAAGTAGCAAGGGAAGAAAAACTCATAGGATAAGGGAGAAATGGGCGATGGCGTCGGTTTGTTTTTTTTTTTCTTTTTCAGAAAAAAATGAAATGCTTGGGTTGCCTCCTAAGAAACACTTGTGTTAGGTCCTTAGCTTGACCCTCATCTCTAAATGGTAGAAGATAACGACAAGGGAGGTGGACTAGTAGAGATATGGAATGGTGGCATAGGGTCTACTACCTCCCTAGTATAAGCAGAAGTGATCCCAAGCTGGTTGGGATTGGCAAAGGCAGATTAGAAAATGCTGTATACCTCATATCGGGGGCCCCATCTCCATCAGGCATCTCGGTCCTAGAAACAGTAGCGGAGGAGGAGGAAGGTATGGAAGGTGCAAGAGGCGGGTAAACCATAGGAACTAAAGATGTTGTGAGGGAAACAGAAATCTACCCTCTCCCCATATAGCTAGAAGGACATGGTGCCAACCTGCACATTAATCACCACCCCTGCGGTGGCGAGGAATGGCCTCTCCAAGATAATAGGGACCTAAGCGCTGTCCACTAGATCTATCACCACGAAATTGCATAGGATTAGGAGCTTGCCCACCTGCACTGAAAAATCCTCTAGAATACCTACGGGCAGCTTGATGGAGCGATCTGCCAATTGTATGATCATATTGGTGGGTGTCAGGTTCAATAATTTCAGCTTCTTGCAGAGAGAAAGGGGCATTAGGCTCACACTAGCTCCCAAATCGGGCTCTCTCGATCTGCATATCTCCTATGCAGCAAGGGATAGAGAAAATGCCAAGATCTTGCAGCTTTAATGGGGGCCTGCTCTATAGAAATGCATTATAAACCTCCCCAATAGGGACCACTGAAATTCCCTCAGGCTTGCTTTTCTTGGAAAGTAACTCGCTCAAAAAAACCAAGTAGGCCGGTGTTTTCTACAGAGCCTCTAAGAAAGGAACATTAATGTATATCCGCCTCAGCACATCAAGGAATCTCACAAATCTAGGCTCAAGCTTAGGTAGCTTAGCCCATGTTACCCTCTGAGTGTAGAGTATAGGTGGCTGATAAGGGCGACCTAGAGGCGAAGGACTAATCCTCCCATTAGAGCTCAAACTCTCTTCCTCTTTTCTCCCCTCTATTCTTACAACCTCAACAGCTGAAATGACATCCTGGAGAACCATCACAGGGCTATTTTGAGTGTCCATTATCCCCTGGTGTGAAGCCATAGCATCAAAATTGGAGGTCAGCTGATTGATGGACTCACTGAGGGTTTCATTAGTCTTAGTTTAGGTTTGAATTAAGCGCTCCATAAGATTCTCTATATTGGACTTTGGCTGTGGGGGTTGAGGAGGAAGGTTATAAGGAGCTTTATACTGGAACGAGGTGGCTACATAGCATTCTAAGATGGAGGGCTAGGGTTCCTATAAGGGGGGTTAGAATAGCTCTTCCATCCAGAACTGTGAGCATTGGGGTATGGATTGTTCTGTTGTGGTGATGGGTTGAAAGCATGCATGGCGTTAGCGTGCTCAATCCAAAGGGGACCATCGCAACACTCAACAGATGTGTACCCTTGCACACCACAGGTCTCACAAATAATGTAAACCCTGACTAGTGGACCCAAAGAAAAACTGCCTGAAGCAGGGGAGGTACTAACTCTATCGGGCCTCTGTGCTAGTGCATCCACCCTATTAGCCAGCAATGTCATTGTATCTAACTCATGCTTGCCATTGTCTCTCTTTGGGGTGGCTGCCTCACTGGACCAGTGATAGTTATTGGAAGTCATCTCTTCTAACAAAGCCTTTGTTGTATCAATAGACTTCCTGTTAAAGCACCCCCTGCTGTAGAATCAACAGAGATCTTCACTGACTGTTCTAGCCCATTGTAGAATGTCTAGACTAAAAGCCTGTCTGGACTTAAAGCCATTGAGGAACGCCCTGATGCGGGCATTGACATTATAGGTCTTTAAGTCTTTCCCACGCTTCATACAAAGATTCCCCATCCCGTTGAGCAACATAGGTGATGTCCGTCCTTAGCTTCGCAGTCTGCCCTGGTAGGAAATATTTGCTGAGGAACGCCTTGGATAGGGTTTTTCACGCATTGAATGAGTTAGGCTCCTCATTCTGCAGCCAGTGATTGGCTCTGTCCCTTAATGAGAATGGGAAGAGCCTCATTTGAATTGCATCAGTGGGTACCCCATTTAACTTAATGGCATCACACTTCACATGGAAGTTGCAAAGGTGCATGTTGGGGTTCTTAGAAGGGTGACCGTGGAACTGATCTTTCTCCACCATAGAGATCAGGGTCGGTCGAAGTTTGAAATTATGTGCCTCAATTGTTGGGCTCACCATGGAAGATATGATGCATGATGATTGCGGCATGGCATAATCTCGCAACAACCTTTTATCTTGCCGTGCCATCTCTATTACTGCTCCCATCTGTTTTCTTGCTTCTTTGCTGCGCTTTCGAGTGGTTGTTTCAATTTCAGGATTGAATGGAACAAGGTTGTGACTCTCCTGGCTTCTCCTGTGCATACAAAACAAACACTACCCGAGTGTAAATAGTGTCTAGCAAGAATAAAGAAGAGCTACAGACTATAAAAAGGAAAAATAAAAGCCTAGTCTAGAGTATTTTAATCGGTTCTAATATTAAAAGGAACAAGCTCCCCAGTAACAGCGCCAAAAACTTGTTGTCTTAAATCTATCGCAAATGCACGGCGTAACTGTAGCTAGCAACCGGCAAGTACCGGTCGTATCCATAGGGGACTTGCTTTCAATTACTGGAACTAACTGAACTACTCAATCTGGGCTAATCAATATTGGAGATTAAAATAATAACTTATGACGGGATAATAACTAAGAGATTGAATAAGATAGCAGAATAGCAAAACACCTAGGTTGGAATTAACAGCACGGTCATTCTAGGGAATCAATTACTAACACCATCGGATGAACCCAAGTATGCGTTATGAGTAGATAGATTGTGAGTTAGGTCCATCCCCTCCCTCTTTCGAAGGTCGAAGACTAATCCTAGAACTATAGTTACTTATTCTCATAGGACTAAAAATTAGAGGATTACAAGGTCTTCAATCTCAAACCCCAAGAAGAACCTTAATTATTTTAATGTTAAAATCCTAGTTGTCTATAAGTCACACTAGGTTAAAAGTTTCATCTTTCAACACTCTGCTAGACCCCAATAACAATGGAGGAATGCTCTCTCCAGCAATTCATCGAACATGTGGTGCGCATAGTAGAAATCATAAGCACAAACAAGGTGAAAGTAAGGGTTAGGGCTAAATCATGATTCAACTACACATAATCGAAGTTAATCCCAACCTAAGTTTGGGGAATTAGCCTAAAATCATATTGACAGCATCAATCATAATACCCAATTCAACAAACATTTCAATTGCAAAGCCTTAGAAAATAGAGATGAATAAAGGGATAATTGAGAGAACAAACTCGAATTAATCATGCAAGGAAAGCAAAATAATCTTCAATGCTTATAAAATCAATCCAAAAAGTATTGAGAAACTCTCCTAACCAATCCTTGAAATCGCCTAAAACAAGTACTCTCAAAGGAAAAACGGAAGATATCCCTAAAACCGCACTCGAAAAACAATTAAGTCATGGCAGCATGGGGATGGCACGGCCGTGCCACTCGGCACGGGGTACCCATGCCAATTCTCTGGATAAGTGACTTGGCTCCGTGATAGACACGGTCGTGCCCATTGGCACCTGATTCCCGTGCCAAGTCTCTAGCGCTCCCTTGGAACATCGTCTGACCTCCTCTTTACTGTGAAACTTGTCCCCGTAGCCTTCTTTTCTGTCTATATCAGTAGATTTCTTGTTTTCTTGGCATAAACTCTTAAAAATATGAAAAACACTGAATGAACGTAATTTAAACCAAAGAAGGCTAATTTGACCTTTTCTTATCAAGATCAGACTTGAAAACAATGGAACAAGGGGTCAACTATGGGCTACAATGAGGCCAAGATAGAGGCTTATCATAATTATTGTTAATTTTTTGCACCTACAAATTTCCCCCTCGAGAGTTAGCTTCGTCCATGATCTTAGAGTGCTTGATGAGGTCGACTCTCGCAACTTGTAAATTAATATGATGACCTTTATAGCTTTAATTGTTGTGTTACACAAGTCAATTGTGTTAATTGGGTACATAACACGGATCATCCTATCCAATTCTTTATTAAGCTAGAGCTTCACGTGGTCAAATTTAAATATGTCAACCAATATAATTGACATACTCATATTAATCTTAGCTTGGTTGCAACCCAGATATTCAGTAAGGTGATCACATAAAAATTTGGATGCCTTCACTTCTTTTTTTTTTTGTAATTTCCTTTTTTTGAGTAGCAACTTGACTAATCATTTAAAAGTTTATTGGGTTAAGCTACACGAATTCTAAGAGCGCCAAGGAACACTAGAAATAAATACTGGAGCTTGGATAACCTAACTTTTGGAAACACTGTCAATATAAATTAAAGGGAGAGCATATTAGGGCAATATGTGCGTTGCTTCTCACTGCTTTAAAACTCTCAATTCACTGAACCTGTACAAAGTCATGGAGCCATCATCATTTTTTGTGAATCTAAATGTGACATAGTGGTTATTGTCTATGATTTTCCATGTGTTTGGTGCTATAGTTTGCTAACTAATCATGAAGGCTACTTTAAGAGATGAAGACTAAATGCAGCAATTACTAATCTTCAATCGTAAATCATTAATTATTGTTTGGCAACATGCCATTATTCAAAATGAAGAATTTTGCTTCCATGGCATCAGTGAAATGCATCGTCTTAAATCAAGAGCAACCCATTTCCTTTTCAATAATTCTGTCTTATTAATTCTCCCTTTTTTAATTGTTGGCTTTTTTTTAAAGCCCTTGTCTTACTTTTGGTGTGCAAGATCATTACTAAAATTGAAGAATGCTTCAACATCGAATCACGTAGGTCATATTTGGTCAACAAACATAACAAGGAGTGCAATAATAGACAATTTGAATCATCAAAGGCGTATCTAATATGCAGGAGGCCTAATTTTTTTTTTTTTAAAAATGAACCATCATGGCTGACTTTATCTAATGCTCTCACATTTAGATGACTTGCCCACATGGTTCTACTTTGATTAACTTTCTCAAATGTTCTCCCCTTGGATGGCTTGCCCATTTGGGTACATCTTAGGTGACATTTTTGACGTTCCCACTATTGGACGACTTGTCCGCCAGGGTCTGCCTTGGGTGCCTTTTATCTAATTTTCTCACCCTCAGGCTGCTAGCCCACATGGGTCTGCTTTGGGTGACTTTCTCGAATGATCTCACCCTTAGATGGTTTGTTCATGTGAGTCTGCCTTGGTTGCCTTTATCTAATTTTCTCACCATTGGTTGTATGCCTGCAAGGGTCCACCTTAGGTGACTTTCCTTAATGTTCTCACCCTTGGTTGCTTGCCCATATGACTTCGCCTTGGGTGACTCTCTCTAATATGAGAACGGAGGCCATCTCCCCATCGTCACTAACTTCAACAAGAACATCCTATGATTTAAAAGTGAAGAGGATTAATATGGTACTGTTGCCCCCAAGTTGAAAGAGGATGCTCGTGTCGCCCACAAGGATAAGGCCATTTTTTCGTTCCCATTCTGCAAGAGGATGCATCTAACTTTAAGGGGGAGACCTACATCATTGTTAATGCTGACTCGAAAGAAGAGGTAGACCATTTGAAGAAGGAAGCACCATTACCATTATCGCCTACCAGAAGGAGAAGGCTATGTACCGCACCTACCATATTAAGGGAGGCCTATGTTGCCTCTCCAACTAACTCGGAGGAGGGTTGCATCGCCAACATGAAAGAGGAGGCTTGCATCGTCGTTGATGCTGACTTGCGAGAAGAGCTGGACGACATAAAAGAGGAAGATCAATTGTTGTTATAACCAACTATAAGGAGAAGATTATGTGCCACTGCTACCATCTTGGAGGAGCCTGTGTCGTCATCAACATGAAGGAGAATGCTATGCTGTCGTTGCTGCCAACTTGGAGGAACCCTAAGGATATTTACTGCTTTAATAAAAATTTCTACTTAGCTGATTTGAAACCTTGCTTAGTGATTTAAGAGTGAGCAACTTGAATAATTTAGGAGTCTTAAACTTTGAAGACTTGAGAGCATTTAACTTTGATGACTTGGAGTTTAGAACTTTCATGATCTGGTGTCTAGAACTTTGATAACTTGGTGGTTCTTTAACTTTGATGTCTTGAGAGTTTAACTTTGATGACCTGCAAATCTTAAACTTTGATAATTTAGGAGTCTTTAACTTTAATGACTTAGGAGTCTTGAACTTTGAAGACTTATAAGTCTTTAACTCTGATGACTTGGGAATCTTTAACTTAGGAGACTTGGGAGTCTTAACTTGGAAGATGTAGGAGTCTTTAACTTTGAAAACTTAGAGGTCTTTTGGTTTGGTGTCTGAAATCCTAGTGACATGATAGCCTTGAACTTTAGACACTTTGGAGTCTTCAATTTTGGTGACTTGTTAGTCCTAAACTTTGGAGACTTTAGAGTATGTGAGTTTGAAAACTTAGGAGTCCAGAACATCATTGACTTAAGGGTTTGTAAGGTTGACTTAAAAGTCTTCAATGACTTCAGAGTGAACAACTTTATTTAACTTGTGCATCTGTCACTTAGATGGCTTGAGAGTCTTTTTAAAGTATAATTATTTGAGAGTTTATGTCCATCTTGATGACTTAAGAGTCATTGAGTTCACTTCAGAGTTTGTAATTTTGTTGATGTGATAGTCTTTAGCTTACTCAGAAGCCTTTGATTTTGATCACTTGGAAGTCTATGACCGATAGCTTGAGAATCCTATGGTGACTTAATAGTTTGTGCTAACTTAAGAGTTTAAAAACTTGGGCTTGCAAGTCTTATGGGTGACTTCATAGTTAAAATTGTTTTATAACTTACGACTCTTTAGGAGTGACCTGAAAGTCTTTAGCTTGAAAGTCTTTGGTTATGTCTTGCAAGCATAGAATTATGTTGACTTAGGAGTCTTAAACATTTGACTTAACAGTCCTTAAGTGACATGGGAGTTTACCCCTAAGTGCTCATTTTGGGTCATCCTTCTTCCAAAGCATTTTCCAATATTACCTTGATAGACAATCAATCGGATTCTTTGGTGTCTTATTCGTCTAATATGCACTGTCCTTCCTTTGTAAGTTATAGGATGTGCTGCTTCAATGCTTTATAAATCTGTATAGGATGACTGATAACCCTGCGATATTTGCAGTTTTTGGGATCATTAGTTTTCTGATTTCTTCAGAATGCTTTAACTCTGGAATTTCTGTGAGCCCCCTCTTAAAAAGTTTGTCAAGCGTTTTCAGTTCATCAGACTTAGGATAAGAATATTCGTTCTTTTTAAAGTCTCTTGGCATGGAGCTTCCAATTGTTGATGATGTCATTAATTCATCATCATTGAGCCCTCTTCCATAGTACATGAATGTAAGCTCCATATCATAAGCTCGGTCGCTAATTCTTGGAAAGTCTTGTGCATATTGACCTGTAAAGAGTATATAAGTTATTTCACTTCATTCCTTAAGCATACATCTTAACAGGGAAGATTCAGGAAGGTGATCCTTACATATCAAAGAGAGCGTATGGAAGCAGTTGATATAATCCATGACTGGCTCCTCACCCCATTCCCTGGTGTTAGTCAACTCACTTATGCTGACCGTACAGTATGTGCTTTAGAAGTGATTCAAGAATTCGTTCTCCATTTGCCCACAGCTATCAAAGGCCCTAGAAGCAAAGTCTGTACACCAATCGAATGCAATATCTTTAAGTGATTGCATAAAGAGATCACCTTCTATTTCAACATTGTTGTAAGTTTTGATGAAGTGCGCGACATCCTACCTGGGGTTCCCCTTTCCATGACTGAAATGTTGGAGCAAAAGTTTTGATTTTTGTGTGATTGAAATGTTGGAGCCATGACTTGTTGCTTTAGGAGGTAGCAACTTTGGTCGTATTACTAGTTATCATGCCAGTGCTATAATTATTATATGCAATACTTGCATTTTGGATTGTTTCGATGCAGATTCCAAAGTCTTCTTCTTTGAAGGTTGACGGATGACATTCTTTTGAGTCATGTCTTCTTCGCAGGAGTATATAACTTGTTTTCTTGGAGAAAGAGATGAGAAACAGAGATGGTCCTAGCGAGTATGCCAAAATTTGTAAACACAAATTTCGAGCCTAAAATAACCTAGACAAGAAATTCAGAAACAAATTTGATTTTTTATTGATATACTATGCGTACGTACAATCTCTGAATTGAATACAATGAAATAGTCCTCTAATTCAATCTCCAATCTGCATTTGAATGAGGGCCAATTGGCTCAAATCTTGATTAAATTGACAGATTTGACTCCTTTGAATGAATTTGGCCTTAAGAAAAGGCCTAAGAGGCTTAATCTCAATCAAGAAGAGTTTTTTTTTGATCTTCGAAAGTAGACGGCATGAGCTGGAAGTTTTTATAGTCTTCTTTTAGAGAAAGTAAACCTTTGAGTCTTTAAAATTCTTTGGAGTGAATGAGCTTTTCGTCCCTGAATAGAAGAGAGCGACACTCTATTTATAAGTTGCGAATTTGTTGTGTTCTTAGGACATTGACTTGATGTTCAATTTGAATTTTGACTTGATAGTCATTTAGGCCATGACTTATTAGTCGCTTCAAACCAATTTATTTAAATAAATCAAATTAATTAAATGGGATAATCCAAAATAATCAATTTACATTTATTTTATAGCGTGGTACTTATTATTAAATTTTTTGTGCCTACAATGTCTACAGTCCATTTTAAAAATAGGTGTTAGTGACATTCTTTTCTAAACATAATGAAACTGCATAATTTCCACCAAATATATATTTTTTTAAAGTTATCATGGCCCATATATGAAACTTTCATGTGCATGTTCTATTTGAGATCATAGTGTGTTTTTTTATATTGGCTCCTTTCGTGTGATATTTTAACAAATATGTATTTTTTTACCTTGCGTATATATATCTCTTCACATATGAGATATTACATTTGTTATGTAATTGACAGGGATAAATAAGTTGGTTTGTCATTTTCCATGCTATACTTACCCCTTTAGGCGCTAGTAAACCATGTAACCTACAAGACATTATATTCTTTATTGTTTTCGCATAAGAGAGATCATAGCATATCCTTTGATCTATAAATGTTTGAACTATTAAAAATAGATAATTTATTTCATGTGACACAATCTTTGCAAGCATCTATTTGGATACATATTGTGGTAATGTTTCAATCTCATACATTACTGTTGAATACTGGTCTGTCTGTCATTGAGTTTTGGGCACGTGATAGTATTTTTTGTACTATCAATAAATTCTTATGCACATGCCTTAACTTCTCTTTGGAACAACTGTCAGCGAGACTGTGGAATGTGAACCGTGTCATATAAATGGAAAATGCACTGGATGTCTATCTCTTTTCTTTTATTAAGTTTCTTTGTAATGAATGTCAATTGAGATCATCTAATATGCCTTATATAGAGATTGATAAACCTCTTTAATCTCCATGGTGTCATTTCATGTGCAATTATGTCTTAATTATCCTCAAACATTAAGATAGTTCACGCATAAGATATTATCAGAACATGCTTTCATCCTTATATGATACTGATTTGCTGCGGGGGAGTTTCATGTTTTTGGATTAACATGCAGTTCCTATTTGTTTATTTTTTTTATTTAAGAAAAGGAACATATCTTATGTGTCTTCATTGTTAATATTTTACATTATGCTATCTCTAGTTAGCTTTATTCATAATTCTGGCGAGATATTCTTTCAGGGGTCAGTTTATCCATTTTATGAGATGTGATCTTGGAAAACTACCATAATAAACATTTCTAAAAAGTTTTTTTATTTGATATTGAATTTTGGCATGAATTGACGAAGATCCCTCTCTTATAGAACTATATTTTTACAAATCTATGTATACTATTTTGTCTAAAGTTATCTTTGAAAGAAAGATAGTTGTTTTTGGTTTAAAGTGCTCTTATATATGGCATCGTTTCTCATGATCATACACACATTATTCATAAGAAAGCTGAATTAATGAGTCATGGTATATGATACTAATTTTTGTTGATTTATTAAGGCTAGACTTGTTAACATATAACCTTATGTTCATTTCTATGAGTGCTATGTTAAGAGGGAGACATCCTATTGATCTATCATGTTATTCCACATGCCTTTTTAATGATAACAAAGGGGGAGAAAAAGAAGATGGTGGTAAGTATATGCATAAACTTAGGTATGTCTTTCGATTCTATTTTATACTTGCTTTCAATTGTTTGTCATCATAAAAAAGGGCCAGATTGTTGACTCCAAGAGTCATTATTGATTTTGATGATAACAAACAATACAATTACTGTGATATATGAAATTGTGAGGTTACTTGATTGTATAATCAGCCTATTATATATACATGTTTATCGTCCAATATAATCTTGTTAACATTGAAATACATATTTACTTAGGAGTTTGATATATATTATGGGGCAACATTGTTAAAATAAATTTCATGTTAATTAAGTCATGCAATCTTGAAAGTTATATAAAATTATGCATATTATTTGTGGAGAAGTTACTATTACCATGATAAAAGAAAATGTGACATAGGATGACGTGATTTGAATATTATATTTTATGAAATATAATTAGGGATATGTTGGATATGATTTATGCTAATTTATTTGATTGGATATAATATGAATTTTATCATGCGAATTAACATTAGAAAGTGAAATAATCAAGATTAAATCTCATGAGAAATACCCTGTATGTAAGTTGGTGTGGATTGTTTTTTATCAAGGATTTTCGTAATTAATATGATATAATGTTGAGATTATATCTGATTGACCAAAGATAGTATGTGGATTATTTGAAGACATCATATGATAGAGTATCATACAAATTTTAGATAATCTAAGAGATTGATATTGGCTAATTTCACAAAGATCTTTGATTGTCCATAATGTATCTCTTAATTGATTGAGGAGAATATTATGATAATGCCTAATTGATAAAATGATAAACCTTGAAGACTATTTCTTAGTTAATGAAGTTTGAACTTATATTTGAAAGTTAAAAATCCAAATCAAAGATCATGTTGTGTATACTAGATGTGATATTATTACTATCTTGAAAATGCAGATGTAGATTTATTTGTGACGAACAAAGCATGATTCCAAGACTATGAAAGCAAGTTCAAGGCTTTGAAAATAGAAAAGTTCATTCAAGAAAATCTAAAGTTGCCATGATTGGGATACTATATCATAACGGCTAAATGATACATCTTTGCAAGAAGTTGAAAAAAGTCCAAGACACAAGAGAAAAACATATTGAATAATACTTTGAGCTAGAACTTGCATACTAATTTGATCATTACTTGTACTTATTGTGCCAAGATAATTTCTTGTAAGAAAATCTTGAAATAAGTATGTTGGGAAGAACATACTTGTGTAGTTAAGTATTGCATGGTCAATACTGAGTGAGTGACTCAACTTAAGATTTTCAGTTGAGTTTTCAATCGAGAGAAGGGGTTTTCATGATCAAGTAGATAACCTTGAATGTATCCAAAGGAGGCTCTGTGGAGTCGGTGGATTTGACTTTGTAACTTCTTAAATGAATAAGAAGTTGAGTGGTTCAAATCCTAAGGAAAGAGAAGCCATAGCCGTTGACTAACCCATTTTGGAAGTGCGAACATCAAAAAAACATTGACATGTTTTGTCTCGCTTTTATTTACGCATTTAATTTCGTAAAATTGTTTTTTTTTTTGCTGATCACCCTATTCACCCCCCATTTAGGGTGATTTGACTAACCTAACTAAACTTTCAATTGGTATCTATAGGGCCAGGATCGCAACTAGGAGAAAACTAGGTTTTGCTTCGGGTGAGTACATCCCTGTAAAAAGACGCCTATACTATGAGAAGCAATTGCTCTGGGTCGAGGTTAGTCTCTATTGTAGAAAAGTGGAATGACTAGACTTGCCACCTTATTATGACCTAAACAAGGATGAGGCTTTCATAGAATAGTCTAAAAATCAATTTTCAAAAACAAAGATGACTCCTAAAACCAGTAAAAACTGGCCTAGGAACCTAAGATTATGGGTCCAAGGTCTTAGTTAGGAAGCACAAACATCAAGGACTCGCCACTTCTTCTGTCCTAAGGACGAGCTCCTACTAATATGTTGTGTCCTTTTATATGTCCCAAAATATTGGTCAATTGCTTATTCAAAGTGAATCGCTAAATAATGAAAATAAGAGAAACACGTTTGTATATACAAATGGGAATGTACATGTAAGCACATAAATAAAAGATTCAGGGTTAGGGGTAGCAATGGGGTGGGTTTAGCCGTACCCTCACCCATATCCATTTTCAAAATTAATACCCATACCCATACCCATATCAATTGGGTATTGTAGAACTATACCCATGCCCTGCAGGTTTTATTTGGGTACACATAAAATAAAATGAGTTAAAGCCACTTTATACCCATGTTAAACATCAAATAGCCAATATGCGATATTAACATCAAGCTTCTAACAAAATATGATATCCACCAAATAAAACTGCCAAATTCAGGCAAAAAATTAACACTTGATAGTTATAATTTCAAGTAAAATGTCCCATTGGAGTCTTGAATATAGTATAACTCAAAGCAAGTAGCAAAATATTCAAGTCCAGGCAACAAAGTAGAACTTTAAATAAACGTGCACGGGTTTTATGTGGCTAGGATATTGGGCGAGTACAGGGCAAGTATTGATAAAATGGGTATGATATGCGTATGGGGGGGTGGGACTTATGCGCATACCCATACACACACCAGTATCAGTAATACCCACCCCATGCCCATTTTTTCTTGTTTCAATACCCATACCTATACCATACCCATTGGGGCGGGTTTTGCAGGTTTTAAGTTGGTACGGGTTTTTTGCCAGCCCTATTCAAGGCCAACATATTAGTTAGTGTATGGTGGATTTGCATTCAGATGAGAGCCAAATTGCTCTACATAGCGATCATTATAGGGCTTGAATCTATTCTCGGATCAAAACCCTAGGTAGTTTTATCGAAAACTCTACTATAAGTTAAGGGGTTCCACTAGGGAATGTGTAGGAGTCATCTTTCCTCCCTAATGGTCATGTCAAGAGACTTTATAGATGACTTATGTCCAGAGTTGATTCAGTCCAAGTATGAATAGAGAGAGTCAGTCAGGGTTTCAACCCTAAACTCGAGGCTATAAGTGACTAGATGGGTGGGTCAACCCTAGTCTAGGCATAAGGATACATATTTAACCTCTTCATGTTTCCATTTTGACTAAGAAAATGATTCTTTAGGGGTCTGGGATGGGATGGATTTTTATGGAGTTAACGGGTTTGTGTTTGGTAGCTAGTGGTTCTCCAAAATTAAGATGGAGTCCACGCCAATTGCTCATCACCAAACAAGAGGATACGATAAGCTATTCATTTAGATCTAATCTAAAAGTAGTCCACTGCGGGTAACGACAGAGTTGTGAAGGTTATTTGAATAGAGATGGATGTGGACCCTCTTAAAGATCAGACATGAATAAATTTATAATTATGACCTCGAGTTTGATGAAGGGTGATGACCATACACTGACTAGTATGTCGACTGTAAGAACAAGCATACAAGTGTATACAGATATACACATGCAAGGTTGCATCTAGAAACCACTATTTTGTATTTAGTCAAATCTATTTATGACCCATGATTTAGGTCAAGATGATCATATAAGGGCGGTTATGATTACTATCGTCCCTTGAATCACTTTCATGAGTCGAGCTCTAGTACCTTTCTAAGGCTTAAATTAAGAATGAGTTTGAAATGGTTAAGCTATCATCATGGCCCGGGCACCATGCCTAGGTCTATGTGTCATAAGTTAGTATTGATTAGATGCTAAATAATGGTTCTAAACAGTTCATTTTATTGTTTAGCTGAGTTAGACTATTGTAAATGGACTAAGTCATGTTCAAAGATGACGTAGTTTTATTATTTGAACATTGGAGTCAATGATTTTTCATGAATCAGATTTTACAAAATAAAGAATAAACTAATAAATGAAACATGTACAAGATATTTCCTATATACAAGTGACACAGGAAAGATAAATAAATGACTTGATGTCCATACAAGTCTTGCTCTGCTGGCTCCTTGAAGGAGTTATTAGCTACAATATGTGGCCAAACATGGGTCTTGAAGGTTGACAAATGACCTAAGCACCCGATTATTAAAACAGATTTAATTATCTTAAAAACTACTTTATGTATAGTTTCTTAAGAAAATTGTGGAACTCGGATAAAATGGATCAAAAAAAATTCTTTAAACATTCATGAGATTATATGAAGACCTCAACTACACAATTTAGTTCTTTTTGAATATCTATAGGTTGGTAGGCTTAATTTTAAATATAAGGCTCTGTATCTCATGAAAAATTATGAATGCCAACTTAAAAAGATACAATCCTTTTAAGTGAGAATCTCAATGAGGTAATTCTGGAGTCTAAATGCTCTTATTAAGTCTATGTTTACTCATAAAATTTTGGAATGAAAATTCAAAGGGATATAATTCTATTAGAGTATAAACTTAGATCCTAAAGCTAAGTTTGTTATTCTAGATAGGGTGTCCTAATTTCATTTATTAGAAATTATTGGAAAGGATTTTTTTCAATTGTGAGAATTTTTTTTTTCAATTTTTGGGTCACATTAAGATGTTTTTCTGAATTATTTTAAATGAAGTACCTGATTTGAATTATATAATAATTCATTTTCTGAAACTCCAACTTTCAAATTTCATATCTCACAAATTATGAAGATTTAGGAGACATAAAATACCAATTTGGAATGATATTAAAGCCTACTTTATTTTTCATGAAAAAGTATCTTGAGAAAAAAATGAAAAAGATGGTAAAAAATAACAAAAATAGAATAATGGTATGTTTTGGGATAGATCAGACAGCTTGTAGAAAAGTAGGTGCTATGACCACTCCGAACTTAGATTAGAACACATGACCACTCGTTTGAAAGCTCTTCCATAAGTCTAACACAGGAAAAAAATAGATTTGGCTCCAATCGGACTAAAAAATATGCCCCTAAACTTAGCCCATTTAAGCCATTTTCTTGAATCAAAATAAAAATGAAGGGGCTGAGGGCAAAGAGCAAAATGAAGAAAAACAAACAAATTTACAAACCACTCTCAATCTCACTTATTTACTCACGAAAAATTGGAAACTAATTTTTGAAACCTAAGTAGGGAGAATAGCCGGGAAGCGCCTAAAGGGAAAGACGGATGAACCTACGAGTGAAGACCGCCAAGGACCATCCAAGCCCAAAAATAAGAGAAAAACACAAGAGACAAACATTAGTACAAGATTAGTACGAATAAGAAAGAGATTAAGCAAAATAACAAAATCCAATGCAAACAAAATAAAAATATATGTACAAAAAGAAGAACAAGAGAAAAATACATGTACAAGAATAGCGAAGCATAGGCTAGCAAAATAAAAGACTTAGAAAGATTTAAATAGATTTATGTTGTGATTTTCCGCAAGCGCACGGTTTATCATTGTAACACTAATGGGTGTCGATCCTCATGGATGGTTGTGAAATTATGACACACTAGAAGAATAAATTTTCTATGCTAAAATAAACTGAAAAAATAAATTGTTGCTAATCTATTGAACTAGCATAATTCTAATGGTGCTGAGCATAATCAGTCATTCTAGCTATAATAGTGAAATGATAAAATTCAATACCCATCAATGAGACAACCCATAGCTTAAATCCAGCTTCATCATAGAACAAGAACGACAGCTCCAGATCGATCTTCCCAAAAGAGAGAATGCAACTCTTGACAGCAAATTCAAGAATTGAACCATAGAAGAACAGATTCGAATTCAATAAAGCTCACCCAAAATGAATAATATTCCAAGCCAAATTTCAAACGTTCAACTTGCAATCAATAGCCCAAAAATGAATTACATTGAATTGGAAATCTACTATTGTGAACGTACATCTTGAAACTAAAAACGAAAGTATGAAGATCAAAGGCTCAAACTCTCCTGCCTGACCTACTGGGTTCGAGCCCCTATAAAAACGCAGCCCCCTTTGTTGCGTCGCTCCCCCTTTTTTCTCATTGCCCTTTGTCTGCTCCCATTAACCCCCCAAATTCTGGTTGAGTAGTGGCTGGGGAATTAATGAAGATGAATGAAGAGAAGAATGAAGGCCAATTAATCGTCCCCAAGAAACAGAGGGGCCCGTGCGTTTCTTCAACAGATAGGAAGAAGAAGGACCTCGACTCTCTGGCTTCTGGGCATCTGAAGGGTCAAAGAAGAAGAAGAGGGCAGTTACGGTCATGGAGGATGAAGAAGATAAACAGCCGCCAGGGGCTCTGATTTTCTCGGGCTTGTCTGTGGGCTGTGAACCGAATGGAAGAAGAAATTAGGAGGAAGACGAAGAAAGGATAGAGGAGGGGAGGGGCTGCATATCACGTGCCTGGTACGTGCCTCACTTAAGTGAGGAAGCTAGCTGGGTTAAATGTAAGGGGATGCATATGGGCCAGGCAGAAGAGAAAGAGCGCAGGCCGGCCCATCATGGGAAAAGAAGGAAAAGGCTCGTCTGGGCCAAGAGAGAAAGAAGAGGGAGCGTATGGGCTGCAGCTGTGCTTCGGCTAGGTTGAGCCCACAGGAAAGAAATGGGGGCTGCGTTTGGGCCGCTCACTGGGCCGATTCTTCTTCTTCTTTTATCAATCAATTACTTGTTATGACCCAATCCAATTTTTGATTCAATTTTCTCTTTTTTGCTTCAAGCAAGTTATGTATTCTTCAAATGTCTCAAATTCCTACAAAATAAATAAAACCAATATGAAAATCCTAAATTAATAATTTATTTCAAGCAAATATTATGTAATGAAGGGTATAAAAATGTCAAAATTTCAGGTTGAACAATTTAACTAGTTCTTGGGAGAACTTACTAAACTAACTACACCTAACCAAGAAATTTACGTAGTTCTTGACATTTTTTTTTGTAAGGGATCTAAGAAATTATTAGAGAGAATTAACGAATAGATTAGAGAATTGAAAATTTTTGAAGAGGGAGAAGAGTGTGTTACTGGAAGGACTAATAGCGTGCATGTAGATGAATGGGTTACCCCCTCAAAAAACCCTAATGACATTTAAAAATTAAAAATAAATGCAACAAAAATAGAGGGGTTATACAATAGTCAGAAGAAAATTATGAGGAACATAAGATTCCTTGTCATTTAAAATAAGGAGAAATAGAGGCAAAGACAAAGTGATGAGAGATGGAGTAAGACAAATATAATTAAAACGATTTCGAAAAAAAAAGTGATATTACTACCACACCCAAACAAACACAAAGGTAGAGGGGGGCCATTTTTGTATGCTGGCATGGGAAATTCTCCACCACAAAAGCAATTCTGCTTTTTTCTTGTGTAATTGTATTATTTACTTTTTTAAAGAAATTAAGCAATAAATAAAAAAATAAATAGGGGGGACTTGAACCTGATGGTTCCATAACTAAAAAAACCTTTTTTTATACTTGTTTGTCTTGCTTTGTTTTTTGTCATACTCTTTTGGGGGGGGTGGGGATTTGGATGGTGGCTATTCGAATCTTGGAACTTTTGAGCCTTTGCCAATTTTTATTATTTTTTAACTTGGCCCATGTTTGAGTCCATGTTAATTATCATTTTTTGAGTGTATTTTTATATGTTGCAAAAATTTATTAAAAATGGACCATAATAAAAAGATGAGTTAAAAATTTTGATGTTTACAGTATCAGAGTAAGTGCTATATTTTTGAGAGTTAACCGTCTATAGCTGGATCCTATGGCTAGTCTATCAAGTGTATTTATTAATTGTCCTCCAGTGTTTGATGGTACTGACTTTTCTCTTTGCAAGTATAGATGAAGTCTTATGTCGAATCTGTTGACTTTGATCTTTGGGATATTATTCTAGATGGTCCTTTTATCCCCACTTGGATCTACATGATGTAGTCATTGTCAAGCCAAAACAAAAGTGGAATCAAAATAAGAAGAAGAGATTTAAGAAAAATGCGATGGTTTCATATTTTTTGCAACGTTCCTTACATAATGATGTTTTTAACTATGTTTGTCCATATCAGACTGTCAATGAATTGAGGGAAAAACGTTTGCTTATGTACAGTGATAAGAATCAGGAAAATCTCTATTTCTCAAAAATGGACAATATATTTGGCAATTTCAATGACGAAAATGAGATTAGTCATCTTTGCCTAAAAGCAAATGAACAAGTTAATGGTCTAAATTCAAGTGAGAGTGATGAAACATAAGTGAGGAAGTCGAAGAAAAAGAAAAAGAACAAGAAGAACAAGAAGAAAAAGCAGAATAAAAAGAGTACAATGTTCCAAAAGAGGTATATGATGATTTAAACAAGTGCCCGAAACGTAAGGTAATACAGTTACTACTTTGTTTTGTCAAATGGCTACAAGGACATAGTTGTGTCTCTTGGGATCGGCCTCTCTGCCTATATGAGTACTTTCAGAGATAAGATTACATACATATGGATACACCCCGATCCTGTCAAAGTAGGACTGACACTGGGACTTTTTGTTGTTGTTGCTACTATTGTTGCCACAAGGAGATAGTTCTAAAATCAAAAGTTTAAAGCAAATGTTTTTTGTTTTGCTTTAGGCAAGTGTAGAATCACAAAAGTCAAATGGTTTGTCGTCAAATAAGTCAAATGTAGTTCAAGAGAAATGTGTGCTTGAAAAAATGAAAACTAACTTAAGTCCTAGTGTGCTAACCTTGAACAAATTATTTAATAATTTTCAAAAAGAGGAATACAATTTGAAGAAAATACTTACCGAACAAAGAGCATTTTTAACAAAGAAGGAATTGGATATAGCCGTTCTAATGAAAAAAAAAGGCTACACCGCATAAACAAGATCTATGAACTTGTAATTATTGCTCAAAAGTTGGTCATAAACAAGGACAAATAATAATAATTAGTTCCCTTAAAAATTAATTGAAAATGTACTTAAACTACACAATGATGAACATTAATAATTAGTCAAATTAGGAGTACCTTTTTAATAATGTCATATGTCAGTTCTTCATTTTCAAAATCATTGACAATTGTACCATAAGTATATGTGCATTCTGTCATAGCTTCATAGAAAATCAAACGTAGTTGTATTAGTGAATATTCATAAAAAGTATGTCAATTGACAATAGAAGATAATTAGCATTACCATTGACGCCTTCGGTCATCGAATTTTACAAGCCAATCGATCAAGACCAATAACTCTTCCACTATAGCAAGCCCACTTTTCAGAGCTATAATGGAAATAAGAATTACAAGGATGTCCCCAGCAATCTTCCGTAACATTGGATACTTGCGATCCTTTTTTTTGATAATCAAGAACATTAAATTCGGCATCATTAGATAATCTATCATTATTTAGATAATGGTCCAACTCATGCCTCACATTTACCTTTTGTTGGTTTGACCTTTTGACCTGAGTAAATTCATCTTTATCATTAACATCAAAGATGTTTGGAGTTTTCTACTTCATAAGAACTTTAGGATTTAGCTTAGGAGGACAAACTTGCTGCTGCTTATTTTAGTTGAGAGGTCACTAAGGATACCCTTAATTCTTTCCAATTCAAGCTCAGTACCTTCATTATATATTCTCTTAAAATAATAATTATAATAATTGATCTCATTCCTTGGATGGAGGGTGATAGCAGTGGCAAAAATTCTATTAATTAATTTGGCTCCAATATTTCTCAAATTTTTAAATCATATTTACTGTCATTTTTCTAGTGACTTCAAATTCACTTTCTCACTAACCTCTCAAAACAATCTACCTGTAGAAATGCATCAAAACCAAGTTTGCTATAGAGCATTTCCATAACAAAAAGGCCTTAGTTCTCCCATAGAAAATCCCCAGCTTCTCGAAGACATTTTCAATCAATTTCCTATCATTTTTATTTGGAACCATAAACTTAAGTCTCTTATTTAAATGCTTCAATCCACCAAATACTTCCTTGTAAGGTATAGCTGTTTGAAGCATCAAGAAAGTGGAATTCCATCCAGTTTTACAACCAAGGGCTAACATTTTGGAACTATATAACTACAAAAATTGACAAGTCTTGGAAAACACTTCAATCCTTTTCGGGGTCAACATCTAAGAAGCAACACAATTTCTAATCTTTTTAATTTTAGAATCAGTCACATCCAATCCATCCTTAACCATCATATTAAAAATATGAGCAGCACACCTCATATCTAAAAAAGCACCACCTAATATAAGAGACTTGGGTTCAAATCCATTCCCCTAAGATGCCCATCATTGTATCATTTATGCTATAACTGCATATGAAATTTAATACCATATTAAGACAAACAATCCATCAAAATCTTCACAAGATTAGTTTTAACGTGTGGACAGGACATATAGGAAAACTTAAACATGTAAAATAGAACATATTATATTTATAAGCACATAGGTGCCAAAAAAACAATCGAATAATATACATAATCAATACATAATCAAAAAAATTACCTCAAAATTTCGCTAAACAAAACTCATTGCTCATAAACAAAGTATGAAGTCTCCACCATGTAGCGCATTTTCTGGCTTGGTGATGTCCATAAATCAGTAGTAATTGCAATCTTTGTTGAATTATGCACAATAATTCTTTAACAGCAATTTTATCGCTTTAGAATACTTTCACATTGTTACTGTCTAAATATTCCTGGAAATCATCTTCAATTTAGGATTTAGGTATTGGAAAATCTATCAAATCCTACATGGTCCATCATCGATAATTTATGTTCATGTATTACCATTGTACTCAACAGTTTTCTTCAAGGGAATTTGATCAAAAGTATTCTCATACGACGACTTCAACTTTGAAGTATTTTTTTGATCATTTTCTTGTATCAGTTTCAACATTCTTTGCCCAACCCCAAATCCTAGATGACTACCAAAGCAAACCTCCACTGCATGTTTGTTAGGATAGAAAGTTCTGCTGCCGGAATTGGTAGACAAAGCTTCCTTATGGTGAACACATTTTTCTTTAGGTTATCCATTAACCGTAATCTTGTCAAATGTATGCCATACCTTTGAAGTAAGCTTCCTCCGTTTTTGTGTGGAAATGCTTGATTAAGGTTCTTGCATTTGACCACACCTTTTCACTAGGCACATTTGGCCCTTGACTCAGCACAGGTACAATCTTCTTCAAGTGTCATGATAGTTTTTGAGACTTCAAGCCTAAGATGAATTTTATAAGTCAACTTCTGAGTATAAGTTAAACATACTTATACATAAAATAGAAAATTTAGATTAATATGCAATCCACAAGGAAGTAAAAATTAATGCCCTTAAGAGAAAACAAGTAAAATTCCTTATCATTGATAAATTTAAGAAAGAAGATGAACTTCATGAAGCCCTATCAAATTTGTACCCCATAGAAGCAAACAACCAAAACCAAACGCAAGCATCTATTAATATTTGATACTTAATTAAAGCATTAAATAGTAGCAAATTAAACATATACAGTTGGAGAAATAATTAATAAACCAAAGGAAGTTAAAACCAAGGCAGAGAGGATTGAGGAGAGAGGAAGACTAAAGGTGAAATTCCTTTGCCTTCAATCATCCCAACAAATACAACAAACAAAGACTCATTTGTAAAGAGCCCAAGAGTCATGAGAAGAGGGGCTAAGAGTTCATTGAAACGGGGAGAAGGGGTGTGAAAAACACTACATGAAGTAATAATTTAAAGTCTAAATATATCTCAACTATTTAAAGAAAAACAAAATAGAAGTAAAAAAAAGATCAGCCATAAAAATTCGGTGGCATAACTCTAATGGGTAAACATTGATCAACCATAAAACTCAAGAGCAAACCCCAAAAAAAAAAAAAAAAAATTTAAGAGTTAAGTTTATCACTAAGATTGAAGAACATCATAAGGAGATTTTTTGCCAGTCTCATTTGTAGCCCCAGTGATATAATTTTGGTGATTTACATGCAACCATGGCTTCCCCCAGATGAACCTCTACGAGGAATCATAAGTAGAAATATAGGAGGTTCAATTAAACTTAACTCCACATGATGGAAGGCAGTGAGATACAAGCTGAAGACAATTGAGAGGAGGAAGAGTAGTACAACCATAGTTAGGTAAGGAGACTGGTAGAGAAAAAAGAGAGAGAAAGTCCTAATAACCCTAATTAGAAGGCGACTCATACTAGAGTCAGTAGTCACGAGTAAAGAAATAAAAAGCTCAAAAATAATATTCAAGACATAAAGGGGTTCAAGGTCAGGCCTTCATCTGAAAGACCTAGACCTAAATCCAAATCAAACCCTAAGTCCAAGTGGATTCACATCCTTTAAAAATCCAACAGGTTCAAATTTGCATAATCCAGACCCCTAAAAAAAGGATCGCCTCTAATGGTTCCAGGTCATGTATGGGATACATTGTCATCCCTACTTGTATGTACGACAGTCTTAAAACTTACAACCATCAAATAAACTGTCTAATATCCAAACCAAACCATATAATTATTTTGAAAAGCACATCACAAAAATTGAATATTGTTTTGAATAAGGAAACGGGAAAGCATCATTCTGTAATAGGAACTAGTTGGAAGGCCTGGGCTACAAGAGGCCTTTTGCCAGTCTAGATAGGGAGTATTTAACATTATCGGGTTTCTAGAGCTTGATGCAGCTGCTTCTGGTGCCTCCTTATCCACGTCCATGTGCTCTATCCTTTGCTCTGTCAACTTAGCATGATTTTGTGTTCCTTCTTCTACCTTTTTGTTCTCCCCCCTGGTAAGCAAGCCTTCACAAATGGGTGATGAATGAAAGACAAACACAACCCATCCTGCTTTAAGATTATCTTCTAAATTAAACTAGTTAACTTGACCCAGCACATATTCAAAAACCCACTTTGGATCCCAAGGCGATAGAGCGATATAGCATTTGTGAGAAATTCACATACCATAACTTGTAGACCTTTGTTTAGATACCTTAGCCCTCTAACTTCCCTTATCCTCTCATGTGCATAAGTCTTCTCATCAGTTAGACAACTCTCAAGTTGATATCTGATGGATGTGAGTATTGATATTTCTATTGCTAGGATCTCAAGGTAGGAAGTGGCTATATTAGAGATAGACTTAGATGGCTTTAAAGGTTGTCCATTAGTGAGCTCAAGTTTATCCTTGTCAATGACTACTTGAAAGACTCAAGTTCATTCTTGCCATGACAACATCTGCATGTTCAACACATTCTTCATTCGCAAAGAACATGTTAAAGTACTCAAATACTTTGGTTAGGATGCTGACACAAGGGAGAGGGGGCATTTCTTGATGCCTATTTAACTTCCTTCATGTATTCAAGAATGATTTTTGAGAATTTTGGATCATGTTTAGACATAAAATGTCGAATAATTGTAAGAGCTTAGTATGATGGCATCTATGGATGGGTAATGGATTGGATCATTTGGTTAGGGTTGACTAGTTTATGAAGCGGATCAGGTTGAGTCAAGGCCAACCCATTAACAAAGTGGAAAATAAATGGGTCGGGCGAAGCTAGGCCATTGGCAACCCACATTTGGCCGCTTTAAAATGGAACAAATGTGCACATGAAGAAGCTCTATATAATAATTATTCTTATATATAAAGTCTTAGTATTAAGCATAACTAATTGTAGCATGTAAATTAGTATGGTTAGTAGGTTGAAAAATATACTGAGTCACTAAATAGGCCGTCAATGGACCGACTCGATCCAAGCTGTTAGTATACTTTAATGAGCTAGCCCACTATAAATTTGTTTAGTTATTGACCTGACCCTTTTTTGGCCTTATGTTTAACTAGCGGACCTACTTGACCCAATGGGTACCCATTGCCTATCCCTTAATGGCATCTCTTTAGTATTCCTTTTATGGAAGACAATGCGAACAAGGATATAATGATGTAATATGGGTTCTGAGTATAATCTGGTGTAAGAAAACTACTTGTTTTCTTGGCTCAAAAGAATCCATGAATAAGAATTAAGGCAAGCTTAGACATATTCAAGGAGACATTGGTAATAGACTTCCACAGGGCTACGTTTCAAGTTGAAGATTTGGTGTAGGGTTACTGGAATAAGGATAAGTCAAACTCCCTCGACATTTACTATGCAAGACTCAAATCCCTTAGGACCTGCTTTCTTCAAACTAGTAGAAAACAACTAAACTACAACCAAATAAACTTTGTTACCCATGTTAAATAGACTCTTACAGTTAATTCTCTTCGAAATATATGGAAAACCCAATTTTGTCATAATTTAAAAAAAATTCGAATCTAGTCCCTCCCAAGCTACCATTCTTTCCTTTATGGAAAATCTCAAAGTAAAATTCTCCCCTTTGTTTGCAAGCCAAAAGCTAATAAAGAAATAGAAGTTGGAATTTTTACCTCATGTGGTTCATATTTTGAATTCTATGTCCTCAACTTAGTCAATGATATATTTTCCCTACTTCTTTGGAGGTGTAGGTTTAGGGTATTGTGAGGTTTAAGTGACTCGCATTGTTGTAGGTTCAAGACAGTGTTCTTTCACTTCTTTGAAGACATTCTCACTCAATAATAGAGGTTTGTTTTAGAGATAGAGATGGAGTTTTATGGTTAGGGTTCTAATGTTGTCAGAGAGGGAAAATGTAGTTGATGATTTTCAAAACCAGGGGTTGACTATAGTGATGACAAGGGTTAATATTCAAGGGTAGTTGATTAGATGTGACAACATTGTGCATAGGTTGAGTGTGGTGATGAGAGGGGTCAATGGTTGAGGGTAGCAGATTAGACATGACAACATTAGGGGTTTCTAATAGTAAAGTGTTTTCACATGCTCGAGTATAATAGAGATAGTTGCAGCCGATTTTTGGAAAAAGTAGAGAGAATGATTAGAGATTCCTAAAAGATTTTATAAATCAATTTTGAAAGGAGTAAAAAATAATTCACAACATTAAACACATCTCAGTTAATAAATGATTACTGATTAATCTCATTAACCTAAGAATTTGCTTAAATTGATATTTGAATGACTCCACTTCATCTGCCTTTATTATAGTCAAGTTCATTAAGGTCAAGTGGCGTGACATACATTTTTCATCATAAAATGGCATTTGGAGGAAGTTTTACTCCCTTAATTCATACAGTATGTTTATCATGCCTAATAACCTTCAGATAAAATAGAATGGATCTTTACTAAGGGGTTTGGTAAAGGTATCAATTCACTAGATATTGGTAGGCACAAAGTCTAGAATCAAGTCACTTTTTCCATATGATCTACGATGAAATGATGCCTTCCTTTAATATGCTTAGTCCTTAAGTGTTGTACAGGGTTCTTTGTGATGTTAATACACCTGGGTATTCACATTTGATAGGACTTTCTTGTAGCCCAATCCACGGTGCCTTAACTATTAACTAATCCACAATATTTGAGCAAAGTGATTCCATAGCTGCATATTTAGCCTTAGCAGTATACAAGGTCGCTGAATTCTGCTTCTTTAAATGACATCCGACAAGGAACTCTTTGAGAAATTAAAATACACCTAAAGTATACTTTCTATTAACTTTGTAACCCATATAGTCAGTTTTAGAGTACTCTACAAGTTCAAGGTTACCATCACTTCGATATCATAGACCAACATGTTTGGCTCTAGCAATATATTTAAAGAGGCATTTTATGGCTTTGAGGTGTGATATGTTAGGGGATGATTAGATTCTTGTGCAAAAGAAAACACTAAATATAATGTTATAGCTACTTATAGTTAAGGATAACAATGATCTAATCATAACTTCATATAACTTTTCAGGGATTGGCGTACGACTCATACCTATGTCAAGCTTACAGTTCAAGGCTGTAGGAGTCTTAGTGTTCAGTTTTTAATCGGACAAAATTTTGACACTCATTATTATATTTTAGCTCACAAAAAATATTTAAAATTAGTTAATTAATTAAATTTTGTGTTTTGTAGGATAAAATCTGAGAAAAACCCAAATGGAAGCCAAGCCCAACCCAAAAAGAGGAAGAAATCCAGGGGCATGCCAAATCCAGAAGGGTGTGCCACAGGTTCAGCGGGAGCATGCCAAAAGCAAATTAGCAGAATCACAAATAGAGATTTCGCACGGTGGTCTAGCCAAACCCTGTAATTTCGTTTGTGCTTAATTACCCGATGACGTAAGGGTAAAATGAACTTTTAGATTTTTTACGTCTTCTTCATTTTTTTTAGCAGCTTTCTACTATAGCTCTAGCTTGGGGCGTTGAACTATCTCTCTCTTTGCCATTAATGAAAAGCAAAAAGCTGAAGCTTTAGGTTGATTTTAATGGCAAATTTCTTATTCTCCCTCTCAGTGATTGCTTAATCTAATCTCTGTCTCTTAAATTTTTACAAAGACTCAATTTTTGAGCAACACCAATCCTACGCAAACATGGGTTTAATGTGTGGGGTTTGTGGGAGGATGTAGGTTTGGGTCCTAATGGATTGAAAGCCTAAATCTATCCCTCAAAACTCAAACATCTCTCTCGTTGTTTTCCCCTTTTCTTCATTCATCCATTCAAATATTAAGTTAGTTGAGGTAGTACAACTTGAGGTTTCATGGGTATCAAGCTCAATCAAGGCATTGAAGATGACAATATCGCTTATTTTTAATCAAGAATGCTTGAGAATGCATTGGTAACTTCTCTCTTATGTTTTCATTGCATTTTCTAGGATTAAGGATAGTTTAGTTTAGAAGTCAAATTTTCTCGAGGTGATGTTTGAAGTGAAATTTAGATGTGTTGATGGGCCACGTCGAGCCCGATCCCCCATTTTCTACGTGCTACATGCTTTCTAGGTGTTAGGGATCATTCGTTAGATAAGGACTAGTTTTCAATTGCTTTGGAAAATCATTCTTTAAAGGGGTTATTAGATTTGTATGCTAAGTTCATTTACTAAGTTAAAAATTGAAATCACTCATATAGCTAAACCGACACTTGATTGCCCTTTATCCTAGTCAACGACAAAACTCTTGCTTACCACATAAAATACTTCCAATAAAATGGCATCGTTGGCAGGGATGATGGCATTTGATTTGCTTCTGATTTATACTTAATTATTGCACATAATTTTTGGTTGTGATTATTTTGAAAAATAAAACAAAAAAAATTTTGAAAAAGAAAAACCACAAAAAGTGAGAATGCATGAGTGCTTGGACTCGATTGCCTAGTTGTGGGAGACTGATTCGTGTTAAACGACCTCCCCACACTTAGGTAATCTCGACATAGCACGGAATCTCGAAGAGATGATGGAGGAACAAGCCCAAGGGCCTCCCCAACCTCTTCCCCCAACTCCAAGGAGTCTTAATCAAATCTTCTACCCACTGAGATCGACTAATCTCTCTTGCTTTCATATACCACAACTCGGTAGGGATGTTCAATTCTCCTTCAGTCCTCAATAAACAACCATGCTTCCCAAATTTAGCGGGGATGGTGATGCTTACCTATTCCTGAGCAAACTTGAGCCAGTATGTTCGATGGTGCAATTCCCTAATGTGCCCCAGGGCATTGCTAGGTTGTGCTTCATTCCTTGTGCCTTAAAAGATTTGAGAAAGAAATGGATGCATAACCTCCCCAAAAACTCAATCTTCTCATGGGATGGGTTTGTGAGGGTGTTCTTGAGAAAGTATTTCCCAAATGGTAAAACAGTGAAATTGCAGAATGAGATTAACCACTTTTTCCAACTTGAGAAGGAGTCCTTTTGGAAGTGTTTTGAATGGTTTAAGTAGTTGGTTGCTCAATGTCCACACCATGGCTTAGAAAGGTGGCATTTGTGGTAAATTATTTATAAGGGTCTTGACCAAGCCACTAGAACTATGGTGGAGTCTATGTGTCAAGGAGGTTTTTGAAAAAAAGCGAGACCGAAGCTTGGGATTTCCTAGAGGAGTTGGCCGAAAAGATCTTACAATGGGAAACTACTATGCTGAGAGTCTAGGGGCAAGAATTAATAGCCAAAAGGGAGGATGTCATGCGGCTGTGGATACAATATACATTGATACTAGATTTGTCGCCCTGGAAAACATGTTAAAGAGTTTGGTGTTGTCCCAAACGCTAAATAGCTATCCCCTTCCCCAAATGGTCTCATACTCTCAATGTCAATCTACTGATTATTCCCTAAGCGTAAATCCTTTGTTTGCTCAACAGTTGGCTACTAGCCAAGAGCAAGGTCATGTAAATCCAGCCTTCTAAAGGCCGAAATTTGATCCTTACTCCTCTATTACAATCCGGTGTAGGCTAAACACTCTAATTTTTCGTGGACTGGGCCTAATGCTCTGATGCCCACTAATTAAGGTTGGGGTTCCAAGGCTTATATAATTCTCCTAGGGGCCTTTCTTTTCCCCAACTACATATGGCTCAATTAAATCCCCCTCTTAGGTATAATGAATTGGATGAAGTGAACAAGAAACTTAATGACATGGAGAGGATGATTAGAGAACTTAAGGATTCAAATAAGAGAATAATGAAGACAATGAGTGAACAATTTACTCAATTAGAAATGTCTAATAGAGAGAGAGGGGTTTTTCCTAGTTAACCTGAGGTAAACCCAAGAAGAGGCTCGTCCTCTTCTTTTGACCCCAATGATGTTCGAAAAGTGAATGCTGTAATTTCTTTATGGTCTAGTAAGAAAGTTGACACCCATGTGGTTGAGCAAGATGTGAATGAATCTCCTTTCCACCATCTTCTCCCCCTTCCTCTCAAGGTGATGATATGTGTCCCTCCCTAATGATCCTAATCCCATCTAAGGATGTGGATGAACCTAAGGAGAATAAGCCAATCCATTATTCTATCTCTCTTAAGGATTCTCCTACTCCTTCTTCTAGTGTTACCAAACCTCCACCTCCTTTCCTTAACTGGGTAAAAGGGAAAAAGGTGCAATCTTATGTTGACAAGAGCAGGGAGACTTTCTTCCAAGTCAAGATCAACATCCTCTTGCTTGATGTGATACAACAAATGCCCCCTATGCTCGCTTTCTTAAAGACTTGTGCACCACTAAGAGAGCCACTAATGTTCCCAAGAGAGCATTTTTGGCCTCTAATGTGAGTTCTATGATTTCAAATCAAGTGTCAATTAAATGTAAGGACCTAGGGTGCCCCACAATATCAATTGTGGTTCGTCATCACAACATTCACTAAGCCTTTCTTGATGTAAGTGCTAGTGTTAACCTCTTACCCTTCATGGTGTATGAGAGGTTTGAGTTAGGGGAGCTTAAGCCTATAAAAATGGTCATTTAGTTGGCCGACCATTTCACTAGACTTCCTAGAGGGATGGTTAAGGATGTATTCATCAAACCAGGGGAATTCATATTTCTAATGGATTTTGTAGTTCTAGAGGCCGAGGGTGTGTTGTGTACTGAAAATAAAACACCGGTCATCCCTGGTCAACCATTCCTAATTACCTCCAATGCTCTTATAATTGTAGGGATTGGAAATTAAAATTGACATTTGGATATATGACCATGAAATTGAATTTGTTCAATGTTCAAAAGCAACCAATGGGTTTTGATGATGTTGATCACCAATCTCTTAATAGGTAAATGACCTTGTATTAGGGGAAGTAGAGGTCGATTGTGAAGAAGAGTTAATGTCGTGTGTGTATCAGTCATTTTGTATAGAGTATGAACCTGAATATGATACATTTGCATTTGAGGATCAATGCGATGACTCATTACATGCATCCATTCTTGCATCCCTCTCTTTTATTCTCCCCTCATTTCATAAGGCACCTCCTAATGTGTCATTATCTTCCTCTCTTGACTTGAAACCCCTTCCCAACATGCTCAAATATGCATTCTTGGGTTCAAATAAAACTCTTGCTGTGATAATTGCTAATGATTTGAATTCGGACCAAGAGATTTAAGCCCTGGACTTGTTAAGGGAAAACAAAGAAGCCTTAGGGTGGACCCTAGGAGACATTCATGGTATTAGTCCTACTATGGTACAACACCGTATACAACTTGAGGACAATGGCAAATCTTACCGAGACAGGCAAAGAAGATTGAACCCAACCCTTCAAGAAGTGGTAAAGAAAGAAATCCTTAAGTGGTTGGATCATCACATTATTTACCCCATCTCGGATAGTGAGTGGATGAGCACCGTCCAAGCCATTCCTAAAAAGATTGGGATAACCATGCTCAAGAACGATAAAGGTGAGCTCATTCCCATAAGAACCCAATCTGAGTGGAGGGTATGTATTCATTATCAGAAGTTGAACTCCGTTACTTGGAAGGATCACTTCCCTTTGCCCTTCTTGGACCAAACGTGAGACAGGTTAGCCAGACAAGCCTTCTATTGTTTCCTTGACGGATATTCCGGGTATAACCGAATTCTGATTCCTCCTGAAGAACAAGAGAAGACCACATTCACTTGCACTTTTGACAGTTACGCCTTTAGGAAGATGACTTTTGGTCTTTCCAATGCCCCGACCGCGTTCTAACAATGTATGATCTCGATATTTCCTGATTTATGTGAGCAATGTCTTGAGATTTTCATGGATGACTTCTCCGTGTATGGAGACTCTTTTGAGGATTGCTTAGCTAATTTGGGAAAACTATTGAAAAGGTGTCGGGACATAAAATTGACTCTTAATTGGGAAACAAATGTCATTTCATCATCAAGAAGGCGATTATCTTAGGTCATATTATCTCTAGTGAGAGTATAGATGTGGACAAAGTGAGAGTGGATTTGATTGCAAATCTCCGCGTCCCTGCTTGTGTAAAGGATGTACAGTCCTTTCTTGGGTATGCCAGTTTTTACCGACGATTCATCAAGGACTTTAGCAAGATCGCTAAGCCTTATCTTCCCTCCTAGCTAAGCAGACACCTTTGCACTTCTCTAAGGAGTGTGAAGTGGTGTTTAAAAGATTAAGGAGGCACTTACTACCGCACCTATCCTGCACCCTCTCGTCTAGGAGAATCTTTTGAACTCATATGTGATGCATCAGATTATGCGGTCAGGGTAGTTTAGGACAACGAATCAATAAGAAGCCCTATATAATTTACTATGCGAGTTATACTTTGAATGAGGCGCAAGTAAATTACATCGTGACTAAAAAAAAGTTCTTGGCGGTAGTTTTTGGATTGGAAAAAGTTAAGAGCTTACCTCATAAGGTCTCATGTGATTGTTTTGACTTACCATGCCACCTTAAAACATCTCATGGAAAAGAAGGATGCAAAGCCTTGGCTATAGGAGGATTATGCTTCTACAGGAATTTGATTGTGCGATCCAATATAAGAAGGGTTCTAAGAACCCGGTAGCAAATCACCTATCTAGGCTAGTGATGCATGATGCAAATGAATCCCCAATCTCTGATTATTTCCTTGGTGAACAATTATTTAAGGTTCAAAAGGAGCCATGGTTTGCTGACATAGTGAACTATCTAGTTACTTGGGAAATACCTGGGTGGTAGAACAAGAATGATAGGGATTGTTTTCTATCCATGGTCCGATCTTTTGTATGGGATAACCCTAACTTGTTTAAGTATTGTCCTGACCAAGTCATTAGAAGATGTATTCCTAATGAGTACTTTCAGAGTGTCTTCTCCATTTGCTATGATCAATCTTATGGAGCACACTTTAGTAGGAGAAAGACCACTGCGAAGGTTCTTCAAAGAGGATTCTATTGGCCCACCTTGTTTAGAGATGCCCATGACTATTATAAATGATGCTTATGTTGTTAACAAATGTGCAAGATAGGTAGGAACGACATGATGTCACTCACCCTTATCATTGTTGTGTACACATTTGATATATGGGGTATTGATTTTATGGGTTCATTCTCGAATACATTTGGGAAGGATTATATTCTCTTGTGTGTGGATTATGTGTAAAAATGGGTAAAGGTCATTCCCACAAGGATGAATGAGTCCAAGTTAGTGGTGAGGTTTTTATGAGAAAATATTTTTGCTTGGTATGGGATGCCTAGGGCCATCAGTAGTGATCAAAGGCCTCATTTTTATAATGGATTCTGTGATGCACTCCTTAAGAGGTACTCAATCCTCCATTGCATGGCAACCCCATACCGCCCACAAACTAATGATCAAGTAGAGGTTTCGAATAGGTAAGTCAAGTAAATTCTCGAAAAGACTATGAATAGGAATAGGAAGGATTGGGTGGATAATTCAATTGATGCACTTTGGGCCTATCAGATAGTTTTTAGAACCCCTTTGGGCTTGTCACCCCATAGGGTCATCTTTGGGTGTCTTTGCCACCTTCCTATTGAGCTTAAACATTGGTCTTGGTGGAATTCGGGCCCCAAATTTTAACTTGACAGCTGCAGGTGAGGAGTAAAAGCTTAGCTTAATTGAATTTGAAGAAATTAGGCGAGAAGCATATGATAACATTCGCTTGAGCAAAGAACGCCCCAAATTCTTTCATGATAAGCTCATTCAAAGGAAATAGTTTTCTCCAGGACAAAAAGTGCTATTATATGATTCTCGCCTGCACTTGTTTTTAGCAAAGTTATGGTCTAAGTGAGTTGGTCCTTATGTTGTGGTTAAAGTGTTTTCTCATGGGGCGCTCGAAATTAGGAACACCAACAAGGGCCAAGTTTTCAAGGTTAATGGGCATAGACTGAAGCCCATGTTGGAGCTACTGAGTGAAGAAGATGTGGAGTGTATCTTTCTCCACGAACCTCCTCCTTTCGAGTAGTCATGTGTGGAGTCTTCGTACAAATGTGCATAGTGTACATAAGTGTGAGATTGCAGGACAAAAAGTGAAAAAAAAATTAAAAATTTGAAAAAAAAGTGGAGAAAGGAATAAAATGAGTGAGGGAGGTTCAACAACAAGGAAAAAAAGGAAGAAAAAAAAAAGGTGAGAAAATTAAGGGAAAAAAGAAAGATTTAAAAGCAAAGAGAGTGGAAGGAAAGAAGGGGAAGGCAGAGAATTCGCACGATGCCCCTATGTCAAGGTGCACAAGCGTGCCACATTCACGGAAAATAAAATAGCATCTAGTGATTTGTTACGGTGCCCCCACGCCGGGGGTACGAGCATGCCTTGACCATTCAAAAACAAGGGTTTCCAGAGATTTGGCATGGGGGACCCGTGCCGAGGGGCATGACTGTGCCACCCTTAAATTTCATTAAACTGGTCGATTTCCTTTCTTTTTCCTCATTTCTCCATCATTTCCTTTGTGAATTTCTCTCTAACTTGGCACCCTCTCTCTACCCCTCACTCTTTCTCTCATTACCTACTCAAATCTCACCCAAATTCTTCCAATATTTCACCAAATTCACCACTTCCAACCTCAATCTCCTTATTTCCACCACCAATTCTCTCAAATTCACCTCCTTTCATCCCCAACCCACTAACTTTCTCTCTCTAAAATGCTAATCTCCATTGTTGAGGTTGAAGGTTGTAGAGAAAGAAAGCTTGCATTTTTCCTCCACTTGTGCACTTCAAGGGCTTGATTATTCACTTCATCAGAAAAATGGGTAAGAAAAGGGTGGGTGAATTATCCAAGGGACCCTTCCTACCGAAGAAGTCATCCAAAGCATCCTCATCTTAAGGTCCCTCATATACGAAAGGTACTAAAGATGCTTATCCATAAATGTTACCTCCTAGTAGTAGAGGATTAGCTTTTGTGAATGATGAGCAATGAACCAAGTATGAAACTCTTAGTATTAGGAAGGCAAGTGAACAAAAGTTTTTTGCACATAGAGTCTTTGAGGCAATTGGGGATGTTGGATGATGCCGTGACATTGTTAACAAACTTCAGTTGGTTGGAATATGTGGAGATGAAATATGTCCTATGACAGCCAATTGTTAAATTCTTGAGTTTGTTGAATGTGGATTGGTCCAGTTCGCATAGAGGTCAAGAGGTCCTTATTACCTTCCCTATGTTCAATTAGGACTATAGGTTGAGTCTGAGAGAATTTAATTAATTGCTTCACCTACCAGTGTATTCGGACTGTTTTCGAGATGTGCTGAGCCGATGGTGCCCCAATCATGTTTGGTTGAGCATCAGCCGCTACAAAAGAAAACCTTATACATACAGGTTTGGGTGGCACCACGTGTACAACCCTAGGCAGGCTAAGGCCACAGATATATATAATGTGAATATCCATTACTTACAAAGTTTGATGGCTAACATTATCTTTGGGAGAAATGATAGCCAGAATGTTTTTAGGAAGGCGGAGCTAGTTTTGATATGATGTGCCTTAACTGGAACCTATGTCGACACTGGAGCGTTCATTATTCGCCACTTAGTAGAGGTGGCTAAGACCACCTATGAAAATGGCATTGGTGTGGGTGTTACGATCATTGCGATAACCCAGGCAACATAGGGTGCCTCAAGGAGAGCATGACCCCGCACCTCAACCTCAACCACAGCCACAACCACAACCATAAACATAACACCTATTTTTGGGATGGGGGGCTCCTCCTCCATACCCCAGATGTCATTTGATGCGAGCTTTATCCAATCTTTTGCTAACCTTCAGATGGAGCTAATCGAACTTCAATTGGGGTACATCGAGATGCATCACGACATTCATCGAATGCCCGGGCATATGCAGTCAATTGATGAGGTAGTAACTTATTTCAGGGGATATGTGGAGAGACAAGAAGAGAGGGAGATGAGACAGATTTAGCATGAGGAGGAATGGGCTATGAGTGGAGCTCGAGAGTAAGAGGAGAGGAGGTGGATGGATGAGCTGATCTAGCAATACTCCGAGGCCATTCGCCAGTTGGAGCAGCACTTCCATCCTTTCTCAGGCAATCGTGGAAGCTCATCGATGTTTACACTATTTTGTCCACACTTTTGGCCACCACCTGAACCCAGCAGGGCCTAGTGACTGTGAGTTGTATCCCCCACCCCTTGCTCACTTTTTATAGTTTCTTGCATTTGAGGGGTTCATTACATAGTGTTATTTATATTTGGGGGCATCTCAGTTCTTCTTGATGGTTGCATGTTGATTCTTATCACTCTCCCCGTCCCTTCTTGTTATGGTCTATTATGGATTGATGGCCATTTAAGGTGAAATCTTGTTGTGTTGGCCATGTGGCTGATGTGTTGGGTGAACACTATCATTCATGTCATCCGCATGTGGTGGATTTGACTGTGGTATAATGGGTTCTCAGGAGCATAGGCATTGTGTACAGTCGCATTTCGTATAACCATGCATGCGTGTTGTATATAGCATTTTATGTCGACATTGTCAATATTTTCTTCTTTCTTCTTTTCTTCTCCATGTTTACTCCTTCTCAAGGTAGTGTTTTTGCCTCTTCTTGTAGATATTTCGTCCTTTCTTCTCTTTTCCATTTCTTTCCTTGTTAGAGGGCCTTGGTTCCCACAATGAGCACATTGTGCATATTAAGTGTGGGCGTGAGGAAGCTCTTCTATCAAATTCTTGAAAAAGAAAAAAAGGGAGGAAATTTTTTGAAAATTCAAAAAGATTTTCCATTTTTTCATTATAAATAGATAGTTTTCGGGAAAATGCGTGATTTTTTGTGGCAATGATCTTTGATTGCTTAGGATTCAAATAACACACAATTAGGATACATGAGATGGAGGGAAGGTCCAAGTTGTGGTAAGTCATGTCTATTTGGACTTAATAGATGAGAATAGGCATGGTAGGTGAACCTGTGAGGGTCTTCAGCCTTATGCGATCGCATCTTCACTTGCGGTCATTATGTCATTTCATGAGGGGCTCGTCCATATTTCTCATTCTCTAGAATTTGTGCTAACCCTCTTTAAAAGCACATGTTGTATTTGCGTTATGGATGAAAGGAAAGAGACATTCTTTGTGCATAATTGGAGCTACATTAGCCAAAAAGGCTTCTATAGTACATAATTTACATCTCTTGCTCCCCCTTTGAGCCTTAATTATCAATGTTTTTCTTATGTGACCTGCATGATTAGCCTTTGGCCTCAAACACAACATTCACATAAGCTAAGGCCAATGAGTATCACTATTTTGAGGGGGTTTGGGAATAATGTGAGAGAATGTGCATTTGGTGTGGCTTGTAAAAAGAAAGAAAGGAATATCAAAGTTGACTTGATACTTTACAAAGTTAAAATCTTTCTCACCAATCATCCCTTGTTTGAAAAAAAAAAGAAAAAAGGGAAAAAAAGAAAAAGAAAAGAAAAAAGAAATATAGAACAATAAAACCAAGAAATGAGAAACTTTGTTGAAAAAGAGAAAAAAGGGAATAAAAGTCTTAGCATGAGAGGTTTAGGTGAAGATTAGAGTACTCAAGTCATTAATACAATGTGCTAATTGGGGTATGATTATAGGTGGGTATGTTTCATGGATGTGGTTGTGATAACTCATTGGAGCGGCTTACTGGCCCCTCATTCCCAAATTGCACCTTCTTCCTCAACCCTTAACCTAACCCCATTAGAACCTTTGGAAGCCCTCTTACTTGTCAAAATGCATGCGTAAATACATGGTCGAGAATAAGAGGTGGTTCAAACCTATGGTAGAATGCATCGTTGGTATTGAATATGAGTGCATCCATGTCATTACTTTAGACACCTGAGAGGAGAGTCTGACATGCCCTAAAGTGAGTAACCATCACTTACTACTTATTGAAAAAGGTTGGAATGAAAACATGATTGACATTTGCAAGGACCAATTACCTTATTATGCCTCCTATGCGTGTGTTGTGAGAGTCTTGACAATCAGAGTGAGTTGCTGACTTAGAAAATGTATGATTACCCTTATTGATGTTGCTTTGTGAAGATTAGGGGGGGAGGAGTTTCCCTTTTTCCCCTCTCTTTTCTCTTTTCTTCTTCAAGGACATGTGGGTTTGTCTTTCTTAAACCCTCACGAGACCACACTCATCCACTTGGGGAGCCGAGGGGTTTAAAGGGCTTGTTACATACGCTAAATATAATTGTATCACCTATGAAAAGGTGATGTCCTCATGTTTTACTTGAGGACGACCAAAATTTAAGCATGGGAATATTTGTTCGGTTCTTAACCAGACAAAATTTTGACACTTATTATTAAATTTTAGCTCACAAATAATCTTTAAAATTAGTTAATTAATTAAATTTTGTGTTTTGTAGGACAAAATGAGAGAAAACCCCAAATGGAAGTCAAGCCCAACCCTAAAATAGGAAGAAGTCCAGGGGCGTGCCAAATCAAAAAGGGCATGCCACAGGTTCAGTAGGAGCATGCCAAAAGTAAGTTAACAAAATCGCAGATAGAGATTTGACACGCGGGCCCTGTGCCAAACCCTGTAATTTTGTATGTGGTTAATTAGTCGATGATGTAAGGGTAAAAGGAACTTTAGGATTTTTTAGGCCGCCTTCTTTTTTTAGTAGTTTTCTACTGTGGCCTTAGCTTGGGGGGGTTGAACTATTTCTCTGTCTCCTCCATTAATGAAAAGCAAAAAATTGAAGCTTTAGGTTGATTTTACTGGCAAATTTCTTGTTCTCTCTCTCAATGATTGCTTAATCTGACTCTCCCTCTCTCAAATTTCTGCAAAGACCCAATTTTTAAGAAACACCAACCCTCCCCAAACATGAGTTTCATGTATTGGGGTTGTGGGAGGATGTGGGTTTGGATCCTAATAGATTGAAAGCCTAAATCTATCCCTCAAAACTCAAACATCTCTCTAGTTATTTTCGCCTTTTCTTCATTCATCCATTCAAACTATCAGGTTAGTTGAGGTAGTGCAAATTAAGTTTCCATTAGTATTGAGCTCAATCAAGGCATTGAAGATGATGATATCGCTTATTCTTAATCGAGAATGCTTGAGAACGCATTGGTAACTTCTCTCTCATCTTTTCATTGCATAAGCTAGTATTAAGTATAGTTTAGTTTAGAAGTCGACTTTTCTTGGGGTGATCTTTGAGGTGAAATTTGGATATGTTGATGGGCCCTGTCGAGCCCGATCCCCCATTTTCTATGTGCTACGTGATTAGTATTAGTGTTCAATTATTTGGAAAACCATTTTTTAGAGGAGTTATTAGATTCGCATGCTAAGTTCGTTTAACTAAGTTAAAAATTGAAATCACTCATATAGCTAAATTGATGGTTGATCGCCCTTCATCCTATTAAATGACAAAACTCTTGCTCACCACAGTAAATAGTAGAAACACTTAGCATATTTTGAACAATCAAGATTAACTTCAAAGGTTACTTGATGCACTTTTCCTGGTTGATAAAGATGTGATCTTAGCATTGCTTAATTTTTAGCCAATTTAGAAATTTAACTCTTATCTTATGGTCATCTTAAATTCCTTGCTTATAAGTCTTGATAACTCTTTGCACAAGGAATCACCTATAAAACTAAAGCATTACATCATCCAATAGTTGGTAACATCAAAATAATATGTTATCAACATATATTTGGACATATATAAAAGAATCTCCCTTTTGTTTAAAACAAAGTCTTGTTTGGTTATCCCCTACAAGATTATTTTTGGCTAGGAATTTGCTAACTTCTTACAACATGCTTTAAGAGTCTACATTTAATTAATATAAGGCTTTGTGTAACTTAAAAATATGATTAAGGTAGTTTTGGTTTCAAAACTAAGGGATTGTTCACCATAAACTTCTTCTTGCCAGTAGCCATTTGAAAATGCACATTTTACATGCATTTGGTATGACTTGGTGCCTATAAAAGATGTAAATATAAGAAACATTCTAATAAATTCTAATCTAGCAACTAAGGCACATGTCTCAACGTAGTTAATTCCTCCTTCTTAGTTGAACCTTAGGCATAAGTCTATCTTTGTTTCTAACTACATTCTAAACTGATCTAGCTTATTTCTGAAGAAATATTTGGTTTTAATGACTGGATGGTTCTTTAGTCAGGTGGTTAAGGACCAAATGTAATTTTTATAAAACTAGTTGAGTTCTTCTTACAAAGATAAGATTTTATTAGGGTCTATAAGAGCTTCAAAAGGGTGTTCAGAATTCAGCCCTTGCATTTTTTCTCACCTTTAACATTTGAAGTAAAAATTTTTCCTTTTACGCATTTGGTGGAAGTCTCTTGTAAACATGACAATCTCATTCTCAGATTCTTTAAAGTTAATATCATTTTTATTTCCAGGGTCCTTCACTGCAACTTTCAAGGCTACCCCTTTGTCTAAGGATTCTTCCTTCTTGTGCCTCTTTAGTGGCAACGATATTGGCTACTTAGGAGACTTTTGGCAACTTGCTTGCAATCTCTTCATTTTAATAAACCTTTCCAAGTGCCTTAAGGTGGTTGATAATGTATGTCGATCCAGTATACATCTTTTTAACAGCTTTACTAGGATGCACCTTAAAAAGCTCATACTGGCGCATGTAGATGCTTATCTTATATCCCTTGACTTGGCTTGTGCCTTCATAGGCAGTTACCAAGGTATCCCACACTTTTTTATCTCACGGGCAAAAATTCTATACACTCATCAGCATCTACAGCATAGTATAAAGCATTAAATTCCCTCGAATTCGTCTTCATTCTCTGATGCACTTTAATGTTATACTAGTTGATGGCTTTTTAAGCACTTTGATGCCAATATTGCAATGGATTTGGATTAGAGCTCTTGACACAGTATTTCAGAGCTTGTAATCTTGATTAGTAAACCAAATCTGCATCATTTGCTTCCAATGAGCAATTTTAGATCGATAAAATTAAGGAGGTGTAGATGCAGATTTACCTTGATTGATCTCCGCCATTCCTAAGGAAGGCATTGATCATCACTCACTTGGCAGTTAAGTCACAAGAGCTGAAACTAGCTCTGATACTAACTGTTGGCCCTAAGTTAGTTGAGTAACCCTAAAGGGGTGGTGAACAGTGTGACACTAAATAATGACAAGTAAAAACTTAAGCACATATAATATTAGAATATAACAAGATCAAGGATGTTAAACAATAATCTCAAGAACAATGAGCAAACAAATTAGGCGAGTAAGCAGAGTTTGAACGAAATGGAGTACAAATCACAAGTTGTTTCTTAATTAGGTTTACCCCTCCAATTGGGCCACGTCCTGTGACACCCCAATTCGTAATAACTAGGTTAACCTTAATTATCTGAATTTTAGTGGCTAATACTATGGAAGAATGAGGTTAAGAGGTTACCGTCATCCTAGAGTGGATAAAGCTTAATTACTTTATTTAACATAATCACCACAAAACCCTTTAGCTTATGTGAACCAAACGGTGCACAATTTATACATTTCCAAACTCAAATGAAAGTCCAACAACCCACGAAGCTTACATTTGATGAGCCTTGACTTTATAATATGTCACTACAAGCTTTTTTAATCTTCATTGACTGTCTCCTCACCTCCCTAGTGTTGTTAGGCAAGGAATTCATAATTTATTTACCTAAAAACGAAAAACACAAAAATATTCGAATAATAAGCCGAAGCTCAACACCTACTCCTATGCTATAAAGATAGAAATTTATTTTTCAGTGACCGCACGCATTTTAATTTATTTTAGTTCAAAATGAATGGGAGAGAGCATTACATTGAAATTATTATCATTATTTGAAAAAGGAACCCAAATTGATGAGCTCATATATATAATACAATCATTGAATAGTGCACACCTCCCAAACCAATCGAAAAGCTTGAGGTGAAGCTGCACAGGTAAATTGATAGGCACAAGCCTTCATAATTGATAAATGGTGGGTCCACTTGATTATGTGATAAAACAATACTTGAAAATGGTTTATTAAGTATTTATATATTATAAGTTTTTAGTATTTATAAAAGATATGTGAATTTTTGAAGGGCATAGGCTTAAACATACTTGGTTTTTAAATCTTTCTCATCCCTATAGGCTATTGATTATTAGTTTGACAAATGATGAAAGTGACCTCGCTTCTATTTCAAATGGATCTTTTTATTATTATTAATGTTATGTAATTTTCATTATTATGATCTTAGTAGTTAAGCACTATACACTTGATATTTTTTCTTAGCTATTTAAAACTCAATAATTATTTAATTAATATTTAAATCTCTATCTTTGAAACTTACTAATCTATTACTTAAAAGGGGTAAGCTTAAGTCGTATAATTTATGGGTTTTTATCTTATTTCAACATGGTTCTCATTACCCAATTTTAGATTAGCAAGATATTCATTTCATAACTCGAGTACAATATCAATTTTCATTTACTTGCTTTTACATCATAATCAATGTTTCACTTTTAGTCCATTAAAATTTCTAGTTGAACCCATATTTACTGCCTTTAATAAGTCAAACATAATCATGGCTCAATTCATTATTAGCACTAATTCATACCTCTTATTTCATTTACTCCAGTTGAGCAAGCAAGGAAGAAAGCTTCTTCCTAATCCTCACCAATGCCCAATCTATTTACTTGAAAAGAAAATCCAACTCTATTTATCACTTGATCATACGTTCCCAAATATACACACTAAATTAACATTCCAAACTTTTCCAAATTTCTCCTTTGTCACCATCAAACTAGTGTTCATATTTCCATCTTTTTCATGCTCATCTATGGCCAATTCCAAAATACAACAAAAACCACAAATTTTTCTCAAGAGAATGGCAAGACACCTCAAATATTGCTCCATTAAAATAAAATTAAAGGAAAACATCTATAAGTTTTCACTCCCATGGCTCACACCCCTCAAGTATGATAAACCAACTTCACCCATCAAATCCAACATTCCCTAAAAATAGGAGTTTCATTCAAAAACTCACAATTCATAAAATACACATCCAAAATTCACAAGATTTTACATAAAATTGCCAAATATTATGTGTAACCTATAGTACAATTTTCACAATTTCCCCCATTTCTATCCTTCAAAGAAATTAAAACTGTGGTGAAAATATTACACACTATAATATGGTATTTCAATTAAAAATGTATAACTCATAGAATACACATCCAAAATTCATGGAAATCTTCAAAAACAAATATCCTATATAACCTACAATAAAGTTTTCAAAATTTTTAATTAACCCAACAATTTCGAAAAATAATACAGTGATCGAATTATGCAAAAATTCTAAAAATTCAATTTTTATTCCATTCTTATTCTTCTAATCCAAATATTTTACGAGAGAACCAATAAAACAATCTCAACTTTATCCAACACGCAAACCTTACCTCCATTTCATCTCAAACATCCAAATTCAATGCCCAATTCATGTTTAAATGGTATCTAAACCTAACTAAATCACTAATGTCTTCAATTTAAGGAAATTAATTGCATACATGTGAGGGGGGTAAAAGACATTTTAGTTTTACCTTTGAAAATTAGGTAAAATGGCAAGATGAAGTAGAACAGATGTAGTGGAGGTCATCAACCTCTAGGCAGCACCAATCGCTGGCGGCCGGTGACAGAGCGGCGGTAGTAAGGTGGACATCACCCAAGTGCTGGCTAGGTAGGGGTTGGGTAGTGCAGGGGAGAGAGAAGGACAAGAGCGAAAATGAAGGTTTAAGGATTTTTTGCACCAAATCCAATGATATAATTTAAATATACTTTCAAAAAAAACAGTCATAAAAAATTTAACACTTTGGTACCTTCAGTTTTGGTGCATGAATTATTTGGTCCAGGTTTTAGAAAAATTAACACTTCATTACCTCCAGTGTTAGGAAAAGTGACTTCTTAGTCCTTTTCATTATTATTTTGGCCCTTTTAAAAATTACAGAAAGACCCAGAATCTGATAAAACATGCAAATAAGCTATTTTTAGGGTCTAATTAAGAAACATACTTGTTTCACATGATTAAACTTTTTGTAATGACTTTACTGATACTACTACTTATATCATATGTATTATATTTTCTGTGATTATAGGCCCACTATGCTTAGCAAAATAACAAAGTTTAATTACAGAGTTTTGACCGTTGTTTGAACTTAGTTAGTGCTCGACCCTGGCATTCCTATAGCTTCCAGTCTATAGCGATTGTTAATTTCAACCACACCTTTCTTAGATTAGGTACGACATAGATCCGTTTTGCTTCCTACCTTACACCATAGTCACTAATCAAGTTCTCTATATTTTTTAGGAGTGTGGAACTTCAATCAAGAAATTATAATATTTAAGATATAAGGTTCGATTGAATAACATTCCCTACTGGGAAACTCCTTTAATCGAAAGTTTGAACTTGGAAATATTATAATGGAAAGATTTGAGAGGGACTTAAACTACTACGATCATTAGAGATGCTTGCTTATAGATAAATGGTGAATCCTAACTTCTCTTTTGCTCAAGTATACTGAAATGATTGTATCCCTTTTTAGCACTCAGCCTCTCCTTTTATAGAAAAGTTAGAATACATAAAATGCCCTAACGGTTATAGTACATACTAAGTTTACACATGGCTACTGTTACATTCACATGGCTGTAGTAGACTGCCTTATTTTACAAACCTAGCACCTGTTAAAATGGTATAATAATGGAGCAACCACTTTTTAGAGATATGACTAGTCATCCATATTGAGATTTTGCATACCTTCATCCTCAATAATGTCTTCTAGTCCATCATTATTAGGATAATCATCAAAATTTTTCAACTAGTTGAAGATGCCATGGATCCCATTTTTTAAATAATTCATGAAGATATTTCTTTTCTTTTTCTGATAAGAATTTTTCAGCTCCAATATCAAAGAGATAATTAAAGGCATCTTCTAAAGTAGCTCCTTCTACCCTCATATATTTGCTGAACTCATTATGATAGACGAAAGTAGTATTTTCACAATGCATTAGCATTATCCTTGCTTGATTGACGCCCACATTTGATGGTAAATATTGTAAAAACTGACGGCTCTTGCTAAAGCATGATCAGTAACTAACTCTTGTCATTCTGAAAACCATTCTTGTTATACATATCTGGGATTGTCTAAGGGCCTCTTCTCTTCAACTTATTTTTTTGAAGAATAAGTTCAGATAAGTTTAGTTCAGAGTAAGCTCAGAATCAGTTTTATTAATAAGTTCAGAATACGTTTGGAATAAAATTCAGCTAATAAGTTTAGAATAAGTTCAGCAAATAGGTTCATAAATTTGTTCTTTAATAAGTTCAGAATAGGTTTAGAATAAGTTCAGTAAATAAGTTCATAATAAGTTCAACAAATAAATTAAGAATAATTTCAGATAATTCAATTCAGAATAAGTTCAGCCAAAATAAGACGAAGTGAACAGGCCCTAAATCAACTAATTAAAACAAATAGTTGGCCGGTTTAGCCTTTCCATTTTCATACTCAATCAGTGCACAATGTACCTCAACGTATAGACATCTGTTGTAGAGAATTTTTGTTAGACCATCAGGAGAAGTGAGAATCCAATGGATCCTTTTGAACATGCACTGTTGAAAATTAACTAGTCGTGAGAAAAATGATAACTTCGATTCTGGGATTTTCATGAGATAAACTATCATTTCATATTCTTAGGCTTGTACTACAAGGTCATTGAGAGAGATTGAATTTGCTGGAAAACTAACACAACCAACTCCAGACCTATAAGAAACGTAGATTACAGTACTTCATGATTCCCAAATATCATAGGAATAATTATGACAATAGTCGGTGCAGGCTGCATACCACTCATTGAACCATTTTTCTTGAACATGAGAAATTTTTTCTTTGATATCATAAGGGCACTTTAGGTAATTAATTTGTAATTCTAGAAGGAAAAATCTTTGGGCTATTAGCTAGACAGAAGATAGCACACCAAACCGTGATTTACTTGTCGTATGAAATTCCAAAATATCCATAAGTATTTTACTAGAAGGACAAATCCATTTTGGTAGCAATGGCATTTCGTTTCTAATTTCCTCCTTTTCCGGCAAGAGTTCTGCTCTGATGATCACCATTGGTGAGTTCATAAGTTAAACTATTTGTTAGAAAATTCTTCGATCCTGTATATGTTCAATAGAGAAAGAAAACTGCACAAGCCATAATTGCTAACATAAAAGTCGCCCTTACGCTTGCATATTTGATAAATTCTTGTTCATAAAATCAAGTATTCCTTTGCAATTAGTTCGAATAAGAAAAGATTTTGAGGCTAAAAAGATTAAGAGTTTTTCAATTCCCCTTTTGACTGCAAGAGTTTCTATTTCCATCTTAAGATAGTTGCATTCTGCCTTATTAAAACTTCCATTGTAATACTGCACTTTAGTGCTCATTGTTGGCATCTATCTCAAGAATTAAATAATCTCATTCATTAGGCAAATTAAGAATAAGAAGATTTTACACATCTTTTTGAAATTTTGAATAATCTTTTAATCACTAGGGATCCATGTCTAACTTACTTATTTCTTGTGTTTCTGCTGTAATGGCTTTCTTAGTTTAGCTAAATCTTTAATGAAATATGAAGCATAGATATAGCATCTAATAAACCTTTCTAACTGCTTCCTATCTTCATTCTTTTCAGGAAAATTTTCTATTTTTTCCAGAATGTACTTTTGTAGAGTGATTTGTCTAACTTTTATATCTAGACCTAAAAACTCAATCTCTTATTCAGTATAAATGCACTTATTCCTATAAGGTATAATACCATGATCAATACATCTTCGGGTGATAGCTAAGACATCATCTTTGTGCTGTTCTATGATTTTGGAAAAGAGAAGGATATCATTGATGTAAACTAAACAATAGTGATTAAGGTATTTGAAGATGTTATCCATTTTTCTTTGAAATATTTGAGGTGCATTCTCTAGACCAAATGGCATTACTATCCAATCATAGTGTCCTTGTGGTGCGCTAAATGCAATTAAAAGAATGCTTTCTTCATCCATTTTTATATGCTAGTCTCTGCTTTTGCAATCCATTTTTGAGAATCAAGAGGCACCTGGAATTCTATTGAAAAGGATTGTTTTATTAGGAATATAATATCCATCAAACAAAATATTATCATTAAGCTTTTTGTAATTGATTGCCATTCTTGTTTTTCCTTTTTTTTGGGGCATGATATCTTACCATGAAAGCAGGGCTAATGTGAGGACTATTGTTATTCCTAATCAATCCTTTATCAAGAAGTTCTTTGATTTGTTTATCAAATTTCTAAATATCTTACTGTGCATACGCCATTTGTTTGACTCAAATAATAGTATTAAGATTTAACAAAGTAATTTTTGTAAATGTCTTATCTTTATCCACAAAGTTTAGTGGATTATCAGAGCAGAGTTCTTTACATAATTGCTCTTGCTGTTCAGTAACTTGCTCTTCAATAGATAGTTCAAGCTGAGGATTGTTAGTGCTATTTCACTTTGTGCCGGTATTACCTTCTCACCACGTTGGCTGCATGTAAACTCAATTTTCTGAGGAGTATAAGTCTTACTTAATTTATCAATGGAAACTGAGTGACCATTAATTGTAAATATTATTTAGTTCATGGTTCGTGTGGATGGATAATATAACTTCTGAAAATTATTTACAATAATCATATCATGAGAGGATTGATCAATGGCCCATAAAATTAATATAATCCATTGGACTCCTTCTAATTCTTTGAATAACCCTTCTATTGCCTCGTTATGGCTTACAATGCTACTATCAGCTATCCTTACTTATAAAGGATTTTTAGCCTTTTTCCACATAAATTCTGGAAATAATGCTCTCTTTCCAAAGCGCACAGAATAATCACTATGTTGTGGACACATAATTCATATTTATTATATCCTTCTAAGCATACCTTTTTTGGGATATAGATGCTGTTAGGATTTCTATTGGTAGCTTCATAGCATATCTCTATAGTCATATTTTTTACTAATTCATCTTCATAGATTGACTCACTAACAGTTCTAGTTTCATACCCAATGACTTTTCTATCTGGACTCATACTTCGATCCACACTATGCTTTACGAGTTCAAAACTCATTTTACTCATTTCACTGCCCATGCTAATTATATCATCTTCTTTTAAGCTCTTTGTTAGTTGATGAAGACCCTTCGCCCCATTCTGATCTTGCACTCATGCTTCCTAGTAACTAGGGTTTAATGGTAATCTTACAATTCTCATCAATTTTTATCACATTTTTCTTATTTATTTTTGGAGGATTGACAAAGCTAGATATCCATGAATGGTTAATCTTTATCTTCTGAGGATTGGATTTAATCCTCTGGATCTTTTGCATGAGGATAGGACTTTCAAACTTTTCTGCTTTTATCATTGTTGTCTTAGTCTTTATATCTACACTATTATCTAATTTGTAGATAATTTTCCAAAATATTCGCAGTGAGTATTCTCTTCTTTTCATATTCATCCCAACTATTTTTATCTTAAGAGAAAAAAATATTTTAGCAAATTTATCTTTTAGGCTTACATAATATGTAAGTCGACAATTGAATCCTACTGATCCATGACATAAATTAGTCTTAACCCCTGTGATTATTTGATTATTAAATTTGATATGCCTAATATGACAGAGCAAAGCATAGAGATCAATATCTTTACATTAATATTATAATGGAGTGATTTGAACTTGGACACTTTCAATATGAATATACCTATACTTTTTATCTTTGTTATACTTAAGGATATTTTTCCAATTAATGAGATTAACTTCGCCCACTTCATACTCACAAGCTTTTATTTCTAAATCCCCTTCCATTATTTCGCATACATACTTACTGTTCAACTAAAAGATGGATATTTTATAGATCATGTCTTTCTAAATTATGGGAAGGACCCAATCTCCTTTGAGTTCTTCGTTCTCATTGTCTGCAACAAACTCTTTTCATTAAAGATCACCAAGACTAATGGAGCTAGTTTTCATCATATGATTGGTTTTTTGATAATTAATTTCTTCATATTCATTGTCTAATATAATTTCAACAATTCCTTTGTTGTTATTTAGGGTTAGGTCTAGTGACTCTTCGTCACTAAATTCAAAGTAATCTAGGCCGCCCAAGATTTCAATAAGCTTGTTATTCTTCTTATTTTTTCATTCATTAGCATAATGTCCTACTTCTTAGCAGGCCCAGCATCTGTAGTTGTTTTTCTCTGCAGGACAACAAGCAACTTTTCTAAAAAATCTTCATTTTTTAGGACATGGTTTGTTATAATATTTTCTTCCATATTTTTCTCCCTTTTGCTTATTAAAACTCTTTTTCTTATCAAATTTTCTTTTTCTTCTCCTTTCAGGATTCTTTCGCCGTTGGTGAGGAGAATCGCAACATGCTAGAAACAGCTTTTCAATTTTCTTTTGCTTCTGGAAATCAAGACATTGATCATTGACCCATTTTCTTAAATAAGAGATTCTAGAACCAAGGGTATCAATGACATTTATTTTCTCAAGCCATGCGATGTACTTTTCATTAATTATATAATTTATTGGATATGATAATTTGTCATAGAACATGCCAAGATTGATTTCATTATGCCCAATTTTGTAATAATATTGGCTAAATTCAGCAATATAATTTTTTAGATACCTCATGTCCTATAATTCTAGGTTATTAATCTTTCTTTGCCATTCTCAGGCTTTTTCTTCAGAATCAAGTTTGGCTTTAACGAATTCGGTTTGATTTCCTTAGATAGATTTTTGAACATAGCACCTGGTGTTTCCATCATTCTTAATGCATTTTTACCATTTTCATTTAATGAATTATACCAGTCAGCTATAGTTCCATAAGAACTATGTGCAATATAGTTTTGGAAATTTGCAGTAGTCCATGTAATATTGAGGTTGAAGACACTACTCATGCCCCTTTCCAATGCTCAAATATTTCTTCTCTATTATGAGCTCCATCGATATTCATGATATATCCTGTTTGGATAATTGGGGTAAGACCAATTTCTTCAAAGGCCGTAGTTTTTCTTGGGATAAACCCAAAGGAAAAATTGATTCTTTGCCCTATTGGAACATATCTAGGTCTCATAAAATGAGTATTTTTTCTAGAAGACTCACCAAATTCTTCAGGTTCAAGAACAACATTGTTAACTAAATTAGATTGGATTTTATCTATGTTAAGTTCTTCTCCTATCTCATTAATCTCATCATCAAGTATCATTTTACCATGTTTTTTTATCTAATTTTCTTCTAAAGGTACAACATTAAGATCTTCAAGGTTAATTGGGTCATCTGCTAATATATTTATTCTTCTAAATGGACATATTTGTCTTTGCATTGTCATTAGATAATATATCTTGTTTGTCCACTATTGCGCCCATAATTTTGTTTAATTCTTCTAGATTTTGTTCTTTATCAAACACGTTTATGCAATTCTTTCATATTATACTGCTTATACTCAATTATGTTCTTCTTTCTCTACCTTTTTATATTATTTTTTAGCTGATTTTTCTCCTACTTCTTTTTGAATTTTTATATCATGCAAAGGAAATGAATTTTTATTTTTTGGGTTTGAAAAGGATATTTATACTGAAATAGAGTACTAATACTTATAGTTGATTTCTTCCACTATGTCTAATTTTGTTAACTAAAGTAAGATGGATTAAAGATAATTACTTCTTAATCTCCTTAACTTTAGTCTTAATTTTTGCTAATTTAGCTTTTAATTCTAAAACTATATGAGTAATATAGTTTAATTGCGGTGTCACTGAAGTGGTTCCCTCTGGTGAGTGAATAACATGAGAATAATTAGGAGCAGGGCAAGTAGGTGATAATTCAAGCATTAAACATAGTTAATTAGCTTAACTAAACATTAATAGCTTAATAATCTTAATTATTTTTTGTCACATGGCTGTGATACCAGAAGAAAGAAGGTTTCGTGTAGTACTAATGACTTTAGAATATCACATGCACAAATTTACATCTTTCAAAAGTAAAGTTTTAAAGATTGGGCTTAGATTTGCGAATATGAAAAGTTTTCGGCATTATATAAAATGTTCAATAGTGATTTATCCCCCAAAAGTTTATTATATCATAACTCAATGGTCCTGACAGTGAACTTTTAGAAAAACTGGTCCTATAAATGAATACACTAAAGTTCGATGATCCCAAATGTAATTTAACCCCACTCACACCATCTTCACTCCCGCCTAAATACCTGCTAAAAATCATTCCCTCCAATTTAAAATTATACCAAATTTGATTAGAGAGAATCAATTAAGCACAAAAAAGCCTATTACTGAAATCGTCTTTCCAAATTAGCTCAATACCAAAAGGATATTATCATTGAAAATTAGGAAATAAAATCACATAATTTACTAATTGTAAAATTGCGGCCCACACATACAATGGAAGCCAATTAACTTATGTGAAGGAGCAAAGTATTCATATAGACCAAATTTTCATGATCACATTCCAAGTATGGAAGTAATGTCCATCTATCCAGTTACATAAATGATAGGTACATGGAGATTATTTCATACTTGGGATGTGATCATGAAAATTCAATCTATGCGAATACCTTTGTTGAACATTTTTCTGCCTAATGTACATAAACTATACTTTTCGTCGTATAAAGTAAAGTCAATTAGACAAAAAAAAAAAACACAAGAAAGTTAAAATATAAATTAAAGTTAGCCCACCTTCTATTTGTAACAATAATCTATTTCATTTTCCATACTCATGAGATCCTACTAAAATAATATGACAGTTCATCTAGCTCATTGGAAAAAAAAAAAAAAAAGAACAAACCTTATGGGGTACAACAAATTTGTCAGAAAAAACCTTATCATGTCGGTCCCCTAATATTCCTTGCCAAACTGCTACATGACGCTATATGTTCATATTTAGAAAATGTGCTAATTGAAATTTTACTTAAACAATTAAATATTCGTTAAACATTTTTGATAAGTATAAAATATACAGCTGAAAGTTAAAATTTAAGTTGATTTCTATGGGAAAACATTTTAGGTTGATATTATACTTAAAGCCTAAGTGTGGTTATTAGTATGAATCAATTAATATCCAATCAAAGTCAAGATCTTCTTCAATACATTATCCCAAAATATTTAGTTATACAACAACAACAACAATATCTTATAGTATAACTAAAATCTGATCCAACAAACTTAAACATCAAAACCTAACTTTTAATAAATTTGTACACTAATTTCCAGCAAAGAATCATTAAAAAAAAGGGAAATAAGTAATATAAGTAGCAAAGCATAACTTTTAATAAATTTGTAGGCTAATAAACTCTATCAAGATGGGCTACAATTGATTTTATTAAGATGGGATAGCTACAACAAATTTGTCCCCCTCCCCCCCTCCCAAATAATAGAACCTTATGATGCCACTGATATCCCTTCCAAAAAGACTACACGTTATTACATGTTCATATTTAAAAAACTTAGTAACTGGAACATTACCTAAATAATTTATATTTGTCAAACATTTTAGATAACTATAAAATGCATAACTAAAGTTAAAATATAAGCTCATTTCTATGAAAAACATTTTAGACTCTGATCTCTCTAAAGGAGTAATGTGCAGCTGAGAGGGGATAAAACCATGAAGCAAAGAACTGGCTGGGTGGGAGGTTGGAGAAAAGAATTCACAGTATTTGTTAGCAACATCCTGGAGAATTTAGACCAATATGGTCTAAAGGGGATTTTTCAGAAGGCAGGAAGAGTCATTGACTCATACATTCCATCAAGAAAATCCTAAAAAACCAGAACAAGAAATGGCTTTGTTCACTTTTAGAGGCAAGATGAAGCAGCAAGGAGTATCTTTATGCTAAATAATGTAACAATCAGAGGCTCTAGAATTAGTGCCTACATGGCTAAATATGACAGGCTTAGATAAAGCAGAAAGCACCATATCAAAGATAGGGTAGAAAACAACCACAAGCCTCAAAGAAGATATTGGAGGAAGAAGATATAGGTGTAACCACACAACAATGCAGCCAAGAAAGTGAGGCTCAGTGAAGAAGGTCCTCAAGAATCCAACATCCTTAAAGGAGAAGTGAATTCAAATTTTATGGATTGGTTGAGTAGAAGTCTGGTATGCACTTAGGAACCTAGGGATCTAGGAGCATTAGCCTCAGCTTTGATAAGTGAGTTTGGGGAATGTACCTGAATTTGCTCCTTAAGTAGTTTTAAATTCATCATGACTTTTCCTACGCAGGATCGTATGGAAGAAGTGTTAAGCAACCATGAAGAGCTTGATTTGTGGTTCATTAGTGTGAAGAAATGGGAGAAGTTTGATTATTGTGAAACGAGAAGAGTCTGGATTGAGATTTTTAGAGTTCCTCCCCATAGATGGACATGGGATAATTTTAAAAAAGTTACCGATATTTGGGGAAGAATTGTTTGTTTGGGCAAATCCATTGCAAGAATCGACTTCTTTGATTCAATGAAAGTTCTCATTGATACAGACAGATTCTACATAAGAGAAGCAGATGTGATCCCTTCGATTGAAGATTCTGGATATAGACTTAAGATCAAAGAAGTGGGACCGTCTGTCCAAGTGATTCAACCAGCTCACATACTATGTTCATCTCCTCTAGCTGAAGCTATGGATTCGAACCATGAGTAGTGGGTTTCGAGGATTTAGATGATGAGGTGGCATTGGAAGATGACATGGAGTGCAGTAATTGGGGAAGAGATGTCATCGCTAATGCTCAGCAGGTTGGGAAAGAACTTAACAAGACTTCAAAAATCCCAATTAATTTAAAAACTACAAGGGAAGGTAAAAGGCTAGAGGACAACATATTTGAAAGCATTCACACTCAATCAAGGACCAAAATAGTCTGTTTTAGCCAAAATGGCTATTCAGAAGAAATCTTCAAAACCACTCAGCATTTATACTCATTGGAAGCTGATGTAGAACATAAGGAGCCAGAAATTATTCATAAGCAACCCCCAAGTTTCGAGAGAAATGATAATGATAACCATGTGCTGGTTTTCTCCCATACTAAAGAAATTAATTGCCCCCTCTAGGTTATGAATCAGTTGCCACACCATCGACATCAAAGAAGGTCCCTAGAAGAAACCTTTAAGTAATTGATAGGAGGGTGACAAGAAGCCAGAAGAAGTTAGCTAATCCTCATTCAAGCATTAGCCAAGACACTTCAGAGAGCCTTATCAGACTGGCAAAGGAGTCGCTAGAGGTTGGTAAACTTCTTGGAATGGTAGTCATTGACAAGGAAGAAGCTGCATTGGGGAGAATCACAAATAGTTTGAGAAAAGAAAGAAAAGCACTTAGAAACAAACTCCCAAATGATCCAGCTCAAGCATCGGAATAATTGTTTTGCCGAGCAAGAGTTTTGAATGTAGAGGCTTTGATTCAAGCATAAGTCTAAGGCAGGGACGAGTTGAACGAAGTTGTATTCTAGTATTTTAGGGGCACTTTTGATTGGCACTTTACAGGATGAAATCTTCTGAAGTCTCTGGAGAGGTTTATCAAATAGCTGGTGGGCGCTCAGTGTTAAACATGGAAGATTAATTCGAGTGATTAAAAATGGAGGAAAATGCTAAGAATAAGGAGGCATATTGAGAGGTTGGATTAAGAATTCATTGGAGCTTTTTATCAAACAGGTGATGGGCATTCAGGGAATGATGTTTCGTAAAAGGTTTGGCAAGGTCTACTGCCGAAGCATTTACCAGGATTGAAAATGGAAGTGGTTGGTGAATTAAGCTGGAGCCAAAAAGTTCAATCTGATGATGGGAATAGAATATGTACGGTTAAGAATTAACAATTAGCAGAGGAGATAGAGAAAATAAGAAGGGGGTTGGCAGGAAGAGTACATCGAAAATAGCCATGTGAAGGTGCTAAGGTTGATAATGCTTGAGGTGAAAAGAAAGTAGAATTAGAAGAAGTTCTCAAGTGTCATGTCTTTGAGGGAAGCTAGTACAAGATAAACAATTATTAAAGTGGTCATAGTTTCCCACAAATTGAAATAGAGTGGGGCGAATAAAGGTCCAGGTGGTGTTTCTTGGTTTTGATCAATTGTGGTTTTATGTCCTTGGTTGTTGCTTTTTGTTTTTTTTTTTTTGTTTCTATTTTTATTGTAACTCAAACTTAGCCTAGTGGCTTATTAATTAATCGAAAAAGAAGGAAAAACATTTTAGATTCATTCATATAATATATGACAACTATACTAAAAAAAGTAAAAATTGTTTGACCAAAACCCTGCTCCTTCATGCAATCTCACCAAAAAATCATCCATCATTTATTCAAATTTCAAATATCAGAATCTCTACATCATTATTTCCTGAATTATAGTCCAGCAAAATGGGTTATAAATATTGCTAATAAAAAATGGTTACAAACTCACCTCCCCCAAAATGATCCAACCAATTGTTTCTAATAAAATTCATGCTTTTGATATTCAATGTTATTGTTCCTCTATCAGTATTCTCCTAAAAGTGAGTATCATACTCCAAAACCAAAAAATAATCCTCAATCAGGCTTCTATATAATATTTTATGTTTTAACAAAATTACATTCTTTATATACCATAATTAAATAAATGATGTTCGTAAAATGTAATCACTTCTACACTGATCTCCCAAACACAAAAATAAAAGGAAAGAAAAATATTAGTACTTCACTATACATAACAAAATTATTTCTCTCTTTCTAATTCGTCATAAGTGAGGTCAATTTATATAACATGCGTATCAGCTAAGTTATGCTCTAACCTCCGTCAGAAAAGTTGTTATGGATGCATAGGTACTAGACTTTATTAATTCTGAATCTATTATTTATCATTGCTAAATCTCTACCTTAGCTACTACACATATTAATTGCAATCTAATATAATAAAAAAACATATATTCCAAAACTTTATATGAATCTAGAGCTGGAGATGCACTTTCAATGTCTCTCCAAAATATATGGGAAACATTGTAATATAGATTTCAATTTAATCGTCTTGCTACTGTGCATAAGGACAGATGATCCTTCAATTATTGCATCCATGTCTAAGAAGATACAAGACAAGCAAGCGTGACTAAATGTTCTCAAAGACTACTGCATGAATGCATGTACGATCATGGCAGTCTAACTTACAAGCGGCGACATAAGTTGCTATATGCTTAAGCAATTTGCTTATAAGAATTTATATTACATTCACTATCCCAGACTACAACAACATCTAAAAGATATGATTGCGAACTCTATAACCACACACATTGACACATGCATGCTAGTTAAAGTGCCTGTAATCACTCTCCAAAATCTCATGGCCTCTAGTGTAGCAAACTCTCAAACTCCAATGCATGGAAAGCGCAATCAAGTTCAAGTACAGGTAAATCCAACACAAATCAATTCACTACCATCACTATATGACATCTTTCAAAGGAGGTAACAACAACAGATTGCATGAGCAACTGCTCAGCAACGACTTCTAATAAGCATACAATGGGTCCAGCACCTACTATTGCCCAACAGTTACAATCATACGCATGCCAAAGAGGTAACATTGATAAACCTTGACAAACAACATACATTATGTACCAAAATCTTCATGTTGCTTGCCTTTGATGTCAATACAATTATTGTTGTAGCTAATCCAAAACAAACCCATTAGTTCTCTCAACGTCCCAGCGACATGATTTTGATCGTAGAATGGTAAACTGTCAGTACTGTAGTGCCCTTATGTGGATGGAAGAAAAAGCCAAAGATAAAAGTAGAAGTAAACCTTGATTTAGTTTGTGTTGCCAACGTGGACAAGTGAAATTGCCATTACTCCCACTATCACCACCATATTTAAATTCGCTATTTGTAGACCCACACTTCAGAGCCAAGATTAGGGTAGACAATTCCATGTTTTCGTTCACTTTCATGGGTGGAAATATTGATAACATAGTTAATCATGGAAGAGGCCTTTGCATTTTTTTGCATTTGTAGGATTAACCACCACATAATCAGTAGCTTGCTTCCATATGAACCGCATCCAAAGTTCATCCAGCTATACATTTATGGTCAAGCGATGAAGTCTCCAATTGTATAAATTCAATTGGAGCAACCAATGCCTTCGGTATCAAAGTTGATATCTTGCATGGCTTGCAAAAAATGTTAAACATGGTGAATCTATATGTTGCTATTGATAGAAAGGCTCGCGACATATTACAATCCTCGAAAGAGGTCCTAAATTTATGTATAAGGATTGTTCAAGTAAGAAAGCATAGGCAGCACATCAAACCCACAGTAAACGAGGTGGCAGCATTATTAGTCGGGGGATGGATCGGAAAACCAATAAACAAGTGATGTCACAGTGCAAAAAAATGATGGGTCCTTACAATAGATTGATAAAACCCACCCTTCTTACATGCCTCTACAATACCCTATACTTTTCCTATACAACTCTTATGATTGGAGTGAAAACCTACATAAAAGAGAGATGTAACAGCACTTCGCGATCAATTGTAACCATGAGGTAATTTTATGCATTCAGGTTACAAGATAGAGAAGGTAAAGTCACAACTCCTAAGCTAGGTGGATGATTGAGCCAACAATTAGATGCTTATACCTGGGCTATAATTGAATAATATCACTTAATGTGGTTTAAATGTAGTCAAGGAAAACTACGTTCAGAGTTGTATAGTTGCCTCCAACATGCAATCCACACGGGCGATGTTAAAGCCTAATTAATGGGCCGCATATATATTTACCATCTTCATTTAATACCCTCAAAATATGATAAAGCACTACTAAGATGCAATTGCAATTTGTCGTGTTAAGGGACCACAAGATTTTTTTTATCACGTTTACATGGAATCTATATTGGCTAGAAATTGTCATTGAATTGCTACCTTGTCGAATATCAGAAGATTGACCAGACATTGTAGCCAGAGTTTTAAGATCAAATTGAAGGAATTGTTCCATGATTTGAAAGAGAATTTTTTTTTTTTCAAAGTCATTGCTAATAAGTACCAAATAATTTTAGTCATTTATCATTTAACATCTCTAAAATTTTTTTGATCTAAATTGAATTTTGCATCTATATATTACAGACGTACATGTTATGAAATTCCAAAAACATGGAGTTTCATATGCTAACATCTTACTGACAGTATCCCCTGATGATAAACCCACCTTCCTTGAAGACGTAGATAAGTTTATTAGTGCCGAAGTACTAGATCCTGTAACAAATCCACTAGCTTATTAGACTGTCCTAAATTTATGATTCACGGATCATATGTGACATGTTTGGTTGAAGGAAAGTGTTCCAAGTGATATCTAACGAGATTTTGTTGTGAAACAGTGTTTGATGGTAATGGATTTGCTCAATATAGTATAGAAAAACTTCACAACCAGTCATTTTGAACAAACAAGAAATTAATAGTTGGTGCATTGTTCCTAGACACCTTTGTATTAAATATGATGCCCATGTAAGCGTTGAACCTGTAGCTATGCATAGCGTGGTTAAGTACCTTTATAAGTACACACACAAAGGGCATGAACATGTTGATACAGAGGGAAGGGAGCCGGGAAAAGTGGTTAAAGGAAAACCTGCCGAAGTGGATGAAATCCGATAGTACTTGGATTATCGTTATGTTTTGGCAATTAAAGCATGCTGACGGATTGTTGAATTCGGCTTACAACGCTAATATCTATCGGTTTAGACCCTCCAATTCCATCTACTTAATGAGCAATTTGTAGTACTTAATCATGAAGATAACCTTTTTACGATCGTTAACGAACCATGACTACAAAAAACAATGTTGATAATGTGGTTTCAGGCTAGTAAAGACTACCTAGAAGCTAATCAATATACCTATGCCAATTTCCTTACTCATTGCATGTGGAATGGCACACATTGTAGGTGGACTATACAACAACAACGGGGTTGCATTAGCATGCTACCGTTTGTTCATCCACATTATGGGGAATGATATTATTTAAGGTTGCTACTAATGTACGCGGAGCAAAGTCTTACGAAGACCACTATATAGTGCGTGGCATTCTGCAACTAACTTTCAAATCTATATATTTGGTAGTACGTCTACTTCATGGTGACAATGAGTGGCATATTGCTTTTATAGAAGCAGCTTCTTGGGCATCAGGTCACCAACTTAGAAATATGTTTTGCTTTATCTTAATGTTCATAAAGATTGGCAACCATTGAAATTATGGGAGATCACTAGATTGAATTCACTAATGATTTGTAGCGAATGATTCAACGTAGGACTGCAAATCCAGATTTACATCTTACCCCTCATAAGTTGCGAAATTTGGGACTCATAGAGATTGAGAACATACTAAATAGAAATGGGAAATTGCTAAAAGATTATCCTCCAATGCCAATGCCATCCCTGCACGTAGCAAATCATGCTATAAATTATTTAGTTAGAGACAAACTTGATTATGATGCCAATCTTAAAGCTGATAGGTTTCATAATTTAGTCCATGATTTAAGCACTTATCAACATCAGGTATTTAGTGCAATACTTGATGCTCAAGCAAAAAATGAGAGAAGAATATTTTTCGTTTATGGTAGTGGTGGGACGGGGAATACCTACTTATGGAATACTTTAATTGCCAAGCTCAGATCTTAAAATCTAACAGCATTATCCGGAGCTTCATTAGGCATTATCGCTATGCAATTACTAGGGGGCAAACTATACACTTTGTTTTCAAGATTCCACTAAACCTTGATGATACGTCACTATATTCCTTTAGTAAATCTTCTAAATGTGAGTTGACTAGGTAAGCAACATTGATTATATTAGATGAGGTACCCATGAAAAATTAGCTTGCATTTAAAGCCGTAGATTATCACCTTAGTGATATTTGTGACCATATTTGTCCATTGGAAGGAAAGTTGGTGGTTCTTCAAGATAATTTTAGATAAATTCTTCTTGTTGAACAAAATGGTAGTCGATAGTCATGAACAGTTGGTTTCATCTACCCTTCATAGAGCATCATTTTGAGGTCAGGTTTATTTCATAAGACTAGGGATTAATATGCGCTTACATAGAATTAATGTATCTAATGAAGAATATAGAAAACTAGAGGATTTTGCACCATGGATTTTGCATGTTTGAGAAGGCAATGTACACGATGTGTTAATATCAGAAGATGGGGAACCAAATTGGATAGAGATGCCACTGTGTTGAACTAATTAGTCCTACCTTCAAGAATGTGGAATCCTAGCTTGAACAAATGATGATGTCGATGAACTAAATTTAACTATGTTATCAATGCTACATAGAAGTGTTAGTAGTTATCTAAGTTTAGATACATTAGGCCCTTTAGAGGAAGGTGGTGCCTTTGAAGATATGGAGCCTACTGACTTACTACATTCAGTGAATGTCTCTGGACTTCCAAACCATTGTCTTGAGCTTAGGGTTAGTACACTTATCATCTTATTAAAGAACATGAAGTAGTCTATTGACGTGCAATGATACGAGATTAGCAGTCTCTCGATTGGGCAGCAAGGTGATATGGCTCCAAGCGCTCAGTGGCGTTGTAGCAAATCAAGGTTGTCTCCCACAAGAATTAGGTCAATCTACTGGTTTTATTCCCTCAGGATGAGTTAAGCGGGTGAAAATTTGAGATTAAAATTAAATTATTCTATTATCAAATCTGATGTATAAATAATCAAGGAGTCAAACAAAACAAGCAATCTCTCAATCCATGTATTAATTAAGCACTTCTTCCTTAATTGGTTGTTTTAAAACTGATAATCAAAGTAACACAACCCTCTTTCAAGGTGAAGTAAAATACTTAAGTCTAACTAATTACAATTTCTCAAGGGCTCTTGATTTCTTTAGGTTCATTAAGCATGTGATTATCAAATTCGTAGTTTCTCAATTGATGTGACTTTCTAAAGACTTGATAAAATTAAGTCAAGTCTTAGGGTTTAAGTATCAAATTTTATCTTTTAGTTCTTCATCCAATACACAAAACATGTAAGAAAGTGATCAACTTTTTCATAAGATAATAAGCATCTAAGATTTTATCAAATAAGTCAATAGATTGCAAAATACGAATGAGATCAACTCAACATTAGGAAAATTAACAAGTATTTGTATAAATCTAAGATCAACACAACAAAAGCTAACAAAAATTATAAAACATAAATCCCAAAATGAGAAAAGAAAAGAGAAGAGAAGAGAAATGCTTGGCCAAGGAACACGCTTCAATCCGTCAATTGCAAACCTGGTAAAGAATCCTTACAAGATCTCCACTTCAATTCACTCTTTCTTCCTCTAATCTAAATCTAAATCCTAACTAGATGTTTGATTATGGTAGAATGGAATAGAATGAAGAAAGAAGGCAGAAGATAAGGTATTTATTGCTAAATTAAGTCTACAAAAATGCCCAAACTGTTACAACACAACCAGCCCCCAGGAAATCCAGCAGACTCGGGGGTCTAGTGCCCACTACCGTCTAGCTGTGGGGTCCACCATGGACCATGGTGCCTACTGATTTATTCGCTCCCTTTGTCTTGCCTCACTGTCTCTTCCTAGATGCACCTGAACTATGGTACTTACCATGGTATGTCTGTGTTGAGTGTCTTTGAGCCTCTTTGATTGCATTCTTTAATCCACAAGGCCTCAAAATCATCATTCTATTCACATAACTGGGCTCACAAAGTGAAAATCTATAAACACTCATAAAACAAGCGAAACCAAACGTAATAGTAGAAATAAGGGGCATAAATTGTACAATTAAGCACACAAATGCCCTAAAATGACTCCTAAACACTCATAACATCCTATGCAAATATGACGTTTATCACTACTCCATGCTTAAACCTTTGCTTGTCCTCACATAAACACTAGATAAAACTAACAAGGAGAAATGCATCAGGAATTTAGAAAACACAACAACCTCTTTAAGCTAAGCAACTCATAGCTTATCATAAGCAAGAATATCAATCAATGGCAACCCTGAGTAGTGTGCTAGATATTTTAAATCAGGAGAAGGGAAGTTTTTTCAAAGAAGTATACGACCACAGGCTTAACATCAAACTTGATCATCCCCAAAGAAGCACAAATCAAGTCATACAAGTACATAGGATTGTAGAGAGCTAAATGGACCGATAGAACCTCACTTTGGAGAAATACATATCACTTCTGCTCATGTATTTAAAATATAGCACGAATTTACTTAAAACTCATTCCAAAGATGTAAATTACCATATGCTTGCCAAGACATTCAAATTCTCTTCCACTAAAATGCATTATGCGCATAATGGGCTGTAATGTGGGCTAAAGGGTTTAAGGGAAAGGAGTGGGCTAACTAATTTAGGCAACGAGGAGCTATTCAACCAAATGAATATGGAGCAACTAACAAAGCACAAAGAAACCATGAAGTTCACCAATACTCCAAACCTCAAAACCACAATAAACATCGTCCATGAATTAAGTAGGAAATGAGTTTACAAAGAAGGAACACAAGCTATTCACATATACAATGCCAATCACTTATTCTCACATGTATACTGACTTAGCTTTGCTTTCACATACCTTATGATGAATTTATATTACAGGTTTGCTAGCCACCATTATGTCAAAGAGGTTCTTAACTAGACTCAAAGAAAGAAATATGGAATTCTTCTATTGGACAAGTTGTTAAATGCAAGAAGGATCAAGTTAAATGGCTTCACAACCATGCCTAATGTATAAAGACTTTACTAACTATTTAGGCAACACAAATATCCCACATAGAAAGATGATTTCTGCTAATATTCAATTTGTTTTTTTTAAGGTCAAACATTTTAGCATCGTTGCATATATAGTACATATTGACATAGAGAGAGAATCATATGCACATTGTAAAAAATGTTTATTAAAAAAAGCAGTAGGCTCTTAATGTTCTAAGTGTGACAGAATCATTGATATAACTGTACCTAAGTATATATTACAATAACCTTATGTTCCTCACAATATAATACATGAAGTATTCCACGTATTATATCTAAACTAATGTTAATTATGTTAGGTATAGATTACCTTGACCACACAAGATTCGACGACCACCAAAAGTTTGTCTATTTTCATAAGCATGATCAATTCATTTTGGTTGAGCTAACATATTATCTAAAAAACCTTTCAATTAGCATGAACATATGAAAATCAACTTTATTTGTCCTATCACATGGAAAGAAGAGTGCCACTATCTTACTAACAATATCAAATATAATAGCAGCAATGGTTTAGATTCTACTGATTCAGATTGTTAGTGGTTCAAGTATATCAAAACTGGGAGTTTTTTTGAGAAGGAATAACATAGAAGAGCAATCAATCATTGTCGTATAACTATTATAGTTGCCCCATGGTTGTTTCCAACAATTGTTTCATTAATGAACGCATTGCACTCTTAATTATTTAATTAACTTATTTAACATTAGACACCCGTGCAGTGCACGAGCACAAACTTTTAAGGTGTACCAATTGATTTATATCTCTTTTTTCCTTTTCTTTTTCCTTTTTTCTTTTTCCATATTTGTTTTGCTAATTTTGTTATTTTCGTCTCTCTTTCTCTCCCCTTCTCTCTCTCGCGCTCCCTCTCTCTTAAAAAATTATTTCCTTTCCTTCTTATTAACTTATTGAGTAATTAAGCTGGTCATTTAACATAATTAGTCGATGGCTCTCACCTAATTAATAAAACCTGTTATGCATTTATGAACTAAACTTTGTCATTCATATAGAATTCTCTCCTTTAAAGTCATATCATTACATTATTATTTGCATTAGTATTAAATAATTAAATAGGCACATTATAAAATCTAAACAAGAGGCCATTACACCATTCAAGCGTGCAAAACAAGTTTGTCTTAAATACTGAATTGAAGTGCATGCACCCGATATTTATCAACTTTGATTAATTTAAAGTAGTTAATGCAAACGAGGTTCAGGCTATTATAGATCCCCACCGAAAGATCCATCCTTAGTATTCAACTGGTTTATTTTCGTTTGCTGTGAGATTTATGCCATCAAGCCCCGACCCAAGAACATTAACAACAACACACTCTTGAGAAACCTATTGAAGTGATTCCTCCTAAGTCCTTACTTAGGAAGGATGACTCTCCCAATCAACCCTCTTCCTTATAAGCAAGATTGTCCTAGGCTTGTGTGTAGAAACATTACACTCAACCGTACAATAACAATTAATATGAGAGTTGAGCTCTTTGTGTTCGTGTGTTATGCATTTTTCTCACTGTTGGATGATGTTTAAGAGATAGCCACTAGATGATTTAGACTATTCCCTTAGCTGCTTCACTCTAACAACTACAGGTTGATTCAAGGGCCTTAACTGACGATCATTATGGCAATAACTACTCAGTCATTGCTTTGCTTTTTAGCTTAGAAACGATCTTTCTTAGCATTCATTTAACATGCTAGCTGTTTCATTGTGTTTATCATAAGGGAGATGGGCTTCTTTCTAAACCTTGATGTTGGCACATTTCATTTCTGGCAAGGTTGACTGCAACTATGTTTTGACATAAAGTACTTTTAATCCTTGCTTGTTTTGGAATACATTTGACTCCGTTTCATGAGCTTTCAAACTGTAACCAACTGTTAGATAATGAGAACCACATATTTAATCTTTTATCTTGAAGATTAAACCGTAAATTATTAACAAGATTACCAGATAATTAAGTTAGAAATAATTTAGCTAACATAGTTTAAGTAAGCGGGTGATTCATTTCTATTTAGTGCAAAATTCATACCTAAATATTTACCTATTTATGACCAAATTAGTTCAACCATTTGTGCTAAGACTTTGCAACATGAAATCGCATATGTTTATAGAACCTTTAATATAATGACAAAAACTTGCAAATCCCATGTTTAACTTAATTGATCAAAATGTCATAAATTTTGTTTTGATCTGGTTCCAGTACTCTTCATATCATGAGAGCCTTATGACTGACAAGTGCTTGTTTCTGACATGCCCTCTACTGTCCTTAATAATAAGTGTTCAATGTGGTTGAACTCTAATGTTGAAGCTTTAGGCAATTAATGACTTAGTGAACTTGTTAATAGAGTGTCTTGAAATTGATAGCACAAAGATAGAATGCAAGCAACTATCTAAACATGATTAAGTAATTCATAATTCATAACAAATGTTCCTTGAAATAAAAACCATAGAGATATGTCAAGCATATGATCACATCACATTAAGGTCATTCTTCACACTCTTTCCCTTTCATTCCTCGCAAACAGAACAATTTCATTTGATGAAATTAGTCTTACACGTATTAGCCATGCTGGGCACATTCTAAACGTTGATGGAGCTTGCAATAGAGAAGAAATATCCAAACATTGTAAAATAGATGTGAATAGTGTTATAAATTTGAATTCTACTTGGACTTTTTCTGAAACTGCTGCTTAATGGTTTGATTCATCAGAAGGGAAAGGTGAAGATATAGTAAGAACAATAGGATCAATGAGTGCTATGTTTAAAAATTTATGCGAAGAAACAGAAATTGAGTTTATTGGAGCTAAAACTGATTTTGAGGAAAAACACAGAGAATGACAAATAAATATTGATAAAATAAAACATTGAGTCATGAGGTATTTAGAAAATTATATTAATGAATTTAGTTGGTAACAAAATTCATTACAGAAATGCATCCATACTCAGATGAAATTTTCGACAGAATCTATCAAACAATCAATCTTCAAAAGGACTTTTCAGCGGGTTTTCCAATGGATCTGTTGCAAAGTTCATCGTCGGAAACAGTAGTCCCATCAGAAAACCCATAGGAAACTGATGAACCTATCGAAAACAACATGTATTTTTGTAGTGATCGTGCATAGTGAGATAAATCTCAGTATGTTTAATGACAAGTTATCTTATCTATTAAGTTCTATAATAATGAAAAAACATATTACACGACTTGAAAGAAGCAGATGTCATGAATAACATTCAGACATACTAATAGTTCATAGAATTTTGGAACAATTAACGATTAGCAAATGCTTCTTAAATACTTAAAAGAATAAGCCCTAAGGAGCTTTTTGTTGAAAAATAAGAAGAATTATGTAAGGAGCTCTACTCTAATACTCCTCTTAAATTTCGGATAAACATAAAACATTTGCGTAAAGTACTCTGTAAATCTTAATGCTACTATTCGAAGTGAAATGTTTAGCTAAGAAATCATGCAACTATATACTCCTAAACCGATGATGTTAGCCCAAATAGTTATTATTTTAGAAATTTTATTTGTCTTATATTTATTTTGCAGAAAAATCATAAAAATGAAGAAACTAGTGAAAATGAAAAATTAAGCCAAGAATTGAAATGGGAATTACAGCCCAAAAATAACCGAATCACAACCCACCTCTTCTCATTCAACATGAAGAAAAAACTAAAAACATTTATCAGAAAAAACCCCTTAGCACCCTTAGCCTCATGTTCCCCACCTTTGTTTTCTCTCTCCTTCCTCACTTCATCTATCGCCTTCTTTGACTCCACGTCAACACCACTACCTCGTACCAGCATTACCATCTCCACCATCCAACATAAGCATCATTATCATCCATCTACAATCTCACCCACCTTCATCACCATTCCCCATCATCATCACCATATGCTTAGAGTACCTGATCGGCGGCAATCATCTCTATAAGCTATACAAACATCATTATCTCAATCACCACTGTTTAATAGCCTACAAATCAAATGACCATGGTCTAGTTGAAGTAATATAAAAGAGAAGGCCGCAACAATTGAAGCCAAAGCTAGGTTTTTAGGTTAAATTTTATAGATAGATTTTGGGGTTCTAATTTAGGTTGTTAATTCTAAATTTCTTCCCTTATTTTATTTCGAATTTCATATCTGTCCTTTTAGATTATCAATTTCTATGTAGAAATTGTGTTGTTTTTCTTTGGAATTTTGCGAATTGTGCCTCTATGGTGAGTTTTCTTCCCGCTTTTTTATCAATGCCATTGACACGGGTCTGTCCTGTTCTTGAGCTCCCTATTACTACCATTAATGGCATTCGAGGAGCTTGGAGCAGACTTTGATTGACTTCTGTGGTGCTAGTAATGAACTTTGTGACCTTTGTCTCTTGCCTTTCGATTACTTCAACATAATCTACGAATTTAATGTGTTCTTCGCCTCTATTTCGCCCTTCCCTTCCTCAATTTTAAGCTATTTAATTGATATTTCACTTTTTTTTGGGTCTATGGGCTTTATCCTATTAGTAATGGATGGATAACATTAAATTTTGTTTGTCGTAATTTTGCTTTGGTGTGCTCTTCATTAAGCTTCATTTCTTTCACCTTCTCTGTTTCTTATTTGTGTGTTATAGTTGTATTGTTTATGTGTTTTGCCTTAGTTAAGAGAGATGAATGGAAGGGCAAACAAAACTCAGCTACATAGCCCCTTGTTTGTTGTTTGTCCTCTTCATTGTTTAAGATTTTGGGCTTATTTCTTATGTTCTATTTCATTTTTTTGACTTGTTTTATGAGTACAGTTATAGTGGTTGTCACTATATGACGATCACCACGATTAAAACAATGTCGAGTGTTTATTTGCCTTTGATTAATCTACTGATTTTATATTTGTTATTAAATAGTTGAAAATGAATTATAAAGAACACAAATATATGCAATGATAAAAAAAATAATTTTTGTATGACATCGTTTGGCTACTCATTAATTATATTGGAAAACAAACTTAATATTTGCAAGAAAAAAAAAAGTAAAACAAGTTTCCAACAACTACCATGGCTGGCGACTATTTTCCAGTGACAACGCCATACTACATCTCTCTCTTCAACGATGCCCGGCGACTCCCAATCCCTCCCTTCCTCTTATTGGGCTAGCCTATTCATCAATGTATGGGCTTGAACTTTTGGTAATGAAACATCATTGTTTTGGCAAGAATCTCACCGGAAAGGAGTGGAAATTATGTCATATGAAAAGCTCATCTTCTTACCTCTCTCTTATGTCCAGCGTACAGCATCACGACCGACATGTTGTAGTTGATGTAGAGTTTGTAGTTGATGTAGAGCATGACACACAAGAAGGATCCCGAGATCCAAATCATGGCCAAGGCACCAACTAAGGTCAAGTAGATCAAGGTAACCAGATTACACCTGGCCAGGTTCAAGCCTTGTTTTCTTGTTCCAAACCAGAATTAAGCACCGTTTTCGATGACATGATTCTGGGAGTTTCCAAGACCTCAAGTCCTACTTCGTTGGACTCCCTAAGAAGTCTATTTCCAGGGAGGGAACTCAATGTTGGTCTATACCATAGGCATTTTGCTATATTGGTCCAAAATAGAGAAGGTACACCGGGAAGGTCTAGTTTACCCGTCTTGGAAGATTAGGTGGACCCACCACCTAAAACCTAAATTAGGACCAAATATTTTTGCTTGGGGTGATAGCCAACATTCTAAGGAGTCAACCCATGAAGAGAAATCCAAGTCATGACATCTTCTTCATGGTGATTCAGCTTCATTTTAACCGTTGTAGTCCGTGCTATATTCTAACCCGTTTTTGAAATTAGCTTAGTTCTCATACCCAGAGCTAATTCAAAGCATATATTTTTGCTTGGGAATGATAGTGAATATCCTAAGGATTCAATCCATGAAGAGAAATCCAAATCATGACCACTTCTTTATGGGATTCTAACTACATTTTGTCAACCATTGCAGTTTGGGACTATTCTTGACCCGGTTCAAGTTTCTAGATGTTTACCCCACCTAAACCTGATTTACCCCAATTTTTCTATTTCGAAGAATTATTAACATCCCAAGGATCCCATTTATGCATTAAAATTAGTTCCAAATCAAGTGGAGGTTTGGGTTTCACCTTGACCAATTTCAATGTTCAATCGGGCCCGTTAAGCTAAAATAAACTGTTTTGGCTTTGCTTAAGGATTTTCTTAATCAAGAGGGTATACTTAACTACTAGCTTGATTTCCTTGCTCTTTAAACCTCTAGGAACATCATCATGACCTGAATTGTAACTTTGGTACCCCACTTGGCCAGTGGGGAGGAGATGTGATAAGCCACTTGCTTCCGGATAGGCCAACTGAAAAGCACAGCCTGTAGCCTACCTTTTCTCTCTCCAGCATGTACAAGTGGATTATTTAGGGTTAATCAATTTTGTTTTAGGCTTTGATTAGTTCTAAATAGATTGTATTAGTGTCACTCTTGCTCTTGATTAGTTTAAGCTAAAATTATTTTGCAAAATAGTTTAGTTAAGCTGGGTTGCTTAAGCTTAGATGCTTGGTTCCTTACATGCTAGCTTGTGAACATGTATATACACCCACTAGGTAGCTTGTTCAAAGAACCATTGATGAATATAAACCTTCAGTTTTGCATTTTCACTCAAACTCTCTAAAAAACTCTCTTTAATCAATCCAAGTTGTTTGTTAACTAGAGTGGATTCCTTTGATCTAAATCTGGTGGCCTAGCCTTTAGGATGGAGGGTGGATTCCTAAATTAGCTTGGGTGGTGGCTTAGCCTTTATCCCATTCATATCCCCTATTTTGGTTCTGCTCTAATGCTGAATCAAAGCTAAGCAAAGTCCAAGATTGCAAACTGGCTCCCTTGTTTGAGTTCTTTCAAGGCTCACACATCAAAGTGGTATCAGAGCATAACTTGGTTAGTTTTGCTTGCTATTCATTACTTTGTAATCTTCCTCTATTCTTGAAACCACGTTTCTAGCAACTACAAGGAACCCCCTCAAGCCCAAACACACACCCAGCCACAAAAGGACCTTAACTCCTCAAACAGCCTAAAACCTGATTTCAGTCCATGGCCAGGAGAGAGAAGCTGAACCTTCCCAAATTAGAGTACCTAGGGGTTTAACCCTAGAGTACCTCCAGGCTAGCTGATGTTTTGGCTAGATTTAAGGAAGATCTCGGAGGGCCTAGGAGGAGAGAAAGGGCTCAACTTAGGAATGATCTAACGTATGATCATTCATCTTCTTCATAGGATGAATACTCACTTAGGGGTAGGAGAAGGCCAACCAGAAACAATATGTATGATTTAAAGGATATGAAGTTAGATCCCCTATATTTTAAGGGAACCTTGAATCCAGATGTGTATCTAAAATGGATTCAAACTGTTAAGAGATTCTTTGAGGCTAAGGGCTATTCTGATGAAAAGTCCTTTAAAGTAGCCATCCTAAAGCTCAAAAAACATGCTTCCCTTTGGTACGAAAATGCCAAGAGACAACGAGCTAGGAAAAGCAAGTCACAGATTAACGCTTGGTCCAAGTTGAAAAAGCTAATGAACAAGAGGTTTCCGCCTGAGGGTTACAAGAGGGATCTCTACCTTAGAGTGTCCTACCTAACCCAGGGTTGAATGAGTGTGGAGGAATACATTAGGGAATATGAGCAGCTCAAGATTAGGAGTGGAATGAAAGAGGAACCAGAACAAGCTGTTGTAAGGTTCCTAAAGGGGCTAGATCAAAGCATTCCTGAAAAGGTTGATCTTTAGCCTTACTCGAGTTTTGAGGATGTATGCAAGCTGGCCATCAAGTGGAAAGATATTTCGAAAACAAAAATCCATATACAAGCTCATGCTCTCGTCCTAACCCCACACCTAGGCCTTATTCTCCCCTTAAATCCTATTCTACCCCTAAACCCAAAACATAAGCCAAGGCAGATCCGACCAAGGACAAAGGTAAGGGAGTTGTTAGGGAGTTCCTTAAGCAACTTGATGGCAAGAGGTGCTTTAAATGTCAAGGTTATGACCACTTCTAAGTAGAATGTCCAAATAGAAGAGCTCCCACCATCAAGGAGATTGAGGAAATCAGCCAGATTATCATTGAGTCTTATGAAGAAGAAGTTGAGGAGGAAGAGGAGGACAGCATTTTAGCTCCTGAAGTTGGGGAGCTTCTGGTCCTCAAGGGGGTCTTACACAACATGGAGATTCTAAGGGAAGAAAATCAAGGGAGCTTATGTTTCACTCCCGATGTGCCATTCAAGGGAAGGTATGTAGTTTAATCATTGATGAGGGTAGTTATACCAATGTTGTCTCATCCCATTTGATTGATAAACTTAAGCTAGACATTGTCCCCCACCCTCGACCTCACTCCTTACAATGGCTTAAGAAGGGAAATGAGGTTCATGTATCCAAATAGGCCCTAATCACTTACACCATAGGTAACTTTAATGATAAGGTCCTTTATGATATCTTGCCTTTGGATGCATGCCATTTACTTTTGGGAAGGCCTTGGTGGTTTGATAAGGGTGTCATTCATAGTAGGACAGCCAATACCTACACCTTTAAAGTCAAGGGTTAAAACTACACTCTCACACCTTTGCCCCTAACCAAATCCAAAACATTAAAACCAACATTGGGGAGGGAAACACAAGTGGGAAAGCCTTATTTCTAAGTGAAACACAGGTGGAGAGATCTATAAGTAAAGGCAAAATAGTTTATGCCTTATTTGTTTTGGAAGAATGAGAGAGGGAGACATCTTTGCATCCCTTTGCTCAACCCCTTGTACATGAGTATCTGGTTGTGTTTCCAAGTGATTTACCCACGGGATTACCCCCACTTAGAGGGATTGAACATCAAATAGACCTATTGGTCAGTGCTATCCTACTAAATAAGCCATCCTAAAGGTATGACCCCACTGAAACTAAGGAACTTCAAAGGCAAGGTCAAGAGCTTATGGATAGAGGTTACATAAGGAAAAGCATGAGTCCTTATCCTGTTCAAGCCTTACTTGTGCCTAAGAAGGATGGAACCATGACAATGTGTATTAATAGTCGAGCCATAGATAACATTACTATCAAGTATAGGTATCCTATCCCTAGGCTTGATGTTATGTTAGATAAACTGCACGGCCCAAAGGTGTTTTTAAGGGTAGATCTGAGAAGTGGATACCACCAGATTAGAATGAGGATGGAGATGAATGGAAGACTGCCTTTAAAATCAAGCAAGGTTTGTATGAATGGCTTGTCATGCCCTTTGGTATGTCTAATGCTCCTAGTACTTTCATGAGGCTAATGAATGAAGTCCTTAAACCCTTCATTGGTCACCTTGTGATGGTTTATTTTGACAATATTCTAGTTTATCACCAAAATGAAAGGGAACATGTGAATCATGTGAAGCAGGTTTTTGAGGTTTTAAGAAGACAGAAGTTATATGCCAAGATAGAGAAGTGTGAGCTTTTCACTCCACAACTCACTTTTATTGGTTTTGTGGTTTCAGCCCAAGGTATTCAGGTTTATCAAAGTAAGATTGAGGTAAGCCAATCCTGGCCTCAACCCAAGTCAGTCATAGAGGTGAGGAACTTTCATGACTTAGCTTCTTTTTACCGGAGGTTTATTAAAGATTTCAGTTTAGTTATGACCTCCATTAGTGAATGCATGAAGAAAGGAGTATTTGAGTGGGCCAAGGCTGTCTAGAAAGCCTTTAAGGAGATTAAACAGAAACTATGCCAAGCACTAGTTTTGGCCCTACCAAACTTTGGAGATCTGTTTGAGCTAGAGTGTGATGCAAGTGGAGTGGCCATAGAAGCTGTCCTAATCCAATCCAAAAGACTTATTGCCTATTTCAGTGAGAAGCTAATGGGTACAGAAACAACTATAGTACATATGACAAAGAGCTCAATGCTATTGTGAGAGCCTTGACTTATTGGGGTCATTATCTCAAAGCTGGGCCCTTCGTCTTGCATTCTTATCACCAAGCTCTCAAGTATATCAATGGTCAGGATAAATTGAACCCAAGGCATGCAAAATGCCTGGAGTTTCTCCAGTCATTCAACTTTACTTACAAGCACAAGAGTGGAAAAGAGAATGTGGTTGCGGATGCCCTATCCAGGAGGTATACTCTACTTTATATTTTGGAAGCAAAGGTACTTAGATTCCATTCAATCCAAGCAATCTACAAGGAGGATCCCGATTTTAAGTCCCTAATGGAGAAAGTTCCAAAAGATGGCACCTATGCTGTCCAAGAGGGATATCTATTCAGGTATAACAAGCTGTGTATCCCTAAGTACTCACTAAAGGAGTTGCTAGTCCGAGAAGCTCATGATGGTGCTCTTGCTGGCCATTTCGTACTAAACAAAATAATTCATATTCTGAAAGGGCATTTCTATTGGCGTAAGATGGGAGGAGATGTTCACAAGAGCATTTCAGCTTGCCCCGTATGCCACAAAGCAAAGAGTTAGTCCCACCAAGGCTTGTACATGCCACTGCCCATACCTTTAAAGCCTTCAGATGATCGTAGCATAGATTTCATTGTGACTCTCCCTAGAATCCATATGTGAAAGGATGCAATAATGGTAGTTGTGGATAGATTTTCTAGATGGCGCACTACATTCTATGCCAAAAAACTGATGATGCTACCTACATTGCTAAGTTGTATTTCGAAGAGATCATTAGGCTCCATGGAGTGCCTAAAACCATTATATCTGATCGAGACCTCAAGTTTCTATCGCACTTTTGGAGGAGTTTATAGAAGCGTTTAGGCACTAAACTCTTGTTTAGTATAGCCTATCACCCCAAACTGATGGCCAAATAGAGGTAACAAATTGAACTCTTACTACTTTGCTTAGGAGTTTGGTGAGTAAAAGCCAAAAGGATTGGGATGTGAAACTACCCCATGCTGAGTTTGCCTATAATAGGGCTCTACCCTATGCTACTAGGCACTCTCCCTTTGAGTGTGTATACAGGGTGAACCCTCTTACACCAATTGACTTGCTGCCTTTACTTAGTCAGTCAAGGGTACACCATAAGGCTAAACTGAGCGCAAAAGAGATGAAAATGTTCTATGAATAGATAAGGAATCACATAGAGAAGACCAGTGCAGCTTATAAAGCAAGGGTAAGCAAGCATAGGAAGAAGCTGGAGTTCAATCCAGGAGATCTCGTTTAGTTATACCTCAGAAAGGAGAGGTTCCCATCCAGAAGAAAGAACAAGCTTATGTCAAGAGGGGATGGGTCATTCAAGGTCATTCAGAAGGTAGGAGACAATGCATAGAAGCTCTAACTTTCAGGAGATATGGATGTTTCAGCCACCTTCAACATTTGTGACTTAAGTCCTTATTTAGAGTACTATTTTGAAGATCCTTCGGATTTAAGGTTAAATCCTTTTGAAGAATGGGAGGTTGATGCAGAGCATAACAAACAAGAAGGCTCCTAAGATCTAAATCATGGCTAAGGTACCAAACAAGGATAAGGAGATCAAGCCAACATCCTAAGGATTCAATCCGTGAAGAGAAATCAAAATCATGACAAGTTCTTCATGATGATTCAGCTCTATTTTGTTAACTATTGTAGTCCGGGCTCTATTCTAACCCATTTTGGAAATTAGCTTGGTTCTCATACCTAGAGCTGATTTAGAGCCCATATTTTTGCTTAGGATGATAGCGAACATCCTAAGCATTCAAGCCATGAAGAGATATCCAAATTATAACTAGTTCTTCATGGGATTCCAACTGCACTTTGTCAGCCATTGCAGTTTGGGACGATTCTTGACCTAGTTTAGGTTTCTAGCTGTTTACCCCATTTAAAACTGACTTAGGCCTAATTTTTCTATTTGGAAGAATCATTAACATCCCACGGATCCAGGTTATGGATTAAAATCAGTTCTAAATCAAGAGAAGGTTTAGGTTTTACCTTGATTAAGTTTAGTGTTCAACCGGGCCCGTTAAGCTGCAATAAATTATTTTGGCTTTGCTTAAGGGTTTTCATAATCAAGAGGGTTTGTTCACCTACTAGCTTGCTTTCCTTGCTGATTAAACCTCTAGGAACATCATCATCACATGAATTGCAGTTGTGGCAGCCCACTTGGCCAATGGGGAAAAGATGTGATAAGCCACTTACTTTCGGATAGGCCAGCCGAAAAGCACAACCTGTAGCCTACCTTTTTTCTCTCCAACATGTACATGTGGATTATGTAGGGTTAATCAATCATGCTTTAGGCCTTGATTAGTTTTAAACAAATTGTATTAGTGTCACTCATGCTATTGATTAGATTAAGCTAAAATTGTTCTGCAAAACAGTTTAGTTAAGCCGGGTTACTTAAGCTTAGGTGCTTGGTTCGTTGCATGCTAGCTTATGAACGTGTATATATACCTGCTAGGTAGCTTGTTCGAAGCACCATTGATGAATATAAACCTTCAGTTTTGAGTTTTCACTCAAACTCTCTCAAAATCTCTCTTTATTCAATCCGAGTTGGTTGCTAACTAGAGTGGAATTCTATAATCTAAATTTGGTCGCCTAGCCTTTAGGGTGGAGGGTGGCTTACCAAATCAGCTTCGGTGGTGGCTTGGCCTGTATCCCATTCCTATCTCCCTATTTTAGTTCTGCTCTATTGCTTAATCAAAGCTAAACAAAGTCCAGATTACAAATCGACTCCCTTACTTGAGTTCTTTCAAGGCTCACATATAAGTAGTGGCATCCAACATCATAGCTGGTGCTGGCCATTGTTCCGACAAGAAGAGAGGTTGTGGCTGGGTTTATGATAGGGTTCCACTGACGTTATGTTGTGGGTTTTGTTTTTAATTTTTGATTGGAATTTGTTATGTACTTATAATAGAGCTGATACTTGGAATCACCAAGGTGAGCATGACTAGGCGATTGGTTAGCTTTTTATACATTTTGTGTCATGGGTTTGATTCTGAGCAATTGCATTTTTCATGTGGTCAAGACAAATTAGTTTTGTTAATTGTGTGTGGTTTTTTAATGTTTGCCAGCTTTATGGAAAATAATTACCTTATTTATTTATAATTTATTATTGTGTTCATACTGTAAATTTTCTCCTAATATTTTACTCTTTAAATTCCTAGTTCAAGAAACCCTAGTCCCTTCATTCTATAAATTTGTTTCAAAGATTTGTTTCCCCATCAACTATTAGTCATCCATCTCCTTCAGAAAGTCACTCAACGTCTTCTCCTACTCAGCAGATCTTTGATAAGATCAATAAACACCCATATTCTGAAGCTCCTAAAATAGGTATGTTAACGTTCAATCTCGTACTTGATAATTAAGAATGTTATTTTGTGTAAAGTTCATCGTATTTGTTATAGATTTTGGGAGAATTTCTTTTTTCACAAATGTAATTAATAGGTTTAAATTGTTCTATTCTTGTGGTTTTTACAATATGTAAAATTCATGGAGTTTTATTTCTCTTTTTGGTGCAATGTTATTAGTTATGATTGAACTTTAAGTAGAATTAGACTTGTGTGTTTTTATTTGTTGTTAACATACCGGTTTCAGAGTATTATGAAATATTCGTATCATAGTTATTAAGTAGAATTACACTTGCGCATCTTCATTTGTGGTTAACATACCGTCTTTGTGCGATTGAAATATTACGGAAATATTCATATCATAGTTTTTTTTCTTTTCGGCATTAGCATTGATTGGTAACATTGTTAATAATTGTAGTTAGAAGTTATAGATTTGATATCAATTACATTTGTTTTGTTTTATTGTTTATATAGAAGTTAGTTTTGCCTTTCCTATAAATGTTTTACGGAGCCCCTTAATGTTTGTATTTTCCTGATTTTGTCATGTAGCACATCATGATTGTGATTAATGAAGAGACTAGCTTACATTTTGAAGAGTTTGACCATGAAAGTGGCGAAGATGATGACAATACTTCTTTGGATTTTAGAGTCACAATAATTGAGGATTTAGATTATGAAATTTATGGGCATCATTTGGAAAGAAACTTGAAGATTTCACCATGAGAAAATTGACACTCAAATCTTTTGATTTATGGTGTGAATTTCATAAAATGTATGCAAAATTGAAAGCTTTCGGAGTTCGGGAAAAAAGCGCATACAAGAGTAGAACCGATGGACATCCAACTTCCAAAATATTGAAATGTTCTGCAAAGGGTCTCCATCTTCAGAAGTATCTAGAAAATCATGATAGAAAAAGGAAGCCAAAAGAGTTAACCCGATCCAATAAGGAATTCGAATAATACCATCGTTTCTCTATTATGTTAACCACAGCTAATATCCAATGCTTTCTCTTTCTATCCAATAAGTAAATGTCATACCTTATACACAAATAAATTAGTAACAAAGAATCGACAGAATAAATAAAGATATGTATGGATTATACATGTTTTCATTTACATACCTACTCGATATTATTAATGTCAAAAGTAGGGACGAAGCTAGACTTCAAACCCGAGGGGTGCCCAATTAAACTGAACTTGATTTTAGATCATTGACACAAAGAAAAATTTTTAGAAGATGATTATTTTAGGATATCTTACTCAATTAATTTTTATGGACATTCCATTGGTAAGAATCCACCGTCGACATGTAAATTGATATTAATAGCACTCCATCGATTTGTACATATGTATATCAATTAACATAAAGTTCTTTAGACTGGAACCAAATAGTAGATAAATAATATTTTCTTACTGTCATGAACTATATTTAGTGGCTATTTTTTGTCCCTTCAAATTGAACTAACAAAATTAAATTACTTTTTGAGTTTGTGATGTCCCAAAAAAGTTTTAGATCTCTAAAGTTTTGTACAAATGTGGTGTTTAATTGATGAAATTTTTTGGGGAGGTGGGGGGGACCAAGTGCAACTAATGATACAACAAGGAATAAACAATTGAATTGGAGGACAGGAGAAAGGAAAGTTATAATGAAAAGAAACATGATTTTTGTTTAAAAAATTGCAATTGAGAGTTCTTGTTGGGTGGGAATGAGAAATTAAGAAGGCTGGCTATTCCCATAACCCCAAAAAAAAGGGGACTAAAAAAGGAAAGAGAGAACACGAGCATGATGAGAAAACCACAACAAATTGGGGATGAGGAATTCGAAAAAATGTAGGGTGAAAGACTCAAACCCAAAACCTCCCATTCAACAACTACTGCATTGCCACTAGTGCTAACATAGCCTCATGCCATGCATTGTGCAAATATATATTTTATGAGAGGGATGGCCATGACCCTCATGGCCCCAACGTAGCTTCGTCTGTAGTCAAAAGGGATATATGGCTCAAGAGCATTATAATAACCAATGCGTTTCTTTGAAGGTGTCTTTTCAGCACTGTCATCGACAAATGACATAATCACGTACACATATGATTTTATAAATTTCATAATAATTAAAATAGTTGTTTGATGTTATTTGGTGTGCAAAAAATTTTAAAGTTCATTACCTGCAACATTACGGGTATATATAGTCTATTCCTTAATCCTTCCTTCTCTGCGCTTAAATGTAAATTGTACAAATATGCATCCATGCCCTATTCAGTACAAATATTATGTTAGTTCGCAGAAAAAGTAAAATATTGTATTACAAATTTTTAGATAAACTATTTCTTCATGAATATTCATAAAATGATAATTTTTAAGTATGTTTGTACCAAATTTGATAGCCACTTGTCTGAGAAAAAACATAACAAGTGAAATACATTGAAGGGTAGTCTCTTTGAAACAATCTCATAAGCCACCGCCTCCTTGTCTTTACAAACAACATGTCACACATTCTTCTCTGAAGTCAAAAGATGTAAAAAATTGGTTACACCATGTAAGGCAACATCATCCAATTTATACAAAATATCTTGGATGTCATCCACTTTTATAACCCATAAAGAAAATAGGAAAAAATATAATTAAAAATAATCTAAAAAAGGGAAAACATTCACAAAAACACAATACTATACTTGATCTACTACACCACTTTTGTTGACTTCATTATTATTGATGATACTTTCTGGGACACTCACATAATTTAAACTAGTAAAATTAAAATCCTACACAAAATTGAAAAAAAAACATATTATATTAAGATTATTTCACATTTTGTTAAATGATCTCAATTGTAGGGGAAAATATATTAATAGTTAATGACTTATCATTGTATGATCATTCCCCAATGACAAGCATCTTTGCTTGTTCGGAGTTGATTTAACATTATCTAAATCTTCCCAACTATTGCTCTGTCGGGATACACACTGTAATAGATCTTGAAATTTCACCAGATCTTCTTTCCCCAAAGCACGATACTTCCTCGTTCTTGACTTCACAGTTACTAAATTTGCACCCATCTCTTGCACCACGACCTCAAATTTATATCTTTTCTTTTATGAGTATATTATTTTTGTATCTTTTCATTAGACTGTTTCTACATTTTCTGTATGCGAGTCTGCTTTTTTTCATCATTTAGAGGAAGAGGACTATCTCTAATCATGGCATATCATTTGCTAAAGTAATTTTTACTAAAGTGCATGTCCTTTAGCGTGTTGTGAATCTTGAATTCAATTATTGGTGATTTTTCATTGTTTTTGATATTAAGATCTAGTTTTGTCTTACTATTTTCAGCATTGGGTCGACCAATGTTTTGACTAGAAACCTGCATAAATGGTGAATTGCATGGTTATTTTGATGTTTTCTTGGATGTATCACTAATTTATGTGGTATTAGGTGTGGTGAATGGAATGTCAAATTTGTCTTTCAAGCCGTCCTTTTTATTACGTTGATTAAAATAAGCACTACACATTGAATGTATAGTAAACACCATGTTCTTAATAGAATCAAGTCCAGTAGATGCCATGTTTTTAGCAGTATCAAGTTCATTATATAATTTCTCAAAATTTTTGGTGCAATTACATGGATAATTTGAATTCTCACTTGAAATCTTCTCATTAATCTACAACAAAAAAATTAACAAAATTAACATAACACTTATGTCACACCATATCCAAGCAATGAAGATACCACTAAACTCCTAATTCTAACCAATTCAAACTACGAAGTTATCATCTTTAATGCTTTTAAAGGGTCAATTCCAAAAGAAACTATCAAACAAACTATACCCCAAAAAAAAAAACTATTTACATATATTAAGACTAATCATGTAAAGGTACTCAATCAATAAAAGTTTTAAAAAAAGGAATAATTGAAATTAGAACCTTTGAACTTGATCAACTTTTCTTTCATCGTGCTCACCAAAACTATTCAATGAACAATACATATTAGATGTTTCCACGAGATTAATATTATATCCAATTAGAGGAGTATAGGTAGAGTACTCCATAAATTTATATATGTGATGCACTAGGGTTTATAAAAGGGGTCCAATAAAAAATAAACTTGTCACTATAGGTAATTTAATGAAAAAAATCAAATAAACGATTAAGTTATTGTCTTATAATTGGATTACAAATTTCTATTATGTAAGAAAAATTCTATTTCCAAACGCAAAATAAAATAACGTATGCAATTTACGTTGACCATGCACAAGTAATCAAAAAAGGTGACACGCGATGTGCTCAGACTCTTTGAATTTACCTTGACCGTACGGAAAATGCAATTGCTCAGAATCAAATCCCGCAATGCGAGATGCGCACAAAGCTAACCAACCACCCAGCCACGCTTACCATTGTGATTCTAAGTATTAGCTCTATTACAACTACATAACATATTGCAATCAAAACAAAAAAAACCCCAAAATAGAATGTCAATGAAACCCTACCGCGAACCTGGCCAACACCATTCTTCTTGCCGGAACAATAGCTGACACTGGTCGTGATGCTGGACATCGCTGCCAGGATGTCGAACGTGATGCTATAGGCTGGACATGAGAGAGAGGTGAGAGGATGGGTCATACGACATAATTTCCACTACTTTCCAGGGAGCTTTTTGCTTGAAAAAATGGTGTTTCGCTACAAGAAGTTCAAGCCCAGACATTGATGAACAAGCCAGTCCAAGTGAGAGGAAGAGAGGGATTGACAGTCGCCTGTCATCGTTGAAGAGAGATATAGCCTGTCGTTGTCACTAGAAAACAGTCGCCGGCCATGGAGGTCACCGAAAACATGTTTTGCTTTTTTTTCTTTGCAAATATTAAGTTTGTGTTTCCAATATAATTGAAGAGTAGCCAAACAGTGTCAAACAAAAATTATTTTTATCAATATTTGCATATATTTTGTGATTTTTATAACTCATTTTTAACTATCTAATAACAAATATAAAATCAACAGTGAAGATCAATCAAAGAAAAATGAACGCTCGAAATTAATAGCTCGAATGATATCATTTTCTATTCTAAGGCTATAGAGTGGCACAAAGATGATTTTCCACCTATCACCAACGACGCTTCGATAAATATTTTAACTTGTAAGCTTACTAATGGTGATCATGAGAGAGCAACTCCTACTAGTAAAGGGGGAAATCCAAAATAAAATACGAATATGACTAAAATGGGTATCTCTTTCTAGTAGAGTTCTTATACATATTTTGGAATTTCATATAATACTTAGATTATGCATTGAGTTGTTGTCATCAACCTTTCTAGTGTGGAGGTTCATTATACCGAAGTTACAAATAAATTACATAGATTACTTATGATGTCCATTAAAAAAATTAAGAGCCTATGTTCAAGAAAAGAGCTTCAACGAATGATGTGCAACATGCATCGACTAATACAATCATTGTTCTTATTATATTTGGCAATTAGGAAGTTCTATTATCTTCTTTCATTATAATTCTAAAGTTGTAGGTGTTAGATTACTAGCCTGGCTCGCCGACAATGCACGCGTGGAGGAATAAGAAGATAGGCGGTGCTCTCTGGGTTTCGCGTGAGGAAGAAGGAGAAGAGGGGAGAGAGGCGGGGGTCAGGTAAGGGACCCCGAGGAACACCCCTTTTACTCCTTTCCCCTTTTTTTGTTCAATTACTGCAACAACTCAGTTTTCGATCCCAAATTCGTTATCGCTCAGTCTAAGCTTGGGTTGGAACGTCATAAACCGACATTCTAACTATATTCGGGAAAAAACTAAATAAATCTAACAACGACTTCGAAGGTGTAAGTTCACATCGACTCAAAAATTTTCTGAATAATCGATGATAATATTAATAATATAAATAGCGATGCAATATTCTTTTTAATAAAATTATCGTTCACATAAGCACATCGATAATAATTTAACTCAAATAAAAGTATGATTTTACGACGCAAAAAGGCAATACGACCAGCTTAATGTAAAATAGGGAACGCGGGCATCACATTCTTCCTCCCTTAAAAGAATTTCATCCTCGAAATTCTAAAGCTCATAGTTCAAGCAAACACAAGACACACACACACATCCTACGATCTACATGGTGAGATTCCAAAAAGGTTTCATTTAGCAATCCACTACGTCCTTTCAATCGAAAGAACAAAGCTTATGGTATCCAGTCTCCTCGCCAATCCTCTTCAAGCATCTACTCACTTTATTTAGGTGCTGAGGGCAAATCGCATCGAAAAGGGGCAAATGAGCTAGCGTAGAAAACCATGTTAAGCTTGTTTTAAAAGAAACACATGCCTTCAATTTCCTAAAAATTATCGGCATTATGACTAATAACTCCATGCATATGCATCCATGAGTGAGCATCTAATGGTATGACAATTGGGCCTTAACGTCTTTTGGTTATATACAGGTAGTTTCTTTCTAAAACATAAGTTCAAATCACCTTTAGAATCAAAATGCTTAACCTGGAGACTTTTATAACACATTAAAGCAGTAAGCTCATCACATAAGCATCACGTAGCATAATCTTTAGCATAATAACGTCGTATAGGCTCAACGACTTAGCATTCTCAGGCCCAAGGATCATAAGTAGCATGAACTCGTCTAAACACATATAGAGCAAGTAATTCACAAGAGGGAAACATATGCACTGACACTCTTATATTCATACATCCCTAGCTGATTTTTAGGTCTTTCATTCATGGCAGCTTATATAGAACATGTCAACTTCGTATGAAGGCAGTTAATTTAGTCAGGTTCATTCAAAGGCATGAAGATTTTAAATCATTCTAAGGTAAAATCAATTGATCAGGAAGCCACCACATCACACTTAAAGCAACAGAGGCGTCATCTTATGTCACATTGACAATGAAGGAACTTGGTGTAACACTCGAATTCACATTGACATCACATAGGGTCTATAACAGAGCACTAAAGATTAAGAACCACGAATATCATGAACTAGCATACATGTCGATAAGAACAACATAAGAAGAAGGTGCTAATGTAACAATGTAAGTCGATGGTTTTGACGGTGGTGAAGCTTTCCCTAAAGTCCCCGTTTTGGGACTGATCGTCTCTTAAGTCATAGGTTTATGAAAATAAATGGGTATGCTCCTAGACGAATCCTAGGGCCTGTGGCTTGTGGGCCTACATGCTTCTGCTGTGCTACTCTGATCAAACATATAAGGGCAAGAATATGTGAATGTAGGTTTCTAGGGTTGTCTCATCATGCTTTAAATACGGGCATATGCAGTTACTCAGTTATAACATGGAATCATAGAATTACAGAATGCAAACATTGAGTTAGAGGTCATGTTATGCTATGAATTATAAAACTTAAATTATCTAGGTAACCAGGTCACATACTAAACCAACTTAAGTCAAACAAATACCAAGATATGCATTTATAGAGCCAATCATTTACAAGACACTTGAATAACCGTGCATAACGATTCTAAGCAATTATACGGGCTCCCATGACCTTTATGCTTTGCATAACGTTATGGTTATGCTTCAAAATGCATAGACTCACGGTAGTGTCTCACGGGAGGGCATCTAGATGAGTATACGCGAGTGCAACCCTCATTTAAAACCTAAGGTCGAGATGTCTCAAGGTTTGTCCCAACTGTTTGGAGTTGGCCATCAATCAACTAACGGGGAGTAAGAACGACGATATTATTGGTCTTACGGATATAGATTGAGGTTTTGTGACGCATTTATCTCATAGATACTTATGGAGGTCCGAGGAACTCCTAGTACAGATGGGAAGATTCTACTTTCTACTATGGGCATCCTTGCTTCTACACTTGGTGCTTGTGCTTAAGAAAGTGTTGGGAAGGCATAGATTGTCGCCCCAGGAGGTAACGAGGTGATGCATGTGGTGTAACAATTCCAAAGTCTACTAGGTCCTTTCTCCCTTGCGCTTTCTAAGTGTATTGGGGTTTGATATAGTCAGGACACTACCAATTTCACATAGGACATCAAGCACATTGTACAGGTGACAACAAGCATCGCGCTAGACAATAAGGACAATTTTCATGCAATGGTCAACACAAATGCACTACTATGGCTTAATCTCTATCCAAGCATATCGAAATCTCATTTAATTTCTTACAATTCCAAATTCACATATAAGGTATCACCTAGTGAGATTTTCAGTCATAGAAAGCTACCCCAAATCACTTGCAACAAATCATCATTAAGACATCTGATAATGCATACAACTTGGCATGTGAACACCCAAAGTCATTTGATTACACACAGAGAGTTAAGCTCGTAGGACTAACCCAAGCATTATTGCAAAGCAAATGTAAATCTTCGGTTACAACAATAAGACCCAACCAAACAATTAGAAGGGTTTTTAATGCAAAGGCACAACCCTAACTCACTAATCCGATGGCTGTAACTTTCAAGGTCTTAGGTTTTCAAAAGGAAATAGTTTAACTGCTTCTAGCTCTCTCTCTACCAATCTTTAAATACATCTGCTCACTCCATTATGGGGCCCGAGGAGCAAATCGTGCTTTAGGGCCAAAGATGAGCTTAGAGTTAAGACTTTTCCAATCATTTGAATTCAAATCATATGTTCTTTAAACTTTCAATTAAAATCACCAAGGCATATAAGCAAAACAACTTTCGATTGAGCTAACACTTAACTTATCCACGAGAACACGAGCCACTCGGCCTACACCATAGCAAACGGTTCTTTCATCCAACTAATCAGCTCACTCAAGCCATACGCAACTGACTAAACGCACTAACGTTCACGTAAAACTCACGTTTGCACACAAAGCAGGCATATATCATATCATCGTGAATGTGTTCCTAGGCAACTATATGGGATGCAAGACTCAGGTCATGGTCTATGGTCGTAGGACCTTGCTCTAATGCCATCAATGTAACACCCCCAGCCCCTAGGGCAAGGAACGTTACGTTTTCTTACTCCCTACTTAACTTCTAGGGCGAAATGGACAGAGTTTTCCCTAAAAACTGACTATTTCCAAGCTAAAAGCTTTACAATAAACCCCTGCAATTAACGGAAGCATAAAACTTTCTAAAATAAGCTCAACGGCTACACGCCGGAATTCATAACTCAATGAGCAACTCGCTCTGAGTACATCAAATAATATAGTTCATTAATACAGGAGAAGTGAAAGATACAACTCAACGGTTCACACAACCGGAGTACTGGGGTTTACAACCTAAAACATAACTGATTTTAGCTAAAAGGATAACTGATAAATTAGATGGTTGGATCACATGGCCATATAGAGCCATTCCTAAGCCGAATGCACTACATGAACTAGAATACTTGTTTATAAACATTTACAATTCTAGGAATACATTACATGGCTTTGCTAAACATGTAAAACCCCCTCAAATAGCACATATGACACCTTGCAAGTAAGGATAAACTCCATCTTGGCATAAGTGACTTGGCTTCTACTTGTCATAATGCAAACCTGGGGAAAAAGGGGAAAGAGTAATGGAATGAGCAACCACACGCTAAGTGAGTATTCTCCGACTCCGTAAAACCAAAGCCGTTGCAGGCAATAATACTCATAATAGTCACATACCACGTATTCATACTTTACTATCATATTAGGTAATCACAAATTCTTAAGAAAGGATCACTATCCATAAACTTCATTTTAGGCACACAAACTCATCTTTAGGTTCCTAAATAACCAAACTTCTTAAAAACCACACACTCAAATCACATAAGTAAGCAACGAGGGCTAAGCACAGAGCTTTCTTTCATAGGTTGTGTGATATACATGTGAATTATGCCTTACCTAACCAATGCACCCATGCGAGATGCTTAAACACAAAGAGCAGGGATTATGCAAGGAGCTTTCTTTCATAGAACATGAACATTCAAACTCATATGCTCGATGCATTATAAGAAAATGGCCATATGTTACTTAAAATCGCATTCAACTGTGCTTAGGAATCTTTTTCATTAAGCATTCATGGAAATCTTCCTTTCTTTCTTTAAAACACTTTTCATAACCTCTTGAGATTCACATCCTTTAAAAGGAATACCTTTCGTATTGGTCCTTATAGGACCCTTATAAGCTTTTCACATTTCATTCAATCTGGCCTCTTAATGGCCCATAAAAACTTTCTTTCTTTCTAAAATACTTAAAATGGCAAATGCCAACTGCTTTTCTTTGCTTATTAGGAAAATGCTTTCAGCATAAGATCATTACAGGGTGCTGATTGGGAGAGATGTATTCTTAAACCCCATAGTGAGACCTAACGCTCACGCCAAGCTCTTACTTCCGGGATGGCAACATATAACATATTGGATCATTACCCTCATCAGGGTCTTCTAGGGTTTCCTCGTGCCAGAACTTATTCGCTAGGCTAACATCATTCATATCATGTTGTCCAAAGCGCATTATCTTAGCCAATTTAAAGCGTATGGCCATAACGGCTAATAAGTTTACTGCCTCTCATAGCAAAATCTTTTTTCATACAGCGCACTCACTTTTTATTTAAATTTCTTAGGGATTCCCCTGTTCTAGCGACTTCACTCCAAAACTGTATTCGTATATTTAAAATAGGCCATCGATTGCTAATACTTATGGCTACTATTAGTTACAACCATGAAAACTTTCTTTTTCAAACACACTCTCACTCACCAAATGAAACTTAATGACATGAAGGGAAGGGGGTTTTGCATGTAACACATTCAAACACTTCTTAATCAATTCAGCAAAATAAGCTACACATGGCCTCGCAATCCACATGATTGCGATCAATCGCAACCCAGACTCCCTCCTCACACAACACCAACCACAAAGGACCTTAAAACTCTCATTAGTTTAACCTCAAGCCATCCGACTACCATCTGGGTTTTCAATTCTATAACCCTAGCATATTATCATGAAAGCTTATAAGGAAATGTGCAATAGGACTTATGTACTTATCTGAGCAAGCAGCACTATCCGGCGGTGCGCTACCGCAAGCATATATAACCACATATACATAGACATCTATATTGACTTAACTTGTAATAACGCTTAACGAATCAGATTAAACTATTCAAGGTGTGAACCTTATTTGCATTCATATTTTACAACAGAAGGTAAGCATGTCATGTTCACGTTGTTTTCAAGCATAATTATACTAACATAACAAGCATCGATTAAATGCACGCTTAGGTCATTTCAAGGCCACTTTTAAGCATAGATTAGCTAACTTTACATGCATCGTCTTAAGGCACTCTCAGGTGGTTTCGAGAACATCTTCGAACATGAAATGACTAATTCAGCGTACATCGACTTAGAGCATGTATAAGTTGTTTCGAAGCATACTTTTAAACATGATTGAACTAACTTATCAAGCGACAAATCAAAGCATGCTTAGGTTGTTTCAAAGGTCACTTTTAAACATGAATGAACTAACTTAACAAGTATCCATTCAGAATATGTTTGGGTCGTTTCCAAGATTACTTTTAATCGAGAGCTAACCAATTCGGCATGCATCAGTTTTAGGCATTCTTAGTTCGTTTCGAAGTCATTTTCAAGTATGAGTCAGTTAACTTAACGGGCATCGATTCGAAACATTCTTAGGTTATTTCAAAGCTACTTTCAAGCATAAAATAACTAAATTAACATGCATTGAGTTAAGACGTTCTTTACTCTCATAATGTTCAATTTGTTTAAACATGATAATCACAGATTCTTGCCATTAAATAGGGTATACTTTCTGCCCAATTAAGGGGTTAATTCCGACCTAATTTAAATATCATTTCAGGCCTAAAATAAATTAAATCTTAAGCAACTGTTGGATAGCCTATACACGCTTAATCTAAGCCTGAATTTAGTCGAACTAAATATACATAAACGAGCGTGAAAATCAGTACAATTTTAAAGAACACTAGGACAGCCTATACACGCTTAATCTAAGCCTGAATTTAGTCGAATTAAACATGCATAAACGAGCATGGACATCAATACAATTTTAAAGAACACTCAGATAGCCTATACATGCATATTCTAAGCCTGATTTCAATTGAACTAAACATGCATATTCACTCCCACAACTTTAGTTAGCCTAAAATCTAACATGCATCACAACTTGAGGCTAAAACGTCTTCGAAATTACTAATAATTTAGAAGGCGAAAAACACCCACATGGATTCCAAGCTAAGGACCCATTCTAAGGCTTTGAAGCTCGATTTAGATGCTGAAAAACCTCAATCCTTATTCCAATTAGCCCTAAACACACGCCCAAATGTTGCGATCAAAACCCTAGCCCGAATGCTCTGCTAAAATCGAAACCCTAGCTCCCAAATTTAAGGTTTTCGTGTGTGGTTTCGGTCAAATTCGACCCTCAATGTATAGGGGAGGTCAATATTGGGGTGTCTAGTCAGATTTCAGCACTTGTTTGCTGTCCAGGGCTGATCACAAATGCGGTTGGGTTTGCTCTGATTCGTAACGAGAAATAGGGGAAAGAGAGTGGAGGAGTTGGTGGTGGTGTTGGCTACGCACAGGGACCACCGTGGTCCCTCCCTGGCTCACCGACGATGCACGTAGTGGAGGAATAATATGACAGGAGGTGCTCTCTGGGTTTCGCGTGAGGAAGAAGGAGAAGAGGAGAGAGGGACGGGGGTGGGGTAAGGGACCCTGAGGAACCCCCGTTTTTACTCCTTTTCCCTTTTTTTGTTCAATTACTACAACAACTCAGTTTCCGATCTCAAATTTGTTATCGCTCAGTCTAAGCTTGGGTTGGAACGTCCTAAACCAGCGTTCTAACTAAATTTGGGAAACGACTAAATAAATCTAACAATGACTTCGAAGGTGTGAGTTCACATTGACTCAAAAATTTTCTGAATAATCGATGATAATATTAATAATATAAATAGCGAAGAAATATTCTTTTTAATAAAATTATCGTTCACATAAGCACATTGGTGATAATTTAACTCACATAGTTAATAAAAATACGATTTTACACTGCAAAAAGGCAATACGACCAGCTTAACATAAAATAGGGAACGCGGGCGTTACAATATCTAGGGTTTTTATACTATCAAAATTACTTATATAGCCTTCCATTTCACGTGTAAAAACTTTTTGTGTGGAGGAAATGAATGCAATTGTGTAGAAACATAGACAACGAAGTGGGATGGGGACATAGATTCTTCCCCAATCGGGGAAGCATGGATTGCCCTCATCCTTATGTAGGGATTAAGTTCTGGTCCCATCCCTGTCCCCATCCCCATCGGGGGAAGGGATTTTTCCCCACTTTCATGCGGGACTTTGATGGGGACGGGACCCCCCGCCGCCCCCAAAATTGCCATCCCTAGATACGACTAGCTCATGTTGCATTAAAGCTTAACGAATAAAGGGTGGTATAATTGCACAATGGTAAGCAGTCAGAGCGCATGCCTATGCCTCGAATCTCTTGAACATTGACACACACTTGCTAATGCCCTGATGAAGCAAAGTGTGGCAGGGCTAATGTATGACATATTCAACCTTCTAGGTGTATTTAAGCAATTCTGTTCATTTTGTAGGAGAGCTCTGGTAGTTTTAAAAGAGAGTTACAACTCTTAAATGGCCATTTGAGGTCAATAATTTAAGGTCGTATTAGTAGAGTTGGGAAAGTCTGACCCTACGGGATGACAGGACTCGGACTCGATATGAAGTTACTGAGATAAACACGAACCCGACACGAAACAAACCGAACCGATTTTGATCTGAAGTCAACACGACTTGACCATTTAGCTTGAAAATATGTTATTTTTCAGTTTTGAGTAAATCTAAGTTCTTTTAGAGGCTAACACGAAATGGATCCGTTTACTGATTTTTTAAATGAGTCGATCCAAACCGACCCGTTACCCATCTCTAATATTAGGCTAAAGTATGTTAAAGATTTGTATGAAGCCCTCTTATTAGGTTAAAATCATTTTATTGTTTGATTTAACTAGCATGGACTCGAACTTTGCATGGTTCCTAATAAAATGGACCTTTAAAAAGTATTGTGAAAAAATAAATTTCCATTCACTAAATAAATAATTGAATATATCAAATTCAATTAGTGGTAGTATGATTAACAAAATCCATTTGAAGGGTACAAAATAGCAACTACCGAGACATACATCTTTAACAAAATCCATTTGTATTGTATGAGGAGAAAATGAATCCTCATATATAATTGAGTGGTATATGAAAGCAGATTCTATAGCTTGAAGGTAGGATATAAAGGAAACATATAAAGAAAAGCATATTACTGTTAAAGGTGGCATGCGAGAACAATATAGAGAGCAAAGACATGGCGTATTCAAAACAATTGGTGATCATATTATTAGAGTTAGGGTCCCGAACAGAAAATGTGAAGAGGAATGATTGTGGGGGTCAACGAAAGTGATTACTTAGCAGAGCTCTTTTTTTTATCATTAGAAAAGCCAAGATCAGTAAAACTCGAGACCTAAGTATAAAACAATGATAAGGCAAGTAAATAAGAGAAATGAAATAATACAACTAGATGATCAAACTACCGGTCTAACAAATCAAGGTAGTAATTTTACACTGTAACTAAAGTCTCTGATAATCTTTTGTCCCAAAAACCTAGAAGTATTCCATCAAGCCACCATCACATAGAACCAAATAATTGAAGGAGCTCCCCAATGATGGCCTTATACTAATCTTACCAATTCATGTATCATGGCTCAAGATCCCGACTCGTCTTCAAGATTCCAACTCGTCTTCAAGATTGTGACTGCCAATTTGCATCTATGAAAGGCTAGAAGGTTCATTGAAGTAGAGCAAAACCTATCATGCTCATACCAATATACCACCTACACCCAAAACTAAAACGACAAGCATATCATTACGCGTAATTTTAGATCAATATTTAAGAGATGTTAAAGGATATAAGAAATGTCGATCATATGAGGTCTCCCACAGGCCCGAAAATGAAGAATGCCTTGAAATACAGTGTAGGCAAACGATACCACTTCCTGTCATTAGGAAACCCAGGCTGCTAATCCAATGTTTTTATGCTAGTTTCCTCATCATGTCACAACCCTTCTCGAAAACTCACTACTATGCTATATCTTTGTCAAATGCATAACTCCAACCAACTTAGCAAGGAAATATATTCAAAAAAATTCTGATAAAATAATTCCAAAGAGAGGATAAGAAAGATAAAACCTTATATAACATGTCAACTCCGTTATTCACAAGCATCTTTCTGATAATTGGCAGTTTATTCTAGCCTCGTTGGACTATTATCATCTATGAAGTTCCCAAAAAAAAAAAAAAAAGAGAAATGAAAGTAGAGATCAATAATGTATAATTGTTCCATATACTCTGCATAATGGCCTAGCACAAACAAACGTCTTTTAAATTCAAGGGATTGAACAAAAGGTTCAAATTTTCACAAAATCTAAGTAATGCATACTTCAAAGTTCCCACTTGCAAACCACAACTCTTGGTAGTAACGGTAGCATATGCATATAATGATTATAGAAGGTGTCAACTTTGCTAGTGACCATTGATCCCTGACATTATTAGACTCTCATCTATGAAAATGACAATCCAAGAAAAAAGAGAAATAAAGGTAAAAGATTAATAATGTATAAAACTTATAATGGTGAAAAATATATGTATACATGTTACTTATCAATGTTCACGAAATCCACTACCTTTTTAGACATATCAATTTCCATCATGTCGATCACCCATTTTGCGATTGTTTCTGCCAGAACGACGAACAAGTGAAACCACCCGAAAATCATGCTTAAAAACCATCAATCTCTATTCTAGATTTTTCTTAACAAAAAGTAATCGAATAAATTGAATGTATTATGCCATGACTGCTGTATGGAAAACTGGGATGGATATGGGATATGTGACAGGGGATATGGATTGGATTGAGGTATGGGTGTGGCTTATAACTAAAGGAAGGCTATGTTAGATGAGAAATCATCCGCCTAAAAAGATAGATTAGACAGGCATATGCCCTTTTTTTTGGTTATGAAAGTGAAGAATTAAGATTTAATTTAAACCAAAGGGTAATTAAACTTGAAATTAAAAATTAAAAGTCGAAAAGCAAAATATAGTTGCAAAAAGCGAGAACGATAGTAAGAGAAGACTTTTACTTGGGTTGTGCCATCATTATCTTCCACTTTCAGCCACCACAACAAATCTATCTGAATTCTTGTCATATGTATAGTTGAAGGTTTTTTCCTTTGGTCTTCATTTTGTGTTTTTTTCCTCTTGATTTAGACAGATAAGGAGAGATAAATCGCTTCACTTGTTGAGCAGGCACCAGGGAGGAGAGACAGTGGAGGGGAGGGGGCTGTTGTACATGCGGCAAAGAGAGAAAGATTTGCTTTTTTATTTTTTTTTTAAAGCACAAACGATCCAAGAGAGAGATAAGGAATGTGGTTTCACCGACTTGCGGAAAAACTGCCAGATGAAAAAGGCTTTTTGCATCAATGGATTCGATTGCATTAAGCAATAAATTAACGGTGTCGATCATCTTCAACAACGTAAATGCTTTTTGTTTGCGGAGATCACATTAGTTTTATCGTATGGAGAGATTGATGGAAACATGGAAGTGTAACAATTGTTTACCATGTCAACCATTGTCAAATATTATTTTTTAAATTATTATTTATTCACTCAATATCAAGGGTGTGGATGCGTATAGTCCTATTAGATCAACGATTTGCTATGTTTACTCTCCGACGATCACTCTCCGACTGAGATTGACAGTTATAAAAAGATAGTTATTATGATAATATAGATAGATAGATAGATAGATTTTAAATTTTAAATTTAAAAAAGATGACAAAAAGTAGGAATGAATCACAATCCACAGATGACTATTTGGTACCCTCTCAACCTTTAACACATTTTTACATTCATAGCATAAAGATTGTGTTTTTTTATATTAGTTAGTGATTGAAATAGCTTTCCTTGGTTGTGACTACCCCTTATATGCCTCATTAGTCTTGTATTGGTCACTCTTTACCTGGGATTTTCTTCCTTGATCGCGAACTTGATTGATGAACTTCATGAAAATAGATTGAATCTTAGTTAGGTGTTTTGATTGCTAGTCTTGTAATCTAAGTGTGCTCACGCTATGAAAATTGGAGGCTAGGAAATTTAAATTAGTCATAAATCTTTAAAGGGAGGGTCAACGGGCTTAGTTGAGCAAACAATTATACCCACATACAAGAGCAGGATTGACAGGTTGAGATGCAATACCTTGATTAGTTGGCTTAGTAGCAGTCAAACACTCAAATCACAACCGGAGCCCCTAGCTTTTTCAATGTTCTACATTTTGATTGCTTAGCTTGAGTGCGTAAGGCTTTGAGTACATAGGATGGCTAGGGTACTTAAAAACACCGTTTCCGGAGAACAGTTTGTACTTGCTTATCAACGACAATTGCGCCGCGTATTTGTGGTTATAAATAATAAAATTTCTTCCAAATAATATTGCCGCATAAAAACAACTTTGAAATATTTACATTATGCTTTAAAAAGATTATAGGTGACCTGCGTAACTATTGGTTTCCATCAAAGCTTAAGCTTTCTAATTGATAAAAAAGAAGGAAAACAGCGTTTGATGGTCGGGTGCTTATTCTCCCACATCACGAAACGGAAACATCCGGAGCCTCCGGTCCGCCACGTACTTGAAGCCGTCCATTTGCTTTTCTTGTTTCTTTGCCGGTGAATAGACTAGAGCTTACTAGATAGGTCTGGATTCTGGGTTAATCAAACAAAGGTGGGCTTCTGAACCTCAAGCAATCGGGCCCGACAAATAGGGTTTTTAACAGCACCTATGTGAAACAGACAGATCCTTTGTCTTCCCGTCGCTGTATCTCTCGATTCTCCCTTCTCTCTCGTTGTCTCCCTTTGCACAATCAAAAATGGCATGGGCAGCCGTGGACGGGCCGCAGCCACCGGTGCCGGTGGTGGAGCCAAACATGGATCTGAAAGAAGAGCAACTATCCACCATCCCACTCTACGCTCGTATACGTCTGGCCACCAAATCGGACGTACCCTTCATCCACAAACTCATCCACCAATTGGCCGTGTTCGAGAAGCTTGGTCACCTCGTCCAGGCCACCGAAGCCTCTCTGTCCTCCACCCTCTTCAACTCTCCCCCCTTCCAATCCTTCACCGTCTTCCTCCTCGAAGTCTCCCCAACTCCTCTCCCTCTCCACCACCCTCCTACCCTGTCCTTCTTTCCCCCCATCCACAAGACCTTCAACCTCACGCACCCCATTGACGACCCCGACGCCGGCGACTTCCTCCCCGAAGGTCCCCCAGGCCCCGTCGTCGCGGGGTTTGTACTGTTCTTCCCGAATTACTCGACTTTCTTGGCGAAACCAGGGTTTTATGTTGAGGATCTGTATGTGAGGGAGGTTTATCGGAAGAAGGGGTTTGGGAAGCTGCTGATGAAGGCCGTGGCGACTCAGGCAGTCAGGCTGGGTTATGGAAGAGTCGAATGGTGTGTGCTTGATTGGAATGTTAATGCCATTCGGTTCTACGAGATGATTGGTGCTGATGTTCTGCCTGATTGGCGAATCTGCCGGCTCACTGGTGATGCTCTTCTTTCTTATGGCCAGCCTAATTACTAATCCTAATCATGCCCGGGTTTTGCGGTTTGCTTTTTCTTGATCGTGACATTGTTGTTGGTTGATAGCAAATCAATGATGAACTGGGTATTGTAAGAGTTCTGGGATTAATGAAATGTATTTCTGGTCTGTGTCCTCTTATTTTGAATATCTTGCTTGATGTGAACTTCTACTTTGTATTGTGTTAAATGATGTCACGAATGGATGGCATGTTGGATGTTCACTGCTAACGGTGCCAATTAAATTGATGTCTTATCGTGTTCAGTCCTGGGATTTTCTTGTGAAAAAACAAGTTCATATCGTGAATTTACAATAGAAACTGACGGGCGATTTTGGCAGAAGAAATAAGATCCGTGAGTTGGTAATAAGTTATAACAACTTTATGCAATTCATCTGCCCGGGAGAGTTAGTCATGCGCATCAAGGCTAATGATAAAATGGCGAAAAGCCAATCTGTATCGAGCCTGGGGAAGGATTGATACTGCCACTTCCATCGCCTAAGTGGTGGACGTTTATTAGGAATCTGAATCTGTATATGGGGGGTTTGGGGCCCTACTTAGGGATCGGTTGCAAAATCTAAACTGTAGCTCCCAAATCTCTCCTCTCCCTTTCTCACGACAACGAGCCCTTGTGTGGTTTGAGTTTCGGGTGTGACTCCTATGATGGCTCTAGTAGCTGCCACTTGGTGCTGTTTGATTCTTGTGAGCAATTATCGATCAACAAAATCCTATGTTTTCACACTCCTGAAGGTACGTCCTTTATTCAACTAACAGTAGTATCGGAGCCATGGTTGTTTAGATTTAGCCCCGATTGATTCAAATCATGTTTTGGTATGCCATTATTGCATTTAATATTACTTAAAATTCATTAAAGCATGATTATTTATATTGTTGTGTGTAATTATGATGAATTGAGTCCATGAAGAGCATAATTAATAATGTCCGCCCTAAGTGACTTGGCTCGGATTGGTTTTTAGATGAGTTGTTCATTCGGTTCTACGATTATGCTTTTAATATATGTTTAGGAACTCCTTGTGTTAATTGAATTGTTATGATTGTTAATTTATGCTAAGCATTCTTGACAGCATGATGTTATGTATTATATGCCCAGACCACTAAATCGAATTCCTGATTGAACACTTAGAACCCTAACCCTATAACTGAGTCAGCAATCCCAGCCCTCAAGGATGGAATGTGACTTTAGCGACCTTCCTATCTTTCCTTCGCCACCATCTGCGGCGGCGACGTCCGGATGAGGTCTTGGTGGTTTCAGCGGTGATCCCATTGCACCCATTGAAAAATAAATAAATAATAATGAATTTGAGAAAGGGGTAGAAGTTAGAATCAGAATTAGCTCATGCGCATCAGAAAATCGAGCGGAGGGTTGGCGCACGTGAGTTTGTGCCATCTGCGAAGGCGTCCTTCCTCCATTCACCTCGTTGGCCACTAATCTATGCAACGCTGGCAACTAAGACACAAAAATCCATCATTCTGGGTGGTTGTGAGGCCCATGCTGCACCGCCTTAGTTGCGCTTGTGACGGGTCACACCAGTGGACTCGACTTTGGCTGATCTATACCATGGTGGTGTCTGCTTTGCAGTCGAAGATGCGAGTTCTGAGCTTGTGAGCCTTCTAATCATGACGAACGAAGTCGGTTTTGTCATCATGTGGGTGCGGTTTGGATTGTGGGCACAACGGCAAGATCGGTGGTGGCACCATCCTTCTCGACGTCTTGGTGGCTACCAGAAAAGAGTGTGGTTGTAAGTGGTGGTGGTGTTAAGGTCAAGCGAAGAAGGCGCGTAGGCTCAATTTCGGGTTTTGGGGGTGAGAAGGAGAGAAAATCAAAGAGGGGATGGGACATGAACATGACACTGTGGGCCGGGCTGCTTTATTTTGCGAAATGGGAGACATCTGTTTTTGATTTTGGCCATCGGAATTGGTCTGTTTGGTCTGTTCAAGTTCCCTGTTGATGTTAGCTCAATATGAATTCGTTTCATATTGTTTTATGAATTTGTTTTATTAGGCCATGTAATATGATATTGAGTAGTACCTTATAAATTTGTTTTATGAATTTTAAATATTATGTATATGACTTTATGATGTGAGATTGAAGTTGTTACAAGTGAAATTATATCAATGAGTTTAATATGATTGGTTCTTGAAACATGTGATTATAAATTTGTTTTATATTCTTGAATATGTTCCATAATAAGGTCCATGTTATATAAATATGCCTTATATAATAATATGAATTTTTCTTTGAATATATAATTATTTATTGCATGTTGATAAAATAGAGCTTTAAAAAATAGGACATATTATATAAATTAGCTTTATATAGTGTAGTTTTGTGTTGACTATCTTTGTGACATTCACTAGTTAGTATATTAATTCGTTTAACAAATTTCATGGAAATATGTGATAACTAAATCATAGGAACTTCTAATTCATATTTATATGTGATGATTATGGTGGATTTTGTTGATAATTTAATTATTTGATGATATGTCTTAACAATTTATATATACTTTAAGATATGTCAATTTAAAATTTGATTGGTAATATGCTCACTGGCGACAAGTTGGTTAGCACTAGTTATGATCTCTGTCATTCTGAAAATCCAGTTCATTTTGAATGAGGGTGACATGTTAGATATCCTAACGCACCCTATGTCTACCTGACCGATAAAGATGACCAGGTAGAGATATTACTGTTAATGAGTAGTGCAAAGAAAACCTAAAGGCATGCTAAATTTGGTTCAAAGGAGATCAGTCAATATGCTACACTTTGCAATCATGCATGCATGGCGATTTGTTGGGAGAATCTAAACGTGATCCCACTGCTAGGGATACATAGGACCACTTAAACTTAAGTTCGGTTAGACATCTACTACAAGGTTGCGTACCTTGTAGTTAAGGTGGATGCAATATTCTATGGACTCTAGTCAAAGCATCTCCAAACATCTACAAACCACGAGTGACAAGGTTCAAGATATTAAGGCTAATGGGTGAGAAATCTCTGGGAGGAACAAGTCCCGCATGTGATTTGGGCCTTCCGAGATGAAACTGATAATCGGAGGAGCTTAAACTCACTAGGGCGCACAATGAGAACATACAGACCTTTGAGGCGTTCTCAAAACACCTTGAAATGGAGGAATAGCATTTGAAATCATCAACCCCCTCCACTGTGGCATTTATTGCCAAGTAGCAAAGGCTAAGGGCATCGCAGAGAAGAATATGGCACGTGTGAAATGTTATAACTTTGGAAAAAGGAGACACTTTGCTCGGGATTGTGGCTACCGACTAAGGTACATCTTTTCACCAAAATTGCTGAATTATGTTTGTATTTTTATGTATTTGTTGCTAAGTCTCTTAGTCACTAGATTGTAGACATGGGAGTAATCAAGCATATAGTTCAGGAAAAGGTTGGATTCATGGAATTCCATCGCTACCTAGTAGGTTCACGGATTGTGGTACTGGGGAACGACAGCGAGAAAGATATCCTTGACATAGGAACATAACAGCTCAAACTTCGTGGAGGAGACAAGCTACTCCTTTATGATGCTCTCTATACATCTAGGGTGTGATTATTCCTAATGTCTTTTGTTTCTTTAATGAGATTAGATTTTTCTTTTAGTTTCATCCTAATGATTTAGACTTCTTTTATAATGGCACTTTGTTTGGCCATGCAACTTTGGAAGGATATTTCATTGTTTTAGATTTGGATGAAAAGTATGGTTATAAATCTTCTGCTTCTATCTCATATTTTGACTTTGATTCTGAATCTATTAAGTAACATGCTCGACTTAGCCATGTGCATCAAGATAGAATCAGTTGGCTAGCTAAAAAGGGTCTTTTAGATAGACTAACTAGGGGTAAATTGTCTAGATGTGAGTCATGTCTAGCTAGTAAAGCAACTATAAAGCCTTTTGATAAGGCTTCGAGGGTATCAACTCCCTTACAATTAATCAACTCCGACATATATGGGCCCATGAATGTCAAAGCATGCCATGGAACTACATACTTTATTACTCTTATAGATTATTATTCATGATATGGGTAAGTGTACTTGTTATCTCACTGCTATTGGCACTTGATTTGTTCAAATGCTTCTCAGTGAAAGTGGAGATTCAATTGGAACGAAAAGTTAAGACCCTTTCAACCAATCGAGGTCGTAAACATCTCTTTGATACATTCAAAGAGTTTTGTTGGGAAAAAGTAAACGAAGACAGCTAAATTCCATGCATTATATGGTAAAACGGTGTTGCAGAACATATAGGCATAACCCATTTATTGGTGCGTAACTCGTTTTAAGTTATGGTATGGTAAAAAGCCGTCTTTGATCACTTATGCCCATGGAATTTGGCTGGCTATGTGCATAACCCAACGCACAAACATGTGAAAGTTGGTGTAGAGCTACTGAGATGGTGTTCATAAGGCATCTCAAACATTTCAAAGAATATGTGATGTATGGGAAACATTCGAATAGTGACATGGTAGAAATCGATTCAAGTAATGTTGATTTTCTTGAGGATGAATACCTAGAACTGGTGAAGTACAAACAGATGTCAAACTGTATGAATTGCTGCGAGACATTCAACCATTTATTGGCATGTGGATGATGTGAATTCTCTCCAAGTCACACACGGTGGTACGCCTCCCTCATCCTTCAGGAACAAGGGAAGTTTTTCGGCTGAGGAAAATGAGCTTCATCCTCAATCTGCAACTTCTAAGGAGAATCAACCAAATTATGAAATTCTTCCTTAATCTCCAAGACTTGAACATTAGGTTAGTTCACACATTCAGGATACCACACCTCAAAGAGATAGTGGGAGTGATTCTCCACATACTAAGGGTCTCACACCTCTTAGAGAAAGGGGATGGATTCTTCTTCTAAGAAGTAAAAATGATCAAGGTCCTAAGATTCGAATGAATAAGCGTGGAAGAATTTCTCGATAATACTCCAGATCAAATAGGAAATATTGCTCTCCCTTGGAAGTAGAGAAGCCTACCTTTTTTCAAGAGGCAGATGATTCACCAAATCATAAAGAGTGGATAGACGCAGTAAGTGATGAGATTGACTCAATGGCAAAAAATAAGATTTTGGAACTCGTTAATCCTCTACCTTAATGCAAGCCTATTGGAAACAAGTCAGTTTTCAAGATAAAGCGTGGGACAGATGCATCGATTGACAAGTTCAAGGCCCATCTAGTAGCAAAAGGTTTTAACCAAATTAAGGGTATAGACTAGTGAGAGACTTTTTCTTCTATGGCGAGATTAGTCTTTATTTGCCTATTTGCTAACCTTGGTTGCCTATTTAGACTTAGAATAATTCCAAATGGGTGCAAACATTAATTTTCTCAATGGTATCATTGAGGAAGAGATCTATATGGACCAACCTATTGGTTTTGTATCAAAAGGTGAAGAGGACAAAGTGTGTCATCTTGGAGCGTGACCAAGATGGGCCGGAATATAGCTTGCTTGAGTTTAATTGCAAATTTCCCTTGTGCATAAGATATGACTTGGGCTAAAGGCTATGCCACCAACCAAGACTAAGGATCTATCAAGAATTGCATAAAGGCTTGGCCACCAACAATTCTATAAAGGTTCCACTCAAGACTCACCACCTTAGAAATAAGGATAAAGAGAACTTAAGATTTTAGAGAGAGAAGCTTTCAAGCTCTATTTTCATTCATGCATAACTAATGAATTACAAAGGCCCCAAGGCTTTTTTAAGGGGCATCACACAGCCTTCCACACACTAAACATGAGCCAAGTGCTAGAGAGTACACTAGGGAAGAGAAGTTATCAAATCAACCCACTCCCCTTGGTACTTACATGCTAATCTAGTCACTTTATCACCTCATTAGTACTAATGGCTTATCAAAATGAGATGTCAAGCTTACATTGTAACTAAATATAGTAATTCAAACTCAACCCTAGAAAGAAGTACAAGCAATTAAGGCTAACAAGTTGCTCTTACACAACTAGTGCAAAACTGGTCAACCAAGTAATTTTCTTGTCCTTTTGGCTGGATAAAAGTAGCATAAGGGGGTGTATTCTGGTCCTTCAAGGTTCGTGCTTTGATAAATATTTATCTCATTCTTCATTCCCTAAAGTTTCACAAAAGTTGGAGTTAAGTTGGGTAACTTAATTCCCTCCCATTTCGGACTTGTGCTGTTTGCTGCTAGAACTGCCCACTTGGAAAGAATTGGCTGATTAACTAATCAAATGATCTCCAAATGCCTTGCAACTTGTTTTATTAGAAGAAAGACTTCTTAAATTTAAGGAGAGTGGCTTTTGCAATCAATCATAGCCTCAACATCAAGTCCCAAAAGTTGAACAAAACTGAACTAAGAAACTGGCCAGAAACTGATCATAGGCGCAAGCTACTAGTTTGAGCTCATCTTATTCTTGCCATGGGTTTAACCTCATTTCCATGAGGAAACCCCTTAGAAGGCCTCTTGACCTTCCCAAAAGAGTAGAGTAACACATCCTAAGTGCTTAGGATGGGCTTTGAATTGGAGCTCCAAATCAATGCACGGACCAAGTCCCTTGGAATGGAGCTTTTGAGCACTAAGGAGGACTTGAGTGTTTTGTTAGACTGAATTAGGCATGGAGTTTGCTTCATTGTCCCCTTCTTGATTATGATTTGCCTCAAATCATCTTCATCATCTTCATCCTCAAGGTAAGGTGTGCGATCACCTACATTGAAGGTGGGAGATACACCTATGTCTCCGAGCAATTCAAGTTTGCAGGCATTAACATTGACCTTCTCAAGGACTTAAAAGGACCATCCCCTCTAGGAATAAGCTTATTCCTCCTTCTTGATGGGAATCTCTCCTTTATTAAGTGTAACCATACTAAGTCCCCGGGCTTGAAGGTGATAGCCTTGCGGTGCTTGTTTGCTCTTGCCTTATACATCTCATTAGTCTCACAATCTTTACCCGAATATGTTGGTGAAGTTTCTTCATCTCTCTTGCTCTCTCTTCAGCCTCATAACTCACTCTAGACTCAAGTGGGAGTGCTATGAGTTCTAGTAGACTTAGTGGATTGATTCCGTAGCATGATTCAAAGGGAGGATGGGCAGTAGCAAAGCTAGGAGTGTGGTTACAAGAAGGTTGAGATCCCACTCCTTAGTGCTTCTATTCACCAAGCTTCTAAGCAAAGTAGCAAGAGTTTTGTTGGTGATTTTGGTCTGCCCATCCGTTTGAGGGTGGTGGGAGTTACTATACAAGAGCTTAGTACCAATGAGTTTCCACAAACACCTCCAAAAGTGCCTAAGAAACTTTATGTCCCGATCAGACACAATGCTTTTAGGAATACCATGAAGCTTAACAACTTCCTTGAAGTAGAGATGGGCTATGCGAGATGCATCACCAGTCTTCTCACAAGGAATGAAGTGAGCCATCTTTGAGAAACGATCCACCACCACCATAATAGCATCCTCACCCCTTTGAGTCCTTGGAAGAGCAACTACGAAATCCATGCTCACATCTTCTCAGGGACCATTAGGGATAAGCAAAGGAGTGTATAAACCTTGGTGGAATTGACTCTGTAATAGCCCGACCCTAAATCATATTTATTTATTTAATTAAGACATATTATTCATTTTTCACATTTATTTATCTCATTGAATCATCCCAGTTGGAAAAATTTATTTCGGGCCCCATTTTGCAATTTGAGTTTCATTCACCGGACAATTTCGGGAAAAATTGATAGTAGGCCTCGATATTTATGATTTAAAAGATTAAGTTATTTTTCATGACATTACATTTAAATCTTGAGCTTTGGAAAAAAAAAAAAATTTTCAAGCGTACTCGGTTTGAGCTAGTTCTCGAACCCGAGCCCATTTAAGGCCAATTTTGGCCCACCAAGACCTGACCCTATTTATTTACCTAATTACCCTTAATTAGGCCTAATCTCTACTTAGCAAAAGTAGCTTTTGAGGATTAAATCTCAGCCAAGTATTTATTTTGCCTAAGCTTCATTTGCACCAAGTAAACTCAAGTTGCTTTCTCTCTCTCTTCTTTTCTCCTCCTTCTCTCTACCCCATGGTCACCCCCAGCAACAGCAGCCTAGCCCTTCTTTTGGTGATTTCCGGCCACTTTCCGACCAACCACCGGCGAATGTTGCAATCTCCAACCACCTCCCTCCACCGGCTATCATCTTCCACTCTCAAAATCACCAAATATCATCTCCATCTCCACTTATTTCAAGCTCAAAGCAAGTGACTTCAATCTTGTTCTTTGACTTTTTGGTTTTTGCTTCTTGTTTTGGTTATTTTGTTGATGGATCATGTTATTTTTATTGAATTAAGAATCATCTTGGTGATGGATCATGTTGGAGTTGAAGTTAGGGTTAGGGTTAGGGTTCTATCTTAATCATGCAAGCTTCATGCTCAAGTATTGGATTTTGATTGTTCTAAGTGACATGTTGTGATCTTTGGCATTAGTAATGAATATCAAGATGTTTATTCTGATTTATATAAGTTAAATAGTGATTTTAGTGCGGGTTTATGTCAAGAGAAGATTGCAATATGGGCTGTTATGCTGTAAACAGACCCCAAAAAAGGGGTGAGTTTGTGAATAAACTGGTAATAATTGGTGCATGAGAAAATTATGATTTTTGGTGTAGTGATATCTTGATAAGTTAGCTTTCAATAGGCTCTGGAATTACTCAAATTTGAGTTGTGTAGACAAAGTTATGATCAATTTACTTAAGACTGCACAGAATATGTTGAAATTGGGAGTAGGTTTGAACAGTAGAATTTACGAAAAAACTGGTATTGATTGGGTCATTGAAAAATTTTGATTTTTGGTTTGTAGATAGATCAATCAGATATCTTTCAAATTCCTTTTGAATCGCCTTAATCTGAGTTCTGTGGAAAAAGTTATGGTCATTTTACTACGACTGCGCAGATTGAACTAAAATTGTGCATGTCTGTGTTCTATCCTAATTTTAGGGACCTTACTATGTGAATCATGCTTTGTGTCCTAAATAAAAGTTTTAGTGGACATTATGATCTTTTCATATTGGGGTTTTAAATCATATTTGGAGGTTGGGAGTTAAAGACATGGATTTTCTAATACGTACCATCAAATGATATCATGAGTGAATACAGAAACCGTGACATTTGGAAATATTTTCCGACATTTCTATATAATTATGGGTATTGTAAGGAAATTACAATGTGTAGTGAGTTCAACCAGTTTGTTATGTACAGAAGCTTACTTGGGTTGAAAACTGAGTTAAATAAGTATGAAAATGAAATTCGGGAAGTGAGTAAAGTAATAACTCAAAATCAGTGTCCTTTGGACCAAGCTAGGGTGTTATATGAGTTTTTATGAACCTCACAGCACCCCGTATGGCATAAACCATTTGTCACCCATTTTAGAAGCATTAACCATTCTATTATCCATTTCAGAAGCATCACATCTTCCATTATCCATTTCAAAAATATCAGAAACCCATATTTCATTTATATCAATTAAAATCTTTTCATTATCACCTCAATCATTTCCATTTGGCCTATTTTGCGTCAATTTATTGTATTTCAAGTTCAATAACCCTAACTGATTTAAATCAGTTTATTTTGGTTTAGCTTGTCTTATATTGAATTAAAATCAGTTTATTATATTGAAATGCACAAGTTATGTATCCCATTTCATTACTTAATTTTTGTTACACGTACTTTTACTTACTCAATTATGCGAGTAAGGATCATTTACTGACTACACATACTTACAATGACATTTATGAAACAGAGTTGAGGCCTAATTATCGTTCCCCATTTTGCATAAGTGTTATCAAGTCAGAATATATTTATCAAGTCAGATGATATTTTTAAAGACTCAAGGTACATGCATTGCCTGTATCTTTAGAAATCAGAGTGTATTTATCAACATTATTATGTTTTGGTAAGTACATCAATGAATCAGTTTGCACAGTGATTTATCAGTTAATTAGTGACCCCGTCAGTTATCAGTTACAGAACATTGTCTTTCAGTTACCCGCGCAGCTTCAGGCCAGGTCCCCCAGTCGGCTTGGCAGGTATACACCTATTCATAGATCGTAACAGTATGAAGGGATTCACTATCAGATAATAATTAGCAATACAGTTTTATATTCATTTTATTTCCTATTTTGACCTTAAATGAATTGCAAAGCGGGCCCAACCAGCGTTTAAATGATCATTTAACAATTCAGGAATGCATGTACTGAGCTTCGGCTCACATTTCGAAATGTTTTTCATGTTTTGTTTTAGGCAAATGCTCAGAGAATCGTCTTCATACTAGTAAACCAGCGGAAGAGAATGAGTTGAGCAAGGGAATCTGGATGGATCAACACTGATACAATGCATGCATATTTTTAGAGTTGCATATTGAAATCTTCAGTGGATGGAGATGCAGATTACATAGTGAATTGTTTTTACTATTGTGTAAAAACCTTGTGTTGGTTAACAGTTGAGTATATATGGATTGATCAGGTGTATATGAGAATGATTGAAGCTATGCTTAACTGTGTTATTTATAGCACTCATGTTTCAAGCCTTGTCCTTTTGGGCGGCAGTAATGCCTCTATTATTAGGTTGTCTAGATGATAATTAAGGGATTTATTAAAGAAAACACAAGCAGTGAAACATGTTTAATTTGGGGGCGTTACAGACTCTTGGCCTTTTGACAAATAGAACACTTGGAAATCACCTTATGAACATCACCTCCCATCTTAGGCCAAAAGAAGTGTTCCTTGAGCATATCAATGGTCTTATTGATTCCAAAGTGGCCAGCTAGACCTCCTCCATGAACTTCCTTGACAAGAAGCTTTCGGATGGGTCCTTTTGAAATACAAAGCTTGTTGTCCTTGAATAAGAAGCCCTCTTGGTGAGTGCGGGGGCTATGCTTGCTGCCTTCTTGACCATTGAGGGAAGGCTTGAAATCCTCATCTTCTTGGTAGAGATCACGGATGAATTGGAAGCCTAGGACCCTTGCTTCCATCACGGCCAACAAGGAGTGCCGTCTAGATAGTGCATCCGCCACTACATTCGTGCTCCCCTTCTTATGTTTAGCCACAAAAGAGAAGCTTCGCAAGAACTCAACCCATTTAGCATGCCTTAGATTGAGTTTATATTGGCCATTCAAGTACTTTAAGGCCTCATGATTGGAGTGAAGGATAAACTGTTTTGGCCTTAAGTAATGTGACCAATGATCAAGCGCTCTTACCAAAGCACAGAAATCCTTGTCATATGTGGAGTAGTTCTTCCTTGAGCTATTGAGTTTCTTACTAAAGTAGGCAATAGGGTGTTGATCTTGCATGAGGACAGCCCCTATACCTACTCTACTTGCATCACAATCAACTTCAAAGAGCTTGTTAAAGTCAGAAAGTGCTAACACCGGTGCCTCACATAACTTGGTCTTGAGCTTGTTAAAGGCATCATGGGCAGCCTTGGTCCACTTAAATGTTCCCTTCTTCATACACTCGGCGATGGGGGCCGTGAGGGTGCTAAACCCCTTGATGAACCTCTTATAAGAAGATGCTAAGCCATGAAAGCTCCTAACTTCAGTGATAGAAGTAGGAGTAGGCCATGACTTGATGGCTTCAACCTTAGCTTGATCCATGGAGATTTCATCTTTAAAGACAACATACCCCAAAAAGGTGACTTGGGGTGAAAAGAGCTCACATTTTTCTAACTTGTCAAAGAGCCTTTGAGCTCTTAGAACTTTGAAAACTTCTTCCAAATGAAGTAGATGGTCCTCTTGGTTCTTGGAGTAAACTAAAATATCATCAAAATAGACTACCACAAACCTTTCAAGAAAAGGCCTTAAGACTTCATTCATTAATCTCATGAATATGCTAGGGGCATTAGAGAGGCCGAAAGGCATCATTAGCCACTCATAAAGCCCACCCTTTGTCTTGAATGCCGTCTTCCACTCATCTCCCTCTTTTATGCGGATTTGGTGATACCCACTTCTCAAATCAATTTTGGAGAAGATAGAAGAGCTATGAAGTTCATCAAGCATATCATCAAGTCTTCGTATGGGATACCTATACTTGATAGTAATGTTGTTTATTACTCTACTATCCACACACATGCGAAAGGTACCATCCTTCTTGGGTACTAACAAAGCCGGAACCGAACAAGGGCTCATACTCTCACGTACATAGCCTCTAGCCATCAATTCCTCTACTTGGCGTTAGAGCTCTTTGGTTTCTTATGGGTTACACCTATAGCCTGCCTTGTTAGGAAGAGGAGCACCGGGAATGAGGTCAATTTGGTACTTAATGCCTCAGATTGGAGGGAGGCCGGGGGTAGTTCTTGTGGGAATACATCTTGGTATTGTGAGATGAGAGGGTTGATTTTGGAATGTAAAGGAGTCACTTCCTCACTTTTGTTACTTTCAAGCATTAACAAGACTAGGCCTTGATTGCCTTTGCTTAAAGCTCACTCAACCTATGTTTCACTCAACATAAGGAGGTCTCTCTTCTTCTCACTTCCCACACCGGGCTTAGTTTTGTGGACTTGGTTTTGAGGCAGTGGGTTTAAGACAATTCTTTCCCTATCAATGATCAAAGGGTAAGTGTTTTTGAACCCATCATGCATGACACGCCTATCAAATTGCCAAGGCCGACCCAAAAGAACATGACACGCACTCATGGGTACCATATCACAAAGGATATTATCCCCATACTTCTTTCCAATTGAAAATAAGATGAGTGCTTATTTAGATATATTAATGTCGCCACCATCATTGAGCCACTTTAGTGAGTACGGCTGGGGGTGTGAAATGGTAGGAATACCAAGCTTTTCAATGAGAGTAGTGGAGGTTACATTAGTGCAACTCCCTCTATCAATGATCAAGTTGCACACCTTATCTTGAATGGTACACTGGGAGTGAAAGACCATTTCTCTTTGAGCCTTGTCATAAGGAGTGTCTTGGGTGTGTAAAACCCTCCTTAACACAAGTAGTTCACCTTCATGGGCATCAAGTTGAGTTTCATCTTCCATGGGGTCTGAATCTGCCCCATTAGCTTCATCTTGCACTTCCATCAACATGGCATCAACTTCTTCAACTTCTTACATGGTCATGACCCTTTGATTTGGACAATCGTATTGGAAATAGCAATAACCTTGACACTTAAAGCACTCCTTCCCTTCAAGCTTCTTAGGCAATTCCTTTGGAGAAGGAACAGCCACGGCTTTACCCTTGTCAACCCGTGAGGTGCCTTCGGGTTTTGGGTGAGAAAAGGGCTTGAATGGAGGCTTTGAACTTACTTGCTTCTTGGAAAAAGGCTTAGTGAAGAGTCTCTTTTCCTTTCTTCGCTTTTCAACCTTGAGAGCTAACTTGAAGACATCATCCAAAGTGAAATAAGATTGAAGTTCCACCTTTCTAACAATGAGGGGGTTTAGCTCGTTGAAAAACCGAGCCACGTGTTGCTCTTGGAATTCATGGATGCCTCCCCTCAAGAGAAGTTGCTCAAAACTCTCTCATGTACTCACCTACACTCATGTTGTTTTGTTTGAGTGAAAAAAGTCGGTTGTAGATGTCCTACTTATAACTTTCGGAAAGGAACCTCTTGTTCATAAGAGATTTAAGCTTCTCCCATGAGTTAATCTTCCTCTTGCCATCTCTAGCCCGTTGCTTCTTGACATTTTCAAACCACAAGAAAGCATACCTTGTGAGTTTAAGGCTAGCAACCTTAAAACTCTTTTCGTCATCATAGCCCTTAGCTCCAAAGATTTGGTCCATGGCTTGAACCCATTCAAGGTACTTATCGGGGTTCAAGTTGCCATTAAACTTTGAGGGTTCCACCTTGATGTCTCTAAATTCGTCACTAGGAGGTCTCCTACCTCCCCTTCTTAGATTGCTTCCCATACTTGAATCACTAGAGTAGTCATCCTCATCCCCATGAACATTCGGCTCTTGAGCTCGTTAGCCTCCTTGGAGGGCCGTGAATTGAGCAGTCATTTGCTCAAGTTGCCTACTAATTTACCTTACACTTTGTTGTAGAGTTAGGATAGCATTATCTTATCTCATGATATGAGCTTATTCTAAACTCATGCCTCTTGGCACCCTTGTTGGTTGGGGAGAGTCCGTGAGGGGTTTTCTTCATTCGACATGATGAAGAGATGAGGGAAATAGGAGAGTCATAGATGAAAGGAAAGGGGCACGGTCGTGCTTAGGGATAGCACGGTGCAAAACAGGCTGGAGGAAGGGAGGCACGGTCGTGCTTAGGGACACGGGGTGGCTGTGCTTAGGGACACGGAGTGGCCGTGCTAGTATTGTAGCAGTAGGGACTGGTGGCACGGTCGTGCCTAGGGGCACAAGGTGGTCGTGCCTCACTGCTGTCTGGGCTTGCAAGGTTTTGTGGTTGGAACCTCTCTGAGGGGTTTTGGTTGGGGATTGTGCTTGGACTATGTTGAAACGTTCTTTGAGGAGTTAAAAAAAAGGGATTTTTGTGGGGAAATCAAATGTAGGTTAGGGGTTGAGGGTCTAAGAAGGTGTTTTGGTCACGGTTGTTTCGAAAGGGGAAAGAGGTGTTGGATAAGCTAAAGAGAAGTAGTAGTTTCACCAAGGTGTCCACACTAAGGGTGAAAGAGAAGCTTATCAAGAATGAAATCAAGCAAGGAAATGTGGTATAAACTCAAGAACACCAAGCTTGGTTTGCTCCGATACCAAATGGAGCGTGAACAAGATGGGCCTGAATGTAGCTTGCTTGAGTTTAATTGCAAATTTCCCTTGTGCATAAGATATGACTTGGTCTAAAGGCTATACCACCAACCAAGACTAAAGATTCACCAAGAATTGCATAAAGGCTTGGCCACCAATAATTCTATAAAGGCTCCACTCAAGACTCACCACCTTAGAAACAAGGATAAAGAGAACTTAAGATTTTAGAGAGATAAGCTTTCAGGCTCTATTTTCATTCATGCTTAACTAATGAATTACAAAGGTCCCAAGCCTGTTTTAAGGGGCTTCACATGGCCTTCCACACACTAAACATCAGCCAAGTGCTAGAGAGTACACTAGGGAAGCGAAGCTATCAAATCAGCCCACTCCCCTTGATATTCACATGCTAATCTAGTCACTTTGTCACCTCGTTAGTACTAATGGCTTATCAAAATAAGGTGTCAAGCTTACATTGCAGCTGAATATAGTAATTCAAACTCAAACCTAGCAAGAAGTACAAGTAATTAAGGCTAACAAGTTGCTCTTACACAACTAGTACAAAATCGGTCAACCAAGCAATTTTCCTGTCCTTTTGGCTAGATAAAAGCAGCACAAGGGGGTGCATTCTAGTCCTTTAACGCCGGTGGTTTGATAATTATTTTTCTCACTTTTCATGCCTTAAAGTTTCACAAAATTTGGAGTTAAGTTGTATAACTTAATTCCCTCTCATTTCAGACCTGTGCTGTTTGCTGCCAGAACTGCACACTTGGAAGACTTAGCTGATTGACTAACCAAATGATCTCCAAATGCCTTGCAACTTATTTTATTGGAAAGAAGACTTATTGAACTTAAGGACAGTGGCCTTTGCAGTCAATCATAGCCTCAGTATTAAGTCCCAAAAGTTGAACAAAATCGGACCAAGAAACTAGCTAGAAACTGATCATAGGTGCAAGCTACTGTTTTGAGCTCATCTTATTCTTGCCATGGGTTTAACCTTATTTCCATGAGGAAACCCCTTAGAAGGCCTATTGACCTTCCTAAAAGAGGAGAGTGACACATCCTAAGTGCTTAGGATGGGCTTTGAATTGGAGCTCCAAATCTATACACAGACCAAGTCCCTTGGGATGGAGCTTTGTAGCACTGAGGAGGACTTGAGTGTTTTGTTGGACTGAATTGGGCATCAAGTTTGCTTCACATCTTAAAAGGTCTATATATGGTCTTAAACAATGTTACAAATCTTGGTATTTTAGATTCCCTAAAGTCGTTACTTCATTTGGCTTATCCATGGCTTTAGATGATCACTATATGTATGCCAAGAGAACGACCGGGGGAGGGGGGAGGGGTTATGTTTTTTACCTTGTGATAGTCTGAATGAGAATAATTTAGAGTTCGGAACTACTAAAAAGTGGTCGTCTGTCTTTCAGATGAGGGACATGGGTGAAGTTCGGTATACACTATAGGTGAAAATAGTCCAAAGCTGGCCCAAGAAGCTCCCAAGTTTGTCCTAGGAAGCATATATTAAAAAGGTCTTGGAAAGTTTTCGAATGCGTAATCCCAAGCTCGTAGACACTCTAGTTGAGAAGGGTCTAACCTTGAGTCTTAATCAATGCCTTAAAACAGATAATGTAAAAGAGAAAATGAGTAATGTCCTCTTTGCTAATGTTGTAGAAAGTTTAATATATGTTAAGTAATGTACATGACCTGACATTTGCTTTATTGTTTATTGGATAAGTTACTAATAGAGTAACCTCGAACCTGCTCATTGGCAAGTTGCCAAGAGAATCATGCACTATCTACGTGGTACTACTAACTTGGTCCTCTCCTATTGGGGTGGGGACCTTAAGTTGAGAGGATATTCAGATGTTGATTGGGGTAGTGACTCGATGAGTCTCGGTTAGCCTTATGATATGTCTTCACTGTAGGTGGAGGAACCATATCACAAAGGCCAAGTACGTCACCCTATGCCTTAACACTCAAGAGACAATGTAGCTTAGGAGATTTCTTCAAGATCTTAATCTGACTCCTCGATGATGGTCCTATTGAGATGTGTGATAACACTGATACCATCCAGTTCGCTAAGGAACCAAAGTTCCATTGAAAGAACAAGCACATGAAGAGGTGTTATCACTTTGTGCAATATGCCATAAAGACAAAGGAGGTTGTCGTTAAGTATATGTCCACTAACAAGGTTATTGGTGATACATTGACTAAGTGGATTTTAGAGATGCTTTTAAAACTCAGACGATGAGTTTAGGACTTTATAGCTTTTAGCTCTTGGATGTATCTTGTTATTTGGTGTACTTTTTTTAAAATTAGCATTTAGGTATTAAAGGTTGATGTTTCTTTTTCCTAAATGTTTATAATTAATTGTTGCATGTTAGGCATGTTGGAATGTTACGAGCTTCTGATTGGTTCAGTCGCACAAGCTATTGTCCTGACACTTGAGTAGTACGCAAAATGAGACTGAATCACATTGTCATTTGGTGTGTAATAGTGATTCATCATACTAACAGTGTACGAATGGCAGAATATAATTGCCTTAGTAAGTCTAAGATGACAGTGAAGGGAGACGAATATAAAATATCCGATATTGAAGCCTTAAAAAATTAAATCTTAAGTGTCAAGATTAACATTTAGTATGTTGATCTAGTTGTTCAAGTTAGCTTTTTGGGTAGAATCTAGGTTGTCGATTCACATGGCATATAGGGTGACATGTTCAATTGTGTAGGAGTTATGCCATGACACACATTTCATAGTGTGTATGCTTGTAAGACAATCTATGCAAGGAGTGGTAATTAACTTCCCTATCTTTTGTCACTGGGTGGCCCTATAAACGATGACCTTGGACTTAGAGTTATAATATGAAGTCAAAGGTTAATGATGCTACTTTAATGTATTTCTTAAGGGCTAAGATGTATATGGTTGAATAAGAGAATGTTAAGAAGCAATTAAATTAAGATGAAATATCATGTGTCTAATGAAAAATCTATCGATCTTCACCATCTAAGCCCTGACGATTACATTGAGTATGTAATCATATCATACATCGTTTAGCATAAACGAATTAGGTATGCTACTTAATGTTTGGATGATTTGAGGTATTGTGTTAGGTGATAGAGTTATGTTAGTTGGATGTTGACTTAACATAACACTATTGATTACTTTCTTTCGCATGCCCCATTCCTCATACTAACCGTTAAAAGTTATGACTCATGGAGAGACATGTGACTTGTGGCTTATGGGGCCAAGTGGGAGCTATTGGCCGGCCATAATTAATTAGAACTAAATGGCTACTTCGTCTACGTAAGCGGTGGGACCCTAAACCTGTGTAAAGGGGGTTTAAGGACTTAATTAAAATTGGTTGCAAAACCTAAAATGTAGCTCCCAAATCTCTCCCCTCCCTCTCTTACAGTAGCCCTACCATTGTTCGGGATCGAGTTTTGAGAGTAACTCCTATGACAATTCTAGTACCCACCTGTTGACTTCGTTTAATTCTCGTGGACAATTACCGTGTAATAAAATCCCGCTTTTCCGCTGTAATACCCGCGTACTTTATTTTTTATTAAGCTAATTATCTTGTTCTTTTTGATGTTATACAATCGTATTTTGAAAACGATATGAGTTAAATATTTATTGATGTGCTTGCGTAAACGATAATTTTATTAAAGAGAATATTATTGTCACGGTTAATATTATTATAATTATTAGTCTGAAAATTTTTTGATGATTTTAATAAATGTTAATAAAGATTATTAACGGGTACTAAATCAGGCAGGAACCCAAACACGATTTGATTGTCAACCTTCCAATTAGTTTCGAGATTTATTAAATCGAACCTTGATATAATTGGGAACGAATAATCGACGAAAGATTGTGTTATCGATTCGGGTTTAGAGTACGGGTACGAAATTAGACTAGTGATGTTAACTATTGAGCAAGTTTGAACCAAAAGAGAGAGAGAGAGCGAAGGGAGGGGTATTTTTGTAATTGCGCCTAGCCCCCCCTTTTCTTCCTCCTCCAGACGCAACCCCCCGAAGCCATTCCTCTCTCTCTCTCTACTCTTCATCTTCTTCCTCATCTCCTCCTCCATACACACAGCCACCAAGCTCCGAAATCCCTCGAAATCTCCTCAAATCAACTTGCATTCCCCGTAATTCAACCTTCCCCACAAACAAACGAATCTTTGGCGTAAATCTGGGCAGAAATTCGAAGGTCTTTACCACATTTTCAGTGGGTTTGGGTGGCGATTTGAAGCACCAAATGCGTGCCCGAGTGGCCATGCGATTTAGCTCCTAGTTACTTCGAAACCTCTATAAATTGGGAGTAATTCTCAACGCCAAACATCCACCACAAGTTCAAGTGAGTGCATGAGAGTTTCGGTCGAATTGGGGTCCGTTTTGCGTGGGTTAGGCGTGGATTGGGGCTATTCATGCGTCAGTGAGCAAGAGTCGAGGAATTGGGGTTATTCTAGCACTCAAAGTCTAGCCAACAGCCTGGGAATCGAACCCTTAGCTTGAAATCAAGGTGGGGGTTTCTTTCCTCCTAATTATTATTATTTTCAATGAACTTTACTGATTTTAGTTAGTGCATGTTTGATTCTGAGTTGGTAATCAGTTTTGCAGGAATTAAAAACTGAAATTGGGTAATTATAATCATGACGCTGATTTCGGCCTTCTCGTATGTTGAATTGACGCATGATTTACTAACCAGTCAGTTTGGAGATTTGTAGAAGATACAGAATGTTGCCATAGTGTTGTTGTTGCATCAGTTTATTAGACCTAGATTCTGTTTTGGAGCTTAAGGAGGCTAACCGGGTGATTCAAGGAATTCATAGAATAGGCTTATCTCTATTTAAATGTTATTACTAAATTAGAATGGTTATGTTTAAATTCTATTATGGTAATTAGAATCAATGCTACGCTTGTGTATGATGGTTTCATGTACTATTGATGCGTTTATGGCAATGTCGAACCGAGTTGGTAGTTGGATAGTTTGAGGTTGAACTATTGAGTGATTCAAGGTTCTTGTGGTCGTTGTTGTGCGAGGAGGGAACTTGGGTTTGATATTGACCGCAATCATGTGGATTGCAAGGTATATGAAATTATTAGATTGATTCTGCTGAAACTGTTCATACAAAGTGTTACGAATGTGCTACTTGTGAACCCCATTCCTCTTGATGTTGTTAAGTGATGCTTTGTGATTGATTTTTGAACTTGGACATCTGTAAAGAGGGTCGTTAAAGGCTTGTTTTCATAATTGCAAATGTTTTGAATATTTACCAGTTGCCCATTAGTTGTTAAGGTGTTTAAAGCATAAAAAGGTCCTAAATCGTCGAACTACTTAGTAAATGATCCAATTGAATGGTCGAGAGGTCTAGGAATTAAAAAGCAAACTAGTGGTAAGTTTAGAAGCGTTTTTAAGGCTTTGGTTTGATTATGTCCCCTTCTTTGAGTTTAAAAAGGATTTAAACAAACCTAAAATGGGCAACTGAAG
>JAKOGI010000461.1:582500-586005 GCA_029747015.1 Carnegiea gigantea
GGCAATGGCATCATAATTTTCAACTAAATCTGAAGGGGAGAATTTGTTGCTTGGGATCCTAAAGCATACATCATTCAAGGAGAAGATATGTCTGAACAGGTCAGACATTATAGGGCTATTCAGCAATAATCCAGGGAACATTTCTATGTCACCTTTGTCTATGGGGATAATCATGACCTAACCAGAAGGGAATTGTGGCACTCACTCATAGCTATTGCAGAACATATGGATGATCCATGGTGTGTGTTAGGGGATTTTAATGTTGTTCTTTACTCCGGTGATAGAATGGGGGGGATTGATATTCACGACTTTGAAGTCAAGCCCTCTGCTGATTGTATAGCCACATGTGAGCTTCAAGAACTCAGGTTTCTGGGGCCCTACTTTACATGGAGTAATAAAACTATCTGGTCCAAAATTGATAGAGTCTTCACAAATGCACTCTGGTATGGTCTGTTTGGCGTTAGTCAGACCCGATACCTACCTAATTCTCGATTAGATCATACTACAATGGTTATTGAATCACCTGGCTGCCCTACTCCATCGAGGCTCTTTCATTTCTATGACATGTGGACTCGAGATGCTGGTTTTATACCTATCATTGTCTCCTGTCTAACAACCTGCACTCATTGCCCTAAGGGGATACAGCTCAAGCCTTTCCTCAGTAAGGTTAAAACGACCCTACTCAAACTCCACAAAACCAAATTCACTGACCTCAAAAACCAGCAAATACAAGCAAACTGTGGCTTTGGAAAACATCCAAATGCAGTATCTAGCTGCCCCAAACAATCTTGAACTGCAACAGCAAGAGGCTGAGCTGAGGGCACACTATACCAGCATCACCACTTCAGCTCTTGATGTTATCAAACAGCAAAGCAAAGCAGACTGGATCAGCTACGGTGATGAATATTCCAAATATTTCTTTGCCGAGGTAAAACAAAGGAAGGCTGAAACCTATGTCTATGATATTCTAGATTATCAGGGACAGCCCCATAGTGGTTTCTCAGCTGTAGCAGCAGTGTTATAGCAATATTACCAGACTCTTCTTAGGCCGAATAGTATGGACAGAGACCCAATCAATTTGCAAGCTATCGGCATGGGACCCACTCTCGCAGTGGAGGCATAATTACAGCTGTGTGCACCTTTTACAGCAAAAGATATCAAGGCTGCCATGTTTTCCACTCCTAACCTCAAATCTCCTGGCCTTGAAGGTTTCAATAGTGGCTTTTTCAAAACCACTTAGCAGTCAATAGGAGATATGGTATGTGACACTATTCAGCTCTTTTTTAAGACATCTCACATGCCATCCCATTTTAGGCAAACAAAAATGATCCTGCTTCCAAAAGTGCCCAACCCATCTCAAGCTAAGGATTTCTGACCTATCTCATGCTGCACTGTCGTATATAAATGTATTGCTAAGCTATTATGCAATGGGTTAAAAGAAGTGCTTCCTCAATTGGTACAGAAACAGCAAGGAGTTTTTGTGCGAGGTTGAGAACTTCTTTTCAATGTCCTAACTTGTTAGGATATAGTGCGGGGTTATGCTAGGAAAGGCATTTCCCCACGATGCATTATAAAGATTGACTTAAATAAAGCGTTTGACTCAGTGCATTAGAGTTTCATTCAGGAGTTGCTCTATTCCCTCAGATTTCCTCCTCAGTTTGTGAAATGGATTATGGCCTGTATCATATCTGTCTCCTACATCATGCACATTAACGGACACCAAGGTGGGGCATTTGTAGGGGTAGAGGTTTAAAATAGGGTGATCCTCTTTCTTCCCTTCTCTTGGTGCTTTCCATGGAGTATTTCACAAGATTGATGTAATTGGCTAGTACGCAACCGGGCTTCTCCTTTCACCCTCATTGTAAGAGCATACAACTTACCCATCTAATGTTTGCAGATGATGTCCTGATTTTCAGCAAAGCACATCCACCTACTTTACAGATTATTATGCATACTTTACAAGCCTTTCAGCAATGTGCTGGACTTAAGGCTAACCAAACTAGATCCCATATATTATTTGGGGGGTGTAACACCCACTTGCAGAACACTTGCCTCCAGATTACCGGTTTCCAAGAAGGGCACCTTCCCCACACTTACCTGGGAGTTCCAATCACGACAAGCAAATTAAGTAAAATGGAATGTAGGCTTTGGTGCAGAAGATCATGGGGAAAATCAAACTATGGTCCACAAAAAGCATTTCTTTTACAAGTCGGGCGCAGCTCCTAAATTCTGTAATCTTTGGGATGTACAGCTACTAGGCTAATATTTTTATCTTACCCCAAGAAGTGATTGATCAAATCAATCAACTCAGTAGAAACTTTCTCTGGAGTGGGACAACTGAGTTCAAAAGGATTCCCTCTATCTCTTGGTCCTCTACTTGTACCCGAAAGAAGTTTGGAGGTTTCGCTCTAAAAAATTTGGCTGCCAGGAACAAAGCTTGTGTAGCTAAACTTGTGTGGCTCATTGCTATGAAGAAAGACATACTTTAGGTTAAATGGGTGCATGGCAAATACCTCTGACTGGTGGAGCTACAAGGTACCTTCTGACTGCAGCTGGTACTGGAAGAAAATGGTTTATATCAAAGATGTGTTTAAAAATGGGTTTACTGCCCAGTCGCCAAGACCTAACCTGGACTGCACCAGGTACACCGTCAAGCAAGGGTAGCTATGGCTGTTGGGAGACAAAGAACTGTAGTTCCCAGACACACTTTTACTACTTGGCTGTTTTTCCAGAATAGGCTGCCTGTTAAATCCAGAATAGCAAAATTCTGCAACCAGTTTGGGGACCTGACCTGTGTCATACGTCACGCAGTAGAAGAAACATCCGACCATCTGTTTCTGGCATGCCAATGGGCCAAAGATTTTTGGCAAAAGCTATCAAGTTGGTGGCCACTTCTACGTTTCCATCCCACTCTAGATTCCTTCTAAAGGACCATGCTGAAGTTGAATCGCCCTCAAAAGCAGAAGAAAACAACCTATGCCATAGTAAATCTGGAGAGTACGGAATACCCAGCTTTTTGAACACAAACTGCTGCCAGCACATGCAGTTTTCAGGCATACTAAAGAAATAGTTACACAACGAATTCTTTTCCTTAACATACTGTGTACAAAGTTTGACACATACATTGATCAGTTGCTAGGCTGAGGGGTCCTCCCCTGCCCACGCATAGTTCAGACAGTTTTATTTTAATGATCATCTTCCTTCTTTGCCAAATATATATATATATATATATATATATATATATATATATATTCTATCTCTTTATGTGTGTGTGTGTGTGTGTGTGTGTACATAGACACACACACACACACACATATATATATAGACATATATATGTGTGTGTGTGTGTGAGTGTGCCTGTGTGTATACGCGTGTGTGCGTATGCGCGCATATATGTATATGAGCATATATATATATATATATACACATATATATATATACATATATATATATATATATATGTATGTATGTATGTATGTATGTACGTACGTATGCGTGTGTGTGT